>JAVTVJ010001607.1:0-20567 GCA_034509425.1 Eopsaltria australis
TTTTTTCTCTTTGTTGGAAAATTGTAGAGGACATTAAAAGAGAAGCTTAGGATTTCAAGAGTGTTACCCAGAGGTGAATTATGTTCTTGACACCAGATAACTCATTTTCCCCAAGGATTTTCATCTAAACTGTATGAGATTGGGCAACGTTTGGGCCAGCCTGACTAAAGGCTGATTTCCTTAATTGAAGTAGAACAGTGTAGCTCCTACTGGAATACCCTCCAACAGAGCTGATAAAATTTAGATAATTAATCATTCTATACAACAGCTTCACAGAGGATAAACTCATGTGGCAGCAAAGTAGCAAATAAGCGATGTCTTCAATCAGGATGTTTTGCCAGTGCAGAATGGTCAGCTTAATAATAAGAAAGACTTAGATATTGGCTTTGAGGAAGGAGGGCGATTCTGGATGGAAGGCAAGGCCTTGGAAGGTAAGAGCATCTGGGAGGTTGACAGGGAAACTACTGCATCCAGGGTAACCTCCTTGGGAGCAATGCAGCCAGTCAGGCCTGCAAAGTGGAGACACAAAATGTAACAGAGGCCACACTGCAAACCACACGCATCTGAAGCTACATATTTCATGGGACAGACTGTCTGGAAACTTCTAAACAGCTGCACAAGGAAACACAGTCCTGCCATCAGCCCCTTGAGGCAGGCCAGGGGACACCCTGACCCACTTCCACAGAGCTACCAGAGGAACACCCTGGCCTCTGGGCTGCCCTGGGACAGCAGGGAGCCCAGAGCCCTGTGCTTTCCAGGAATGGCTCAGCTGCACATGCACCCTCCTGCTCCTCTCCCTGCCCCACAGCTGAGCAGCCCTACAGCTACACGCGGCTGTACTGCGAGCAGCACAGCTCATGGCAGGGGGCACATGCAGGGCACAGCTGTTCCCGGGCAATGTGCGCAGGCTCTCTAGGCTGGCACAAGGCCCTTCCTCCCGCCAGAGAGCGGCCCAGCTCCCACCTTACCTCTGTATGCAGCTGAGCAATGCTCAGCCTTCCCCTTGTCCTCCCTGGCAGTGACCCTGGGGGCAGCGCTGCTCAGCTGCCTCTGCCGGGGCTCCTGGGCCAAGGCCCCGTGAGCAGGCTGCGAGCGCAGACCTCCATTCCCAAGGCCGGGGCTCTGAACATCATCCTTGCAGCCAGCAAGGGGAGGGAGGCCACCTGCGCGGGGAGGCTGCACTCGGCCCTCCTTATACCAGGTGCCAGCACATGAACAGGGGCACCCCATGTTAAGAGTAAAAGAAGCTTTGCACTCCCCATTAGATATCCCCAGTATTCATGGAGCCCCTATCTGTAGGGAACAGACTGGCCATCCAATTGCAAATTGCCACTTTTGCTCTCCTTCCTTGCACCATGGGTATATTCCCTGCTTTCTTTCCTGCAGAGACACCCAAAGGCAACATAAAGATGACCTGCCTCAAAACCTTTCTCATCTTGGCTAATCCCTACAATTCAAAATTTTCTTAATGGAAATAGCAATGGGCAAGTCATTCGGAAAGATTCTCCAACAAAGTTGTTAAAACTAAGAGAACTAATCATTCTTTAAGTGGCTTCACAGAGGATAAAATCATGTGACAGCCAAGCACGAAAAAAGGAATAATCTCCTCAAATATGGGTTTTTTTCCCTGCTGAATAATCAGATCATTAATAAAAGATGGAAATGTAAAATTTAATGATATAGCTCACTTCAAGTCCAGAATTACTCCAGCAAAATAGTCACTTTAGCGGCATATCTGCAATTATGGAATCATTCCAAAGGGGCCATGCCCAGGATTTGGCAAAACTAACCCGAAGCAAAAGGAACAGTGGACCTTTTCCCTTTTCCTGCATCAGCAAAATTATTGCTTCAAATCTCATCTCTCCTATCATTGCATGCCCAGAGATGGCAAAGGAACAACCACTGTGTCATTAAGGCTTGAAAGCATTGGCTGACACAGATGCAGCAGAGACCACATTTTGACAGGCACAATTCTACTTGTCAGGGATCAGGCAAGGCAGAGAGAGGGGACAAGGCAGAAGGCATCTCCTCCCCCAGCCCCAGCCTGCAATTCTGACACAGGCAGAGAGAGCTGGGGAAGAGATTTGTCATGGAGAACCTGCCATGGGTGGCCTTGGGCTTGTGCTCTAAGAGGATGGCAAGCTCAGACCCTGCACAGGCTGCATCCATTTGGAAGTCTCCTTCTCCTTACATGGAAAATTCACAAGGACTTTCCGTGAGAGGAGGTTTCCCTCTTGCTCCCAGTGCAGAACCAGGCAATGTCCATGAATCTCCTTGGTTTCCATTCAGAAACTGGCCCAAGGAAAGGTTTTCACCTTCAAGGGCAGGAGGAAGGAGTGGAATCATTTCTCATTTCATCCTAAGTGCCTTCTTTATAACTACTAATTGCGACATTAGAAAGGCTGCAGGGAGATAAAGGGCATGTGCAGGATGGAGAGCAATGTTCTCTTTTCCTGCACTGCATTTCCAGGGCCCCAGGGTACCACTCCAGCCCCTGCCACTCAACATTTGACACTGGAGGAATTTTCACCGCACCACCAGAGCACACTCCCAGTGACTAGGCTCTGGGAGAGCCCACCGAGCCCATCAAGGAACTGAAACAAATTTCAAGGAATTTTTAAAAGAATGCTTGTTAACCAAGCTTTTAAAATGTCACCTCTGAGACAAGATTCCAATGGTCATTTAAGGACAGACATGCCCTGTACCTACCTGCACGTTCAGAGCTCTTCTCTTTGCTTCTGCTGCTGGATCTTGGCCTTGAGAAAATGGAGGACAAAAGAACATAGGAGGAGGTAGAAGGGGAGGGGAGGGATGGCGTGGAGCATGAAGGGAGGAAACATTCTTAGCATGGGCACTCTGATGGAGGAGGAAATGCAACACATAAACCCAACAGGATGCAAAGCTCATTAAGTGTCCTTAAGCTTTCAGTTCCTGGAGTCAGACAGAGCTGGCCAAAGTCAGGCTGAAAGACAGCAGTCATTCCTCAACTTGCATCATAGCTCCTGAATTCTGCTGCCTCTCCTTTAGGAGACAAGAGGCTCCTACAGCCTCTCTGAAGCAGCAAGAGCTGCTAAGCTGAGACACGAGTCTCTATGGAGGGCAGCGACTTTTGCGCTGCTGCCGAAGCTTGACTTTGCCTGCTCGTGCCTTACACTGCTGGCAGTCTCGTGCTACATTTGGTCACAGCACTGCTGTCTCCTGAGAATGATATTACACCTCCTTGCTCTTTCAAGGAGAAACAGGCTTTTCCGAACTCAGCTGCTAGCTAAGGATATTCAGATTGTACTAGAAATGCCCTACCAAAGACTTGCAGTTGGAATGGTACTTCCCTGACTCCTTCTTTATTCTTATCACTAGGATTAACGTGAATGCTACGTTTTCTCACGCATACCCAAACTCATATCTTTCCCTCACGTACAGCCCTAGAACTCTTCTCTAGCACGTTGCCCTCTCTGACCTTAAGCCCAGATTGAAATATTAAACATCGATTGGATTATACATCTACGGCCCAAAATTATCTGGGATCTCATTTCACAGTGGAGGCCCACGCACAGAGAAATTGCACCTGATGTTTACAGAGGCAGCACCTGAATTTGCAGACACCTCTCCAGTAGCCAATATTTGCCCATACATATTCTCGTGGCTGCAGAAGTTGTCAATCAAGGATCACTCTATTCAAAGACCTGCATTATCTAGACCCATGCAATACAGTTCCCAAAGGACACCACAAACATTACAGAGAGAATCCATAGCCAAGAGCACAAGGGGGACCTGTCTTGAGGCACCCTAAAGTCCTGCCTCCTCTTCCCCACCACCACCACCTCTGCTCTTGGGGCATGTGCTGTTGGGTTTGACATTGTGCTGGATCATCACAGATGGGCAAAATGGTGACTACACAGAGCTTTGCCTAAATACATGGGAGAGCTGACTGTGGAAGATAAGCTGAAGAGACATGAAGAGCGAGGTGAACAGCACCCTGGAGCAGCAGACACCTTGGCTTACCTCATCTCCTGGGACTCTTGGAAATCCAGCTGCGGAGGGCTTGGGAGAGACTCTACAGAACTGCCAATATCGGGACATACTTCGTCGTGTATAGTGGAGAACAAAGGTAGTCCCAATGACCCCTTCTCCATATCCCCTTCAGTGGCATACAGCCAGGAAGCCTGGAGAGAGTAGAACACGGTGCTCACATCAACCATCCAGCCTTGCCCCCATTTGTGCCTCAAGACATTTAGCCATGCCCTTACCTGGGACCTGGCAGGAGAAGAAAACTCAACCTGATGGAGCAGCTTGGCCTCGGAAAAGGGAAGTGCTGAGGGAGAGATCCTGTCCCACATTTGCCCCCACTCTCCTCATGCTCACTTCACTGCAAGTGTGGCTACATTCCCAGCAGAAATCCACATCTTTGCCATCATGAGGTGCTGGGGTGCTACTGCCTCCTCTGGCCTTTTGGATGGCATGGGAAGGGCTTTAGATCACGTTTCTCTCCCTGTCCCTAAGGCACCTAACAGCCAGTGCTCATCTCCAGCCAAGTCCCCACAAAGCCATTCTGCAGGATGTCAAAACCTGCTGTTCTCAAGCCCCTCATTTCTTCTGCTGCAGCCCTTCCCTCCCACAGTTCCCCAGGAGTCTTTGAGCCCAGCTGCTGCTGCTGAGCTCTCGGGATGCTCGGTGCTCTCCAGCTCCCACACATCCATCATCTCAGACTCACTGACATTGAGGAAGTTCAGCACATCTCCCTGCCCTGCTGCTCTCTGGAAGCTCTCTGCTGCCTAAGTTGCTCCACGGCCCCCATGCCATGTCCAGGAAGGGGGGTGGAGGCAGCGGGGGCAGATGAACACCCTTCCTTAATATCCCATCATTTCTGGCACAGCTGAAGAGCCCAATCAGGACCTGAGCAAACTTCAGTGAAAGACTCAGCTGCTGTCAGGGATGCATTGGGCCCTTTCTCAGCAAGGCTGAAATCAAGTACTCAAGCCTCTGATTGCACATTCGCTTTACCAAAGCAGTCCTTCATCTACCTCCTCCTGAACCCCAGGGCAAACCCAACGCAGCTGCAGGACCTGGCCCTGCTGCAAAGGCAATCGTGTGGGGGAGCTCTGGGCGGCCCTCCCCATGGCCATCTCCCATCCCTTCCCTCTGGACAAAGCCATGCCAGAGCACAAAGCTGTCCAGGATCTGATGAAGTCTAGAAACAGCATCAGACACAACTGTGCAGAAGGCCATGGCTGTACAACTCAAAAGCACAGACAACCTGGAACTGCCTTTGCAGGACTGCCCGCTCCAGCAAACACCTTCTTCCATCCAAACCAGACACAGCTGACAGGAAACACCACCAAGACATAGAGATGGTTCAAAGATCCCCGTAGTCTAATAAATATAGAAATATTGCTTGGCCAGATTGGACAACTTTAGCTGCTCTGACTGCTTGTTTGTGTTTTATCAGCCATAAGACAGAGGAGGAACCATGACAGAGCCCAGAAATCCTTCAAAGACCTCTCCTGCTAGTGATACACACTGAGGATGTGAAGTCTGCACTACACACCCACTGCAAAGACAGCCTGAAGAGCAGTGTCCAGCCGAGCTCTTCCTTGGCTCACCTGCTTCCCTGGGCTCACACCACAGGAAAAGGTCTCAGAGCTCTGCCTACAGCACATGAACTGAAAATCTACCACACAGGACTTAGCTTGGAGTCCTCACCTTATGCCCTTTTCCCTCTGAAGTCAGCTCCTGGCTTTTTCTACTGATATCTTTGGAGCCTCTTCCATTTTTTCCTTTCTCTTTCTCTCCACTGCTTATCTTGCTTAACTTGCTGGAAGGAGAGCTCTTCCGGACGGGAGGCATCGGCATGAATGACGGCAGCTTAGAGGGACTTGGCAGAGGAAGATTCTTGGAAAGAGTGCAGCCAGCAACGCCTGCAAAGTGGAGACACAAAATGTAACAGAGGCCACACTGCAAACCACACGCATCTGAAGCTACATATTTCATAGGATAGACTGTCTGGAAACTTCTAAACAGCTGCACAGGGAAACATGGTCCTGCCATCAGCCCCTTGAGGCAGGCCAGGGGACACCCTGACCCACTTCCACAGAGCTACCAGAGGAACACCCTGGCCTCTGGGCTGCCCTGGGACAGCAGGGAGCCCAGAGCCCTGTGCTTTCCAGGAATGGCTCAGCTGCACATGCACCCTCCTGCTCCTCTCCCGGCCCCACAGCTGAGCAGCCCTACAGCTACACGCGGCTGTACTGCGAGCAGCACAGCTCATTGCAGGGGGCACATGCAGGGCACAGCTGTTCCCGGGCAATGTGCGCAGGCTCTCTAGGCTGGCACAAGGCCCTTCCTCCCGCCAGAGAGCGGCCCAGCTCCAACCTTACCTCTGTATGCAGCTGAGCCATGCTCAGCCTTCCCCTTGTCCTCCCTGGCAGTGACCCTGGGGGCAGCGCTGCTCAGCTGCCTCTGCCGGGGCTCCTGGGCCAAGGCCCCGTGAGCAGGCCGCGAGCGCAGACCTCCATTCCCCAGGCCGGGGCTCTGAACATCATCCTTGCAGCCAGCAAGGGGAGGGAGGCCACCTGCGCGGGGAGGCTGCACTCGGCCCTCCTTATACCAGCTGTCCATCCACTTCTTCCTTGCTGTTGTGTCTCCAGAAGAAGCTGTAGATCAGGTACAAGGGAAGAAGTGAGTTTGTTAACTCCCACCTTTACAAGAAATCCATCTAATGTGTGAGGTATCCAAGGGGTTTTTGAATTCTTCAGAAGATGGCTTTCTTTTTATTTTTCATGAAACTAGCTCGCATCACTATAATTCCTCTCAATAGTATGGAGCTGGCATGCCAGGAGGGAGAGCTTCCACTGCTTTGCTTATGTGCCACTCATTGCCCATCCACTCCTTTGGGATCCCTTTTCTTCCAAACAGCTGGCGATCCACAGTGGTCTCCAGAATTTGACAATTGCACCTAGGGACTAATTGCTTTTGAAAGCTCGTTTTCATGGCCTTGGTTTGTGTAACCCCCTCTCAGTTCTGGGTTGGGTTTTGTTGGTTGATTTTATTTCTCTTTACAGCAAAGGAAGTGCTGGCACATGAACAGTGGCACCCCATGTTAGGAGTAAAAGAAGCTTTGCACTCCACATTAGATACCCCCAGTATTCATGGAGCCCCTATCTGTAGGGAACAGACTGGCCATCCAATTGCAAATTGCCACTTTTGCTCTCCTTCTTTGCACCATAGGTTTATTCCTTGATTGCTCTCCTGCAGGAAAACCCAAATCCAACCAAAAGATGACAGGCCGCAAAACATTTCTGATCCTGGCTAACCTACACAATTCAAAATTTTCTTAATGGAAATAGCAATGACCAACTCCTTCTGAAATCCTCTCCAACAGCTGTTAAAACTCATTGAACTGATCATTCTTTACATGACTTCATGGAGGATAAAACCATGTGGTAGAATAAAAGAAATAATTTTCCCGAATCTCGGGGGTTTTTTTCCCTGCAGAATGGTCACATCATTAATAAAAGACGGAAATGTAAGATTTAATGATATAGCTCACTTCAAGACCAGAATTAATCCAGCAAAATAGTCACCTTACTTACTGAGCAATAATTTTCCCCACCTGTATTCAACACTCCAGCAGCATATCCGCAATTAAGGAAACATTCCAAAGGGGCCATGCCCAGGATTTGGCAAAACTAACCCGAAGAAAAAGGAACAGTGGACCTTTTCCCTTTTCCTGCATCAGCAAAATTATTGCTTCAAATCTCATCTCTCCTATCATTACACGCCCAGAGATGGCAAAGGAACAACCACTGCGTCATTAAGGCTTGAAAGCATTGGCTGACACAGATGCAGCAGAGACCACATTTTGACAGGCACAATTCTACTTGTCAGGGATCAGGCAAGGCAGAGAGAGGGGACAAGGCAGAAGGCATCTCCTCCCCCAGCCCCAGCCTGCAATTCTGACACAGGCAGAGAGAGCTGGGGAAGAGATTTGTCATGGAGAACCTGCCATGGGTGGCCTTGGGCTTGTGCTCTAAGAGGATGGCAAGCTCAGACCCTGCACAGGCTGCATCCATTTGGAAATGTTCTCCTTACATGGAAGATTCACAAGGACTTTCCGTGAGAGGAGGTTTCCCTCTTGCTCCCAGTGCAGAACCAGGCAATGTCCATGAATCTCCTTGGTTTCCATTCAGAAACTGGCCCAAGGAAAGGTTTCCACCTTCAAGGGCAGGAGGAAGGAGTGGGATCATTTCTCATTTCATCCTAAGTGCCTTCTTTATAACTACTAATTGCGACATTAGGAAGGCTGCAGGGAGATAAAGGGCATGTGCAGGATGGAGAGCAATGTTCTCTTTTCCTGCACTGCATTTCCAGGGCCCCAGGGTACCACTCCAGCCCCTGCCACTCAACATTTGACACTGGAGGAATTTTCACTGCACCACTGGAGCACACTCCCAGCGACTGGGCTATGGGAGAGCCCACCGAGCCCATCAAGGAACTGAAACAAATTTCAAGGAATTTTTAAAAGAATGCCTGTTAACCAAGCTTTTAAAATGTCACCTCTGAGACAAGATTCCAATGGTCATTTAAGGACAGACATGCCCTGTACCTACCTGCATGTTCAGAGCTCTTCTCTTTGCTTCTGCTGCTGGATCTTGGCCTTGAGAAAATGGAGGACAAAAGAACATATGAGGAGGTAGAAGGGGAGGGGAGGGATTGGGTGGAGCATGAAGGGAGGAACCATTCTTAGCATGGGCACTCTGATGGAGGAGGAAATGCAACACATAAACCCAACAGGATGCAAAGCTCATTAGGTGTCCTTAAGCTTTCAGTCCCTGGAGTCAGACAGAGCTGGCCAAAGTCTGGCTGAAAGACAGCAGTCATTCCTCAACTTGCATCATAGCTCCTGAATTCTGCTGCCTCTCCTTTTGGAGACAAGAGGCTCCTACAGCCTCTCTGAAGCAGCAGAGCTGCTAAGCTGAGACACGAGTCTCTATGGAGGGCAGCGACTTTTGCACTGCTGCCGAAGCTTGACTTTGCCTGCTCGTGCCTTACACTGCTGGCAGTCTCGTGCTACATGTGGTCACAGCACTGCTGTCTCCTGAGAATGATATTACACCTCCTTGCTCTTTCAAGGAGAAACAGGCTTTTCCCAACTCAGCTGCTAGCTAAGGATATTCAGATTGCACTAGAAATGCCCTACCAAAGACTTGCAGTTGGAATGGTACTTCCCTGACTCCTTCTTTATTCTTATCACTAGGATTAACGTGAATGCTACGTTTTCTCACACATACCCAAACTCATATCTTTCCCTCACGTACAGCCCTAGAACTCTTCTCTAGCACGTTGCCCTCTCTGACCTTAAGCCCAGATTGAAATATTAAACATCGATTGGATTATACATCTACAGCCCAAAATTATCTGGGATCTCATTTCACAGTGGAGGCCCACGCACAGAGAAATTGCACCTGATGTTTACAGAGGCAGCACCTGAATTTGCAGACACCTCTCCAGTAGCCAATATTTGCCCATACATATTCTCGTGGCTGCAGAAGTTGTCAATCAAGGATCACACTATTCAAAGACCTGCATTATCTAGACCCATGCAATACAGTTCCCAAAGGACACCACAAACATTACAGAGAGAATCCATAGCCAAGAGCACAAGGGGGACCTGTCTTGAGGCACCCTAAAGTCCTGCCTCCTCTTCCCCACCACCACCTCTGCTCTTGGGGCATGTGCTGTTGGGTTTGACATTGTGCTGGATCATCACAGATGGGCAAGATGGTGACTACACAGAGCTTTGCCTAAATACATGGGAGAGCTGACTGTGGAAGATAAGCTGAGGAGACATGAAGAGCGAGGTGAACAGCACCCTGGAGCAGCAGACACCTTGGCTTACCTCATCTCCTGGGACGCTTGGAAATCCAGCTGCGGAGGGCTTGGGAGAGACTCTACAGAACTGCCAATATCGGGACATACTTCGTCGTGTATAGTGGAGAACAAAGGTAGTCCCAATGACCCCTTCTCCATATCCCCTTCAGTGGCATACAGCAAGGAAGCCTGGAGAGAGTAGAACACGGTGCTCACATCAACCATCCAGCCTTGCCCCCATTCGTGCCTCAAGACATTTAGCCATGCCCTTACCTGGGACCTGGCAGGAAAAGAAAACTCAACCTGATGGAGCAGCTTGGCCTCGGAAAAGGGAAGTGCTGAGGGAGAGATCCTGTCCCACATTTGCCCCCACTCTCCTCATGCTCACTTCACTGCAAGTGTGGCTACATTCCCAGCAGAAATCCACATCTTTGTCATCATGATGTGCTGGGGTGCTACTGCCTCCTCTGGCCTTTTGGATGGCATGGGAAGGGCTTTAGATCACGTTTCTCTCCCTGTCCCTAAGGCACCTAACAGCCAGTGCTCATCTCCAGCCAAGTCCCCACAAAGCCATTCTGCAGGATGTCAAAACCTGCTGTTCTCAAGCCCCTCATTTCTTCTGCTGCTGCCCTTCCCTCCCACAGTTCCCCAGGAGTCTTTGAGCCCAGCTGCTGCTGCTGAGCTCTCGGGATGCTCGGTGCTCTCCAGCTCCCACACATCCATCATCTCAGGCTCACTGACATTGAGGAAGTTCAGCACATCTCCCTGCCCTGCTGCTCTCTGGAAGCTCTCTGCTGCCTAAGTTGCTCCACAGCCCCCATGCCATGTCCAGGAAGGGGGGTGGAGGCAGCGGGGGCAGATGAACACCCTTCCTTAATATCCCTTCATTTCTGGCACAGCTGAAGAGCCCAATCAGGACCTGAGCAAACTTCAGTGAAAGACTCAGCTGCTGTCAGGGATGCATTGGGCCCTTTCTCAGCAAGGCTGAAATCAAGTACTCAAGCCTCTGATTGCACATTCGCTTTACCAAAGCAGTCCTTCATCTACCTCCTCCTGAACCCCAGGGCAAACCCAAAGCAGCTGCAGGACCTGGCCCTGCTGCAAAGGCAATCGTGTGGGGGAGCTCTGGGCGGCCCTCCCCATGGCCATCTCCCATCCCTTCCCTCTGGACAAAGCCATGCCAGAGCACAAAGCTCTCCAGGAGCTGATGAAGTCTAGAAACAGCATCAGACACAACTGTGCAGAAGGCCATGGCTGTACAACTCAAAAGCACAGACAACCTGGAACTGCCTTTGCAGGACTGCCTGCTCCCAGCAAACACCTTCTTCCATCCAAACCAGACACAGCTGACAGGAAACACCACCAAGACATAGAGATGGTTCAAAGATCCCCGTAGTCTAATAAATATAGAAATATTGCTTGGCCAGATTGGACAACTTTAGCTGCTCTGACTGCTTGTTTGTGTTTTATCAGCCATAAGACAGAGGAGGAACCATGACAGAGCCCAGAAATCCTTCAAAGACCTCTCCTGCTAGTGATACACACTGAGGATGTGAAGTCTGCACTACACACCCATTGCAAAGACAGCCTGAAGAGCAGTGTCCAGCTGAGCTCTTCCTTGGCTCACCTGCTTCCCTGGGCTCACACCACAGGAAAAGGTCTCAGAGCTCTGCCTACAGCACATGAACTGAAAATCTACCACACAGGACTTAGCTTGGAGTCCTTACCTTTTTTTTCTGACATCAGTTCCTGGTAATTTGTACTTGTATTGTCACAGCCTGTGCCATTTTTCCCACGCTCCTCCTGCTCTCTGTTGCACATGTGGCTGCAAGGAAGTAGATCTCCTCCATATGGGAGGCAAAGCTTTTGTGAATAAATGGACATAGGAACTGCAGCCTCCAATTATTACAAATGTCACAGGATTTCGCCAGAACAAATCTTCCAGCAACTAGGATTCTGACTGCCCTTGGAGCCCCAGACACCACCTCTGACCTGACCTCGAGACAGTGGGTGGCTGAGTATTGTTTCTCATGGAAAACGATCACCATTTGTGTGAAGGCACATCCCCACCTTGAGACACCCGGACAGGAAGAAGAGCTGACACACCCTCATCAGTGTGGAAAGGAAGGTGCCTGCAGACCATGTCAAAGAGCAGGATGCCCAGGGACCAGATGGTGGCTGACTGGCCATGGTAGCAGCCGAAGAGGATCCACTCCAGCGGGCTGTACTGCGGCATTCCTATGAGATATGGGCACCGCTCATCAGGCCCGTGCTGCTCCCTCCCAGCCAGCGCCCGGTCCACAAGAGCCAGCCCCTGCCCTGCCGAAAAGCAACTTGGCTGCAGCCGGCTGAAGAAGGATTCCCCTCCTTCCCTCCGAGGACGTTCTCGCCCTTGATGTCGCGGTGCAGGACGCCGCGGCTGGTGCAGTGCCGCACGGACTCCAGCACCTGGCGGATCAGTCCCCGCGCCACGGGCTCCGTCAGGAACCTCCACTCGTCCAGGAAGTACCAGAGGTCCTGACAGCGCTCCGGACGCTCCATGACCAGCGCGAAGCCGTCGGGCAGCTCGAACCAGTCCAGGAGCCGCACGACGCCGCGGAAGCCGGGGCACGACACCATCCAGAGCAGCGCCAGCTCCGGGGGCACAAGGGCGCCGTTGCGGGGGAACGCCGACGCCGTCAGCGGGGCCGCTGCTGCGCCGCGCCTTCGGCACCCCCTGCCCGGCCCCACCGCTGCTCGCCATCGCCCGGCCCGGGACGCTCCGCGGCCCCCGCTCACTCCACGCTCACTCCCCTCGCAGCGTCCCGGCTCCCACCCTGCCGGGCCTCGCCTTAGCCCCGCCCGGCACGCCCCGCCGCCTTCTCCCGCTGGCCCCGCTCACTCACCAGCCGCGCCCTCTCCGAGATGCGATCCCGGGACGCTCGCTTGATGGCCACCTGCAAGCCAAGGCGAGCGGCGGGCTGAGCTCGCCGCCCGCCGCCCCTCTCCGGCCCGGCCCCGTCTCTTACCGGGGCGCCGTCGGCGAGCCGGGTCCCGGAGTAAACGCTGCCGCAGCCGCCGCTCCCCAGCAGCGGGCCCTCCCGGTAGAGCTGCTCCAGGGGAGGCTTCTCCGCCCGCGCGGGCGGCACGGCGCTCTCGGCATTCTGCCCGGGCCACCCGACCGCCCCAGGCGCTGCTGCTTCCCGAGCCGCCCCGGGCTCCGGCGGCTCAGGGCCGGCGGCCGAGCTGACGAGCGGCGGAGCTCGGACCGGAGAAGCTGCCGGCGATGCTGCCGGCGACGGGGCGGGAGCCGGGTTGGCAGCGGGGCGGTTGCGGGCGGAGCCGCAAAAGGGGCCCCGTTCGGGGCCGAGGCCGGACCCTAGCCAGGGCCCGCGCCAGGCGGAACCAAAAGACGGAGCTGCTCCGCCAGCACCAGAGGGAAAGGTCTTCCATCGGCGTCACTGCCAGTACGGAGAGAGCCCGGCGGAGGCGGCACCGCGGCGGGCCGGGCAGGGCCGGGCAGGGGGCGGCCCCGCCGAGGGGCGCCCTGCGGGACGCGGCACGAGCCGGCCTAGGAGAGGCGGCGAGCGACGGAACAGTAGAGGAGGGGGTGTGAGAGGGAGAAGGGGACGGAGAGCGAGCGGAAAGTCGAGCGGAAAACCGCTGCTCCTGCTACTGCTGCTCCTGCTGCTGCTGCTGCTGCGCCCCGCGGAACGAAAGAAAGAAACAAATAAATACCTATGAAAGAAAGAACCGAATAAATCGATACAGAAAGGAATGAAAGTGTTGGCTTGTAGCTTTCTTCTTGCTTGGGTGAGATGAAGCATTTCACTGGAAAGAATTCCCTGTCCCGATGGTTGTGTGAGAGTGGACAGGAGTGGAGCCTTTAATTTTCAAGTAGAAAAGATAAATCGTGTTAGTAATCATCCCTTTTCATCCTCTGTTCAGACAGTTGCAGGCTACCAAAAGACAGTCTGCAATGCTGCACTTGGTCCCAAGTTTCTTGCCAGAGACTGAGGAGGAGAGTATCCCAGACTCATGGAGTCATGGCATGGTTTGGCTTGGAAGGGACCTGGAAGATCACGTCGTTGCAAGCCCTCTGCTTGTAGCTAGGGACCCCTTGCACTAGACCAGCTTGTCTAGAGCTCCATCCAGCCTGGCCTTGAACACCGTCAGCGATGGGCCATGCACACTTTCTCTGGGCAGGCTGTTCCAGGAGAGTCTTTTTTTCTGCATACCTCATCTAAACCTCCTCTCTCAGTTTGAATCCCTTCTCCCTTGTGCTGTCCCTGCCCGCCCTTGTACAAAGTCCCTCTCCAGCTTTCTTGGGGGTTGCTTGTAGAGGAATGGCTTTCCTCTCATGGACATGATTTCTTTGTTTCCCATGAGAATATGCACAACCAAGACAGCTCTATGGAGCTTACAGCATAAATTAACAATAGGTCCCTTAATATATTGACAATAGGTCCTTAGTATAAACTAACAATAGGCCCCTTGAATAGAATAAGCCCCTTGAGTCGCTTGTCCTTGGTCCTTGAGAAATAGATACAAAATCTGCTGCTTCAGCTAGTAAGAAAAGTGCCAACCTGCGGATTTAGCTGACTAAATGCAGAAATTGCCAATATGACTTAATATATTAAGTTGTTACATAAGACCAATCATATAGCAGAAAAGTGCGCGTGAACAGGGCCTATTAACCAATCATATAGTGTAAAAGGGCCCGTGGACAAAGCGTACTAACCAATCAGACAATGCGTGATCAGTTATGTAACACTAAGAATAAAGTATAAAAATGCAGAGAAATAGAATAATAAATAGAACAAGCTGCTAACTCATACTGAGTCGTCTCCTTGATTCCCGTGCCTGTCTCCTACAGTTGCTGTCAGGTACTGGAAGGTCACAGCTGGGTCAAGCCTAAGTCTCTTTTCCAGGCTGAACAAGGCCAGCTGTCTCAGCCTTTCCTTGCGGGAGAGCTGCTCCAGCCCTGGGATCATCTCGGTGTCCCTCCTGGACACCTGCTCCGGCGCGTCCATGTCCTTGCCGTCCGTGCTGGGGAGCCCGGCAGAGCCGGACGCAGCACTGCAGGTGCGGAGTCAGCGGCGTGAAGGGGCAGAATCACTGACCTTCACCTACTGGCCGTGCTGGTTCTGATGCAGCCCAGGATATGGTTTGGAAATATCAGACATCTCCTGGGGAATCTTTTTGCAGTTTTGTGCCCCAGTCCCCATCACACTCTCAGGCATATGCCTATGACAGCAGAGCATCCAGTTCTCCCAGGAAAGCCCTATTTGCAATGCAACACACAAAGTTTATCTCAAAATTCCAGTGTTTTTTAGGGAACACTGAAACAGGTGGAATAGACAATATTTTTATGACGGTCTTGTATCCTGTGGGCTGATATATTTTTGTGACTACAAAAATATTTTTGTGACTACTGCCATTGTGAAATGGCATTGCTACAGCCACATTGATTTCCACTGATTCATTTCTTAGCTGTGTTGCGGTGATTCCGAACCAGGAAGGACGAGGACTTCGGGCAGCATGGAAGGGAAATTCCCTGTCACTCCCTTGTTCACTCGTTGTTCTCTCTTTCCCCCTCCTCTCCCTAAACCTCATTTGACCATGTACCCCGGCCCCTCCCATGTATTGCCCCTTGCCCTCAGTTTATTGGATGTTGTTCCTCCCTTAAATACCGATGTAATGAGCTGTTCTGGGCTCTTGGACCATGTGCTCCCTTTGGAGGCAATAAACCTACCGAAATCACATACCAAAAGACCTCCTTCTCTGGAAGTTCTTTCCGGTCTCACCACGCTCCGGGGGCAACATCTCCTCGGACCGAAACACGGACTAGCTGTGCCCACAGTTGGCACTCCAAGGAAGTCTTCCCGATCGCGAACGACTTCCTAGGGTAGCGCTAGTGCTCCGCCGGCAGTACCAGGGTGGGACCGAAGCAGGGAACACAACAAAGTGGCACACCGAACATGGACTTCGACTTTTCGTAGTTCCCTGTGAGAGACCTGGATACGCAGCAGCGGTCCGGATAGCGCCTTCAGGGTGCCACTCCCCTAGCAAGGACTTCCGCGTTCTAGTGGTGGACTTGGAGGGGCCATCAGCAACCGATCTGGAGCAGGTACGCTAGCTGAGCGGACTGATGAATCCAGAGACCCTTGCTCTTTTAGATGTTTCTCCCTCTGAAGCCGGTGCCGGCAACTGAAGCCGGGATAGAGGAACCAAGATCTGCGCGCAAGCGGTGAGGTTTGGCGTCCGCGGGAAGCGGCGGGAAAGGAACCAAGATCCGCGCATAGGCAGCGAAGTTCGGTGCCCATGATAAGCGGCAGGAAAGGAACCGAGATCTGAGCGCAGGCGGTGAGGTTCGGTTGCCGCGAGACACGGCAGGATTCAGGCTCGGGGGGGGGGTTTCGCTTCGTTGTGTCGTATAAAAAGAGCAAGGAGGCTTTTATTCGGAGACAATGGGTATTAAGCTGTCCCGAATAGAGCAGGAGTTTTATGTCCAAGTTAAAGAGACCCTAAAGTTAGAAAATGGGAAAGCTAATAAGAGGGCTTGGAAATGTTTTGTTAAGTGGATCTTTACTTATGTTCCTTTTGCTTCTGCTTCTTCTGCTAAAATTCTGGGTTCTTGGGAGTTAGTAGAAAAACGTTTACAGGCAGTGGAGAGAGGGGGTGATGTGTCTGTTTGGAAATTTTTTCCATTGTTGATTTTAATTTGTTATACTTTGCGTAATTGTCGAGACAATTCGAAAATCGCACCGGCTGCGCTCCCCCATTGTTCTGGGTTTAAAGATGGCCGCCGCCTCGTGGCACCGTGCCTCCACCCTTGCATCCACTGCGCAGTCTCATGCCAAAAGCCCGCGAATCCTCCCAGCTCCCCCCACAGTCCCTTCCCCTTTGCGTCGATTGGCCCCGCGTCGGGTTCCCCCCCCGCGGCCAATGATGTCTTCGCGTCGGGTCCCTCCCCTCGCGCCGGAGGTCCCCACCCCAGCCCGAGGGAGGTCCCCGCCCCACCGCGCGCCTGGACTGCCCATATCAACTGCAGTCCCGCCCCTAACCACCGCCCACTTCCAGATCCCCACGCTCTCTCTTTCACATCTCATGATTGGGGGCCGAAAAGTGGAGAGGCTGAAGCCTGCGATGCAGCCAGTCAGCCAAGCCCTGCAGTGATATCGGGTGTGCACAGCCCTCAGGGTAACAACCCCCGATGGGAACCACCATCACCTGCAGCCTTGCGAGAGCTTTGCAAGGTGGAGAGAGAGCTTGGGAGAAATTCTCCTCACTTTAAAAGTGTGCTGGTCCCATCTGACATAAAAACAATCATGACAGGCATTTTAGTTAAGGTTCAGTATTGAGTGTGGGAAAAGATATGGAAGCAGCAGCTTCAAAGCCTGCTGAACAGTTCTAATCATCCTCCACCTAAGTCTTCCACAGGCTCCTGGACACCACATGCTCCATCCCATTTGGGAAACGCATCAAGGAGCGCGGACCAGCACCATGTTCCTCAAAGAAATTAAAAGCTGAATCCACTGTGTCCTGCTCTCCATCACCACCCATGCCACTGGAAACAGCATCAGAGGTGATCCCAGATGACCAGTTGCTTGAACCATGATGGCTGAAGTTAGTAGGTGTCACAACTTTCCACCCAAAGCGTCCACCAGAGCAGATCCGGACGCATCCACCAACAGACGCTGCTCCACAGAGATCAGCGTGGAAGAGAAGGAAAAAGAAAACTCCAAACTTCGACAGCCATCAAGAAAAATCACCGAGACCCTTCTTCTTGATATCTTCCCCTTAGACTCTCCCTAAACCTGCCCCATGTACCTCCTTTACCCCGATCATCCCCAGTCCTATAGAGAGACAATGCTTTAACAATGTTTGTTTGTTTTATTGCAGATTTTCAAGACTTTGCTTTGGATTTTATTATTATCTTCATTGTGTTAAGCTTCCTTAGATGTTGTATTGGGTCTGACTGGGGTAAAGCTCACAGGCCTTACACTGCTATACTTTGCTTTGGTAGCTGGTGTTGATAACAGAGCAGTGTTTTGGCTACTGCCAAGCAGTGCTGTCCCTCTGACATTCCTTCCCCCACCCAAGGGGATGGGGGGGGCAAGATCCTGGGAGGGGACACCAGCAGGCCAGCTGACCCCAGTCAGCCAAAGGGATATTCCATCCCATATGACATCAGCTCAGATATCTAAGGGAAGGAAGAGAGGAGGAGGAGGAGGCACTCGGGACTTGTCCATGTTTGCCTCCTCGAACAACCACCACGCGTGCTGGAGTCCTGCTTCCCAGAAAGTGTCTGGACATCGTTGCTGATGGGAAGTAGAGATTGATTGTTTTCCCTTCTTGCTCTTGCGCGCGCAACTTTCAACTTGCTTGTTCTATTTTTTTCCCCACTGTAATACAACTGCCTTTTCTCACCCTGATAGTCTTTTTCAATATTATCCTCTCCCCTCTCCCAGCAGGAGGGGGAGTGAGAGAGTGACTGACTGGGCACCTGGCCCCTGGCCGGGGTCAACCCACGACAGTCTGTTTTGGCGCCCAAACGTGGGGCAAGATAAAGGCAGATATACATATATATATATACATATACTGCATGCTCTAGTAATTACTGATAGCATCTCTCAAGTAGTAAACTCCTGCATGGCATACGGCCTTCGGCTGCCACACTGCTTATCTTTGTTTTGCTATGTTTGGGAACATGTTGAAACAAACAATGACTGTGAATGAATATAACTCCTTCTCTCTGCCCAGGGAGAATTTGAGTATGGATGATCTTTTATTGCAGGCTCCTGTGATTATTGCCAACCCTTACATAAGCTTCCTGATATTATTAATAATATTAGCCAACACTGTTGTTACCTTATGGAATTCATGGAAATTGTCATCTCCCTGGTACAGAAGGAAACGACCGTTGGGTGAGGAGCTGTTAAAATCTGCCCTGAGGTACCCAGTTCCTGGGTGGAAAGGTATATGGAGGGATTTGGGCAGGCTCCTAGGGTGGTTATCACCTCCCGTTGCCTGGGAGTTTACTCCTGAAGAGGTAAATAACCCGAACAAACTGGCCCATCACTGACAGAGGGGTGCCTCGTTTACTCCCAGGAATGCCAGCAGCTTCTCGCCCTGTACTGGGGGCTGGCCTGGGCCTCCTGGGCCTCTGTTCAATATTCTCAGAGGACTGTGGTTGAGGCAGGAACTCAAACTGTGTCTGAGGACGCTATAGCTGAGACAGGGTTACAAACTACAACTATGGCTGAGGCACGGATACAAACCACAACAACTATGTCTGAGATAGGAACCCAAACCACAACAACTACAGTAATTGCCCCTGTAGTGGAAAAAAAAAAATGGACAAGGCAAGTTTCAGGCCGATTAGTAAGAGAAGCGGAAGAAGAGATGGGGCTAGATCAAGAGGCACGTCCCTCAGCAAAGGAATCGAAGGGAGTGAAGCAGATTAAACAGGAGACCGAAGTTACTCGGTCCCTGACCCCATCCAAACCTCGAGACCTGCAAAAGGGTTACAGCCGCCAGTCAGGTGAGAGGATCCCTGCATGGCTGCTGCGATGCTGGGATAACGGGGCCGATTGTCAGCAGTTAGAAGGTCATGAAGCCCAACAGCTGGGATCCCTTGCTAGGGATCGGGAAATTCAAAGTGGACTTGCAAAGGAAGGAGCAACTTGTAGCCTCTGGAGATGGCTTCTTTCAAGTGTGAAGGCAAGATATCCTTTTAAGGAAGATCTTGTAAAGTCCCCAGGGGAGTGGACCAATGTGGATGAAGGTATCCAGTACTTGAGAGGATTAGCAGTGCTGGAAATTGTCTATAGTGATCTAAAGGATGATAGTGTCACCAAAGATCCAGAGGATGTCCCTTGTACACATGTCATGTGGAGGAAGGTGGTTCAAGGCACACTGGCATCATATTCCAGCAGTTTGGTGGCACTTTATTATCCACAAATGGATGCACCAACTGTAGAGTTGGCGTCCGCCTGGCTCCGAAATGTAGAAGAAACTCTGGGTGCTCCCTCATCCCTGCGAGCCACCAGCCCAACTTTTAGGGGCAGCCCCAGAGATCGCTCCTCTCCAACCCCAGTCAGAGGGAAAAGAATCCCCAAGAACAGGCCACGTAACGAGCTCTGTTTTTTTCTGGATGAGCATGGAGAGGACATGAGGAAATGGGATGGTGAACCCACCTCCAAGCTGAGCGCCCGGGTCCGTGAACTGAGGGGGAAGAGACCTGTTAAAAAGGGGCCACCCAAGAAGACTGTCAGTGTAGTTACCACAGAGAGACCAGAAGACAATCAGCGATCTCCCAGATATAAGAAAATGAAAACCGTTTCCTACAATCCTGAGGAGGGAACTTCTGATTTGGCATCACAAAGGTCAGACAGTGAATACTCTGACCAGGAACAGGAATAGAGGGTCCCTGCCTCCAGCCAGGAGGAGGAAAGGGATGACCGGGTATACTGGACGGTGTGGATTCGATGGCCTGGCACATCAGAGCCACAGAAGTACAAAGCTTTAGTGGACACCAGTGCACAGTGTACACTGATGCCATCGAGGCACAAGAGTGCAGAAGCCTTCTGGATCTCTGGAGTGACAGGGGGATGCCAGGAGTTGTCGGTAGTAAAAGCTGAGGTGAGCTTAACAGGGGACAGATGGCAAAGGCACCCCATTGTGACTGGCCCAGAGGCCCCTTGCATCCTTGGCAT
>JAVTVJ010001608.1:0-29291 GCA_034509425.1 Eopsaltria australis
AATGACCCAAAAATGGCCCCACAAATGACCCAAAAATGACCCAAAAATAGACCCAAAAAAGACCCAAAATTGACGCAAAAATAGCCCCAAAATGACCTTAAAATGGCCCCAAATATGACCCAAAGTTGGCCGTAAAATAACCCCGAAATTCCTCCTATATTTGACCCAAAAATAGGCCCAAAATGGCCCAATAATGACCCAAAAATGACTCATAATTGGCGCGTGAAAATAATGCCAAAATTTTCCCCTATACATGAACCCACAAAAAGGCTCCAAAACAGCCCAAAACTCACCCAAAAATGACCCAAAAATAATTTAAAGAAATCGCTTAAAAATTACTAAAAAATGGCCTCGAAAATGACCCAAATATTCCCAAAAAATGACCCCAAAAATGACCCAAAAATACACCCAAAAATGACTCAAAAATGGCCCCAAAAAAATGACCCAAAACAATGACCCAAATATGGCCCAAAAATGACCAGAAAATAGCTCCAAAAATGACTCAAAAACTGACCCAAATATGAGCCCAAAATGTCCTGGGAAATGACCCAGAATTAGACCCAAAAATAGCCCCAAAATGGCTTAAAAATAACCCAAAAATAGCCCCAAAATGACCCCAAAAATAACCCCCAAATTGACCAAAATTTGGCCGAAAAATGAGCCAAAAATTCCCCCAACAAATGAACCAAAAATAGGCCTAAAATAGCCGCAAAAAATGACCCAAAAATGACCCAGAAATGGCCCCAAAAATCACTCCAAATATAACCCCTAAAAAGCCCCAAAAATCACCCAAAAATGCCCAAAAATGGCCCCGAAACTGACAAAATAATGACGCCAAAAAGCCCCAAGAATCACCCAAAAAAAGACCAAATATGGCCCCAAAACTGACCAAAAAATGGCCCAAAGCAATAACCCAAAAATGACCCAACAGTGTCCCAAAAATGACTCAACAAAAGACCCAAAAATGGCCCAAAAATGACCCAAAAATGACCCAAAAATACCCCAAAATGGCCCCAAAATTGGCAACAAAAATGACCCATAATCTGGCCTTAAATTAACGCCGCTATTAGCCCTATAAATGACCCAAAAATAGGCCCAAAGAAGTCCCAAAAAATGACCCAAAAATGACCCAAAAAATGACCCAAAAAATGACCGAAAAATCGCCCCAAAAATGGCACAAAACTTGACCCAAATATCGGCCCAAAATGGCCTAGAAAATGACCCAGAAATGGCCCCAAAAATATGACCAAAAGTGGCTTAAAAATGACCCAAAAATAGCCCCAAAATGGCCCAAGAAATAGCCCCAAAAATTGACTCAAAATTGGCCGTAAAATGAGCCAAAATTCCCCCCTTTAAATGACCTCAAAAATAGGCCCAAAACAGCGCAAAAAATGACGCCAAATATGAACCAAAAAATGGGCCCAAAAATCGCCCGGGCAAAAATACCCAAAACTGACAGGACAAATATCAAGACTAAAATGGCCGCGGAAAATGGCGCCAAAATGACCTAAAATTGCCCATAAAATGAGCCAAAAATTCCCCCTATAAATGACCCAAAAATAGGCCCAAAGCAGCCCCAAATAATGACCCAAAAATGACGCAAAAATTGCCCGAAAATGGCCCCAAAAATAACCCCAAAAATGACCCAAAAATTGCATCAAAAGTGATTAAAAAAAGACCAAAAAATAGCCACAAAATGGCCCCAAAATTGGCCCGAAAAATGACCCAAAATTGGCCGTAAAAAAACCTAGAGATTCCCCCTTATAATGACAGGGAAATAAGGCCAAAAATTACCCCCAAAATTACCCAAAAATTACCAAAAGTTGCCCCAGAATTCGCGGCCGAAAAATAACACAAAAATTGAACCAAGATATGGGCCCAAAAGGCCTCAAAAACGACTCAGAAATGGCCCGAAAATAGACCGGCCAGACCTGACGGCGCAAAATAGCCGCCAAAAATAGCCCCAAAAATGACCCAAAAATTTGCCGTAAAACAACCCAGAACTTCCCCTTATAAATCACTAAAAAATTGAACAAAAACAGTCCCAAAAATGGCCCAATAATGACCCAAAAATGGCCAAAATTTGCTCCAAAAATGACACAAAAATTGACCCAAATATGGGCCCCAAGTAGCCCAGAAAATGACTCAGAAATGCCCCCAAGAATGACCCAAAAATGGCCCCACAAATGACCCAAAAATGACCCCAAAATTGCCTCATATATTACTCAAAAATGGCACAAAAATAATCCAAAAATGACCCAAAAATGACCCAAAAATAGACCCAAAAATTTCCCAAAATTGACCCAAAAAAAAGCCCCAAAATTACCTTAAAATGGCCCCAAAAATGACTCATAATTGGCCGTAAAATAATCCAAAATTTCCCCTATAAATGACCCACAAAAAGGCCCAAAACAGCCCAAAACTCACCCAAAAATGACCCAAAAATAATTTAAAAATCGCTTAAAAATTACTAAAAAATGGCCTCGAAAATGACCCAAATATTCCCAAAAAATGACCCCAAAAATGACCCAATAATACACCCAAAAATGACTCAAAAATGGCCCCAAAAAATGACCCAAAACGATGACCCAAATATGGCCCAAAAATGACCAGAAAATAGCTCCAAAAATGACTCAAAAACTGACCCAAATATGAGCCCAAAATGTCCTGGAAAATGACCCAGAATTAGTCCCAAAAACAGCCCCAAAATGGCTTAAAAATAACCCAAAATAGCCCCAAAATGACCGCCAAAAAATAACCCCAATTTGACCAAAATTTGGCCGAAAAATGGAGCCCAGAAAATTCCCTCCAACAAATGACCCAAAAATAAGGCCTAAAATAGCCGCAAAAAATGACCGCAAAAATGACCCAGAAATGGCCCAAAATCACCTCCAAATATAACCCGCTAAAAGCCCCAAATCACCGCAAAAATGCCCAGAAATGGCCCGAACTGACAAAATAATGACCCCAAAAAGCCCCAAGAATCACCCAAAAAAAGACCAAATATGGCCCCAAAACTGACAAAAAAATGGCCCAAAGCAATAAACCAAAAATGACCCAACAGTGTCCCAAAAATGACTCAACAATAGACCCAAAAATGACCCAAAAATGACCCAAAAATACCCCAAAATGGCCCCAAAATTGGCAACAAAAATGACCCATAATCTGGCCTTAAGTTAACCCCGCTATTAGCCCTATAAATGACCCAAAAATAGGCCCAAAGAAGTCCCAAAAAATGACCCAAAAATGACCCAAAAAATGACCGAAAAATCGCCCCAAAAATGGCACAAAACTTGACCCAAATATCGCCCCAAAATGGCCCAGAAAATGACCCAGAAATGGCCGCCAAAAAATATGCCCAAAAGTGGCTTAAAAATGACCCAAAAATAGCCCCAAAATGGCCCAAAAAATAGCCCCAAAAATGACTCAAAATTGGCCGTAAAATGAGCCAAAAATTTCCCCTTTAAATGACCCAAAAATAGGCCCAAAACAGCCCCAAAAAATGACCCAAAAATGACGCAAAAATTGCCCGAAAATGGCCCCAAAAATAACCCCAAAAATGACCCAAAAATTGCATCAAAAGTGATTAAAAAAAGACCCAAAAATTGCATCAAAAGTGATTAAAAAAAGACCCAAAAATAGCCACAAAATGGCCCCAAAATTGGCCCGAAAAATGACCCAAAATTGGCCGTAAAAAAACCTAGAGATTCCCCCTATAAATGACAGGGAAATAAGCCCAAAAATTACCCCAAAATTACCCAAAATTACCCAAAAGTTGCCCAGAATTCGCCCGAAAAATAACACAAAAATTGACCCAAATATGGGCCCAAAATGGCCTCGAAAACGACCCAGAAATGGCCCCGAAAATAGACCCAAAAATGACCCAAATAGTAGCCCAAAATAGCGCCAAAAATGACCAAAATTTGCCGTAAAACAACCAGACTTCCCTGATAAATGCACTAAAAAAATTGAACAAAAATAGTCCCAAAAATGGCGCAATATAAACCCAAAAGGCCAAAGATTTGCTGCCAAATAATGACAGCAGAAAATTGACCCAAAAATATGGGCCCCAAATAGCCCAGAAAATGACTCCAGAAACGCCCCAAGAATGACGCCAAAATGGCCCCACAAATGACCCAAAAATAGACCCCGAAAACAGCCCCAAATTGACGGCAAAAATAGGGCCCCAAAATGACCTTAAAATGGCCGCCAATGATGACCGCAAAGTTTTGGGCCGTAAAATAACGCGCGCGAAATTACTCCTATAATTGACCCAAAAATAGGCCCAACATGGCTCCAAAAATGGCCACAAAAATGACTCATAATTGGCCGTAAAATAATCCAAAATTTCCCCTATAAATGACCCACAAAAAGGCCCAAAACAGCCCAAAACTCACCCAAAAATGACCCAAAAATAATTAAAAAATCGCTTAAAAATTACTAAAAAATGGCCTCGAAAATGACCTAAATATTCCCAAAAAATGACCCCAAAAATGACCCAAAAATACACCCAAAAATGACTCAAAAATGGCCCCAAAAAATGACCCAAAACGATGACCCAAATATGGCCCAAAAATGACCAGAAAATAGCTCCAAAAATGACTCAAAAACTGACCCAAATATGAGCCCCAAATGTCCTGGAAAATGACCAGATGAGTCAAAAGAGTAGCCAGATAATATAAGGCCTTAAAAATAACCCAAAAATGAGCCGCCAAAATGAGCCCAAAAATAAGGCCCAATTGACGAAAATTTTGGCCTGAAAATGAGGCCTAAAAATTCCGCCAAACAAATTTGACCCAAAATATAGGCCTAAAAATAGCCGCAAAAAATGACCCAAAAATGACCCAGAAATGGCCCCAAAAATCACTCCAAATATAACCCCTAAAAAGCCCCAGAAATCACCCAAAATATGCCCAAAAATGGCCCCGAAACTGACAAAATAATGACCCCAAAAAGCCCCAAGAATCACCCAAAAAAAGACCAAATATGGCCCCAAAACTGACCAAAAAATGGCCCAAAGCAATAACCCAAAAATGACCCAACAGTGTCCCAAAAATGACTCAACAATAGACCCAAAAATGACCCAAAAATGACCCAAAAATACCCCAAAATGGCCCCAAAATTGGCACCAAAAATGACCCATAATCTGGCCTTAAATTAACCCCGCTATTAGCCCTATAAATGACCCAAAAATAGGCCCAAAGAAGTCCCAAAAAATGACCCAAAAATGACCCAAAAAATGACCGAAAAATCGCCCCAAAAATGGCACAAAACTTGACCCAAATATCGGCCCAAAATGGCCCAGAAAATGACCCAGAAATGGCCCCAAAAATATGCCAAAAAGTGTCTTAAAAATGACCCAAAAATAGCCCCAAAATGGCCCAAAAAATAGCCCCAAAAATGACTCAAAATTGGCCGTAAAATGAGCCAAAAATTCCCCCTTTAAATGACCCAAAAATAGGCCCAAAACAGCCCCAAAAAATGACCCAAAAATGACGCAAAAATTGCCCGAAAATGGCCCCAAAAATAACCCCAAAAATGACCCAAAAATTGCATCAAAAGTGATTAAAAAAAGACCCAAAAATATCCACAAAATGGCCCCAAAATTGGCCCGAAAAATGACCCAAAATTGGCCGTAAAAAACCTAGAGATTCCCCCTATAAATGACAGGGAAATAAGCCCAAAATTTACCCCAAAATTACCCAAAAATTACCCAAAAGTTGCCCAGAATTCGCCCGAAAAATAACACAAAAATTGACCCAAATATGGGCCCAAAATGGCCTCGAAAACGACCCAGAAATGGCCCCGAAAATAGACCCAAAAATGACCCCAAAGTAGCCCCAAAAATAGCCCCAAAAATGAACGGCAAAAATTTGCCGTAGAAAACGCGCAGAATTCCCCTTATTAAAGATATAAAAGATTGAATCAGAAATAGTCCAAAAATGGCCGAATAAGGACTCCAAAAATGGCAAAAGTTTGCTCCAAGAAATGACAGCACAAATTGGCCGCAATATGGCCCGTCAAATAGCCCAGAAAATGAACTCGAAAACGGCCGCCAAGAATGAACAAAATGGCCCGCACAAAATGTACGGTGCCAAAAATGACCAAAAATGTTCCAAAAGATGAGCCCTAAAATTGACGCAAAAATAGCCCCAAAATGACCTTAAAATGGCCCCAAATATGACCCAAAGTTGGCCGCAAAATAACCCCGAAATTCCTCCTATAATTGACCCCAAAATAGGCCCAAAATGGCTCCAAAAATGGCCCCAAAAATGACTCATAATTGGCCGTAAAATAATCCAAAATTTCCCCTATAAATGACCCACAAAAAGGCCCAAAACAGCCCAAAACTCACCCAAAAATGACCCAAAATAAATTTAAAAATCGCTTAAAAATTACTAAAAAATGGCCTCGAAAATGACCCAAATATTCCCAAAAAATGACCCCAAAAATGACCCAAAAATACACCCAAAAATGACTCAAAAATGGCCCCAAAAAATGACCCAAAACAATGACCCAAATATGGCCCATAAATGACCAGAAAATAGCTCCAAAAATGACTCAAAACTGACCCAAATATGAGCCCAAATGTCTGGAAAATGACCCAGAATTAGTCGCCAAAAATAAGCGCAAAATGGCTTAAAAAATAACCAAATAGGCCCCAAAAGACCGCAAAATAGCCCCAAAAATCACTCAAAATTGGCCGGCCGTAAAATGAGCCAAAAATTCCCCCTTTAAATGACCCAAAAATGGCCCAAAACAGCCCCAAAAAATGACCCAAATATGACCCAAAATCGCCCCAAAAATCACCCCAAAAACTGACACAAATATCAGCCTAAAGTGGCGCAAAAATGGCCCCAAAAATGACCTAAAATTGGCCCATAAATAGCATCAAAAGTGATTAAAAAAAGACCCAAAAATAGCCACAAAATGGCCCCAAAATTGGCCCGAAAAATGACCCAAAATTGGCCGTAAAAAAACCTAGAGAGTCCCCCTATAAATGACAGGGAAATAAGCCCAAAAATTACCCCAAAATTACCCCAAAATTACCCAAATTGCCCGAATTCCCGAAAAAATAACACAAAAATTGACCCAAATATGGGCCAAAATGGCCTCGGAAAACGACCCAGAAATGGCCCCGAAATAGACCCAAAAGAACCCAAAATAGCCCAAAAAATAGCCCAAAAAATGACCCAAACAATTTGCCGTAAAACAACCAGAACTTCCCCTTATAAATCACTTAAAAAATTTGAACAAAAAACAGTCCCAAAAATGGCCCAATAATGACCCAAAAATGGCCAAAATTTTCTCCAAAAATGACACAAAAATTGACCCAAATATGGGCCCCAAATAGCCCAGAAAATGACTCAGAAATTCCCCCAAGAATGACCCAAAAATGGCCCCACAAATGACCCAAAAATGACCCCAAAATTGCCTCATATATTACTCAAAAATGGAAAAAAAATAATCCAAAAATGACCCAAAAATGACCCAAAAATAGACCCAAAAATTACCCAAAATTGACCCAAAAAAAAGCCCCAAAATTACCTTAAAATGGCCCCAAATATGACCCAAAATTGGCCCTAAAATAATCCAAAATTTCCCCTATAAATGACCCACAAAAAGGCCCAAAACAGCCCAAAACTCACCCAAAAATGACCCAAAAATAATTTAAAAATCGCTTAAAAATTACTAAAAAATGGCCTCGAAAATGACCCAAATATTCCCAAAAAATGACCCCAAAAATGACCCAATAATACACCCAAAAATGACTCAAAAATGGCCCCAAAAAATGACCCAAAACGATGACCCAAATATGGCCCAAAAATGACCAGAAAATAGCTCAAAAAATGACTCAAAAACTGACCCAAATATGAGCCCAAAATGTCCTGGAAAATGACCCAGAATTAGTCCCAAAAATAGCCCCAAAATGGCTTAAAAATAACCCAAAAATAGCCCCAAAATGACCCCCAAAATAACCCCCAAATTGACCAAAATTTGGCCGAAAAATGAGCCAAAAATTCCCCCAACAAATGACCCAAAAATAGGCCTAAAATAGCCGCAAAAAATGACCCAAAATGACCCAGAAATGGCCCCAAAAATCACTCCAAATATAACCCCTAAAAAGCCCCAGAAATCACCCAAAAAATGCCAAAAAATGGCCCCGAAACTGACAAAATAATGACCCCAAAAAGCCCCAAGAATCACCCAGAAAAAGACCAAATATGGCCCCAAAACTGACCAAAAAATGGCCCAAAGCAATAAACCAAAAATGACCCAACAGTGTCCCAAAAATGACTCAACAATAGACCCAAAAATGACCCAAAAATGACCCAAAAATACCCCAAAATGGCCCCAAAATTGGCAACAAAAATGACCCATAATCTGGCCTTAAATTAACCCCGCTATTAGCCCTATAAATGACCCAAAAATAGGCCCAAAGAAGTCCCAAAAAATGACCCAAAAATGACCCAAAAAATGACCGAAAAATCGCCCCAAAAATGGCACAAAACTTGACCCAAATATCGGCCCAAAATGGCCCAGAAAATGACCCAGAAATGGCCCCAAAAATATGCCCAAAAAGTGGCTTAAAAATGACCCAAAAATAGCCCCAAAATGGCCCAAAAAATAGCCCCAAAAATGACTCAAAATTGGCCGTAAAATGAGCCAAAAATTCCCCCTTTAAATGACCCAAAAATAGGCCCAAAACAGCCCCAAAAAATGACCCAAATATGACCCAAAAATGGCCCAAAAATCGCCCCAAAAATCACCCCAAAAACTGACACAAATATCAGCCTAAATTGGCCCGGAAAATGGCCCCAAAAATGACCTAAAATTGGCCATAAAATGAGCCAAAAATTCCCCCTATAAATGACCCAAAAATAGGCCCAAAGCAGCCCCAAAAAATGACCCAAAAATGACGCAAAAATTGCCCGAAAATGGCCCCAAAAATAACCCCAAAAATGACCCAAAAATTGCATCAAAAGTGATTAAAAAAAGACCCAAAATTAGCCACAAAATGGCCCCAAAATTGGCCCGAAAAATGACCCAAAATTGGCCGTAAAAAAACCTAGAGATTCCCCCTATAAATGACAGGGAAATAAGCCCAAAAATTACCCCAAAATTACCCCAAAATTACCCAAAAATTACCCAAAAGTTGCCCAGAATTCGCCCGAAAAATAACACAAAAATTGACCCAAATATGGGCCCAAAATGGCCTCGAAAACGACCCAGAAATGGCCCCGAAAATAGACCCAAAAATGACCCCAAACTAGCCCCAAAAATAGCCCCAAAAATGACCCAAAAATTTGCCGTAAAACAACCCAGAACTTCCCCTTATAAATCACTAAAAAATTGAACAAAAATAGTCCCAAAAATGGCCCAATAATGACCAAAAAATGGCCAAAATTTGCTCCAAAAATGACACAAAAATTGACCCAAATATGGGCCCCAAATAGCCCAGAAAATGACTCAATGACTCAGAAACGCCCCAAGAATGACCCAAAAATGGCCCCACAAATGACCCAAAAATGACCCCAAAATTGCCTCATATATTACTCAAAAATGGCACAAAAATAATCCAAAAATGACCCAAAAATGACCCAAAAATAGACCCAAAAATTTCCCAAAATTGACCCAAAAAAAGCCCCAAAATTACCTTAAAATGGCCCCAAATATGACCCAAAATTGGCCCTAAAATAATCCAAAATTTCCCCTATAAATGACCCACAAAAGGCCCAAAACAGCCCAAAACTCACCCAAAAATGACCCAAAAATAATTTAAAAATCGCTTAAAAATTACTAAAAAATGGCCTCGAAAATGACCCAAATATTCCAAAAAAATGACCCCAAAAATGACCCAAAAATACACCCAAAAATGACTCAAAAATGGCCCCAAAAAATGACCCAAAACGATGACCCAAATATGGCCCAAAAATGACCAGAAAATAGCTCCAAAAATGACTCAAAAACTGACCCAAAAATGAGCCCAAAATGTCCTGGAAAATGACCCAGAATTAGTCCCAAAAATAGCCCCAAAATGGCTTAAAAATAACCCAAAAATAGCCCCAAAATGACCCCAAAAATAACCCCCAAATTGACCAAAATTTGGCTGAAAAATGAGCCAAAAATTCCCCCAACAAATGACCCAAAAATAGGCCTAAAATAGCCACAAAAATGACCCAAAAATGACCCAGAAATGGCCCCAAAAATCACTCCAAATATAACCCCTAAAAAGCCCCAAAAATCACCCAAAAATGCCCAAAAATGGCCCCGAAACTGACAAAATAATGACCCCAAAAAGCCCAAAGAATCACCCAAAAAAAGACCAAATATGGCCCCAAAACTGACCAAAAAATGGCCCAAAGCAATAAACCAAAAATGACCCAACAGTGTCCCAAAAATGACTCAACAATAGACCCAAAAATGACCCAAAAATGACCCAAAAATACCCCAAAATGGCCCCAAAATTGGCAACAAAAATGACCCATAATCTGGCCTTAAATTAACCCCGCTATTAGCCCTATAAATGACCCAAAAATAGGCCCAAAGAAGTCCCAAAAAATGACCCAAAAATGACCCAAAAAATGACCAAAAAATCGCCCCAAAAATGGCACAAAACTTGACCCAAATATCGGCCCAAAATGGCCCAGAAAATGACCCAGAAATGGCCCCAAAAATATGCCAAAAAGTGGCTTAAAAATGACCCAAAAATAGCCCCAAAATGGCCCAAAAAATAGCCCCAAAAATGACTCAAAATTGGCCGTAAAATGAGCCAAAAAATCCCCCTTTAAATGACCCAAAAATAGGCCCAAAACAGCCCCAAAAAATGACCCAAATATGACCCAAAAATGGCCCAAAAATCGCCCCAAAAATCACCCCAAAAACTGACACAAATATCAGCCTAAAATGGCCCGGAAAATGGCCCCAAAAATGACCTAAAATTGGCCCATAAAATGAGCCAAAAATTCCCCCTATAAATGACCCAAAAATAGGCCCAAAGCAGCCCCAAAAAATGACCCAAAAATGACGCAAAAATTGCCCGAAAATGGCCCCAAAAATAACCCCAAAAATGACCCAAAAATTGCATCAAAAGTGATTAAAAAAAGACCCAAAAATAGCCACAAAATGGCCCCAAAATTGGCCCGAAAAATGACCCAAAATTGGCCGTAAAAAAACCTAGAGATTCCCCCTATAAATGACAGGGAAATAAGCCCAAAAATTACCCCAAAATTACCCAAAAATTACCCAAAAGTTGCCCAGAATTCGCCCGAAAAATAACACAAAAATTGACCCAAATATGGGCCCAAAATGGCCTCGAAAACGACCCAGAAATGGCCCCGAAAATAGACCCAAAAATGACCCCAAAATAGCCCCAAAAATAGCCCCAAAAATGACCCAAAAATTTGCCGTAAAACAACCCAGAACTTCCCCTTATAAATCACTAAAAAATTGAACAAAAATAGTCCCAAAAATGGCCCAATAATGACCCAAAAATGGCCAAAATTTGCTCCAAAAATGACACAAAAATTGACCCAAATATGGGCCCCAAATAGCCCAGAAAATGACTCAGAAATGCCCCCAAGAATGACCCAAAAATGGCCCCACAAATGACCCAAAAATGACCCCAAAATTGCCTCATATATTACTCAAAAATGGCACAAAAATAATCCAAAAATGACCCAAAAATGACCCAAAAATAGACCCAAAAATTACCCAAAATTGACCCAAAAAAAAGCCCCAAAATGACCTTAAAATGGCCCCAAATATGACCCAAAATTGGCCCTAAAATAATCCAAAATTTCCCCTATAAATGACCCACAAAAAGGCCCAAAACAGCCCAAAACTCACCCAAAAATGACCCAAAAATAATTAAAAAATCGCTTAAAAATTACTAAAAAATGGCCTCGAAAATGACCCAAATATTCCCAAAAAATGACCCCAAAAATGACCCAAAAATACACCCAAAAATGACTCAAAAATGGCCCCAAAAAATGACCCAAAACGATGACCAAAATATGGCCCAAAAATGACCAGAAAATAGCTCCAAAAATGACTCAAAAACTGACCCAAATATGAGCCCAAAATGTCCTGGAAAATGACCCAGAATTAGTCCCAAATATAGCCCCAAAATGGCTTAAAAATAACCCAAAAATAGCCCCAAAATGACCCCAAAAATAACCCCAAAAGTGACCAAAATTTGGCCGAAAAATAAGCCAAAAATTCCCCCAACAAATGACCCAAAAATAGGCCTAAAATAGCCGCAAAAAATGACCCAAAAATGACCCAGAAATGGCCCCAAAAATCACTCCAAATATAACCCCTAAAAAGCCCCAAAAATCACCCAAAAATGCCCAAAAATGGCCCCGCAACTGACAAAATAATGACCCCAAAAAGCCCCAAGAATCACCCAAAAAAAGACCAAATATGGCCCCAAAACTGACCAAAAAATGGCCCAAAGCAATAAACCAAAAATGACCCAACAGTGTCCCAAAAATGACTCAACAATAGACCCAAAAATGACTCAACAATAGACCCAAAAATGACCCAAAAATACCCCAAAATGGCCCCAAAATTGGCAACAAAAATGACCCATAATCTGGCCTTAAATTAACCCCGCTATTAGCCCTATAAATGACCCAAAAATAGGCCCAAAGAAGTCCCAAAAATGACCCAAAAATGACCCAAAAAATGACCGAAAAATCGCCCCAAAAATGGCACAAAACTTGACCCAAATATCGGCCCAAAATGGCCCAGAAAATGACCCAGAAATGGCCCCAAAATATGCCCAAAAGTGGCTTAAAAATGACCCAAAAATAGCCCCAAAATGGCCCAAAAAATAGCCCCAAAAATGACTCAAAATTGGCCGTAAAATTAGCCAAAAATTTCCCCTTTAAATGACCCAAAAATAGGCCCAAAACAGCCCCAAAAAATGACCCAAAAATGACGCAAAAATTGCCCGAAAATGGCCCCAAAAACAACCCCAAAAATGACCCAAAAATTGCATCAAAAGTGATTAAAAAAAGACCCAAAAAAAGCCACAAAATGGCCCCAAAATTGGCCCGAAAAATGACCCAAAATTGGCCGTAAAAAACCTAGAGATTCCCCCTATAAATGACACGGAAATAAGCCCAAAAATTACCCCAAAATTACCCAAAAATTACCCAAAAGTTGCCCAGAATTCGCCCGAAAAATAACACAAAAATTGACCCAAATATTGGCCCAAAATGGCCTCGAAAACGACCCAGAAATGGCCCCGAAAATAGACCCCAAAATGACCCCAAAATAGCCCCAAAAATAGCCCCAAAAATGACCCAAAAATTTGCCGTAAAACAACCCAGAACTTCCCCTTATAAATCACTAAAAAATTGAACAAAATAGTCCCAAAAATGGCCCAATAATAAACCCAAAAATGGCCAAAATTTGCTCCAAAAATGACACAAAAATTGACCCAAATATGGGCCCCAAATAGCCCAGAAAATGACTCAGAAACGCCCCAAGAATGACCCAAAAATGGCCCCACAAATGACCCAAAAATGACCCAAAAATAGACCCAAAAATGACCCAAAATTGACGCAAAAATAGCCCCAAAATGACCTGAAAATGGCCCCAAATATGACCCAAAGTTGGCCGTAAAATAACCCCGAAATTCCTCCTATAATTGACCCAAAAAAAGGCCCAAAATGGCTCCAAAAATGGCCCCAAAAATGACTCATAATTGACCGTAAAATAATCCAAAATTTCCCCTATAAATGACCCACAAAAAGGCCCAAAACAGCCCAAAACTCACCCAAAAATGACCCAAAAATAATTTAAAAATCGCTTAAAAATTACTAAAAATTGGCCTCGAAAATGACCCAAATATTCCCAAAAAATGACCCCAAAAATGACCCAAAAATACACCCAAAAATGACTCAAAAATGGCCCCAAAAAATGACCCAAAACAATGACCCAAATATGGCCCAAAAATGACCAGAAAATATCTCCAAAAATGACTCAAAAACTGACCCAAATATGAGCCCAAAATGTCCTGGAAAATGACCCAGAATTAGTCCCAAAAATAGCCCCAAAATGACCCCAAAAATAACCCCAAAATTGACCAAAATTTGGCCGAAAAATGAGCCAAAAATTCCCCCAACAAATGACCCAAAAATAGGCCTAAAATAGCCGCAAAAAATGACCCAAAAATGACCCAGAAATGGCCCCAAAAATCGCTCCAAATATAACCCCTAAAAAGCCCCAGAAATCACCCAAAAAATGCCCAAAAATGGCCCCGAAACTGACAAAATAATGACCCCAAAAAGCCCCAAGAATCACCCAAAAAAAGACCAAATATGGCCCCAAAACTGACCAAAAAATGGCCCAAAGCAATAAACCAAAAATGACCCAACAGTTTCCCAAAAATGACTCAACAATAGACCCAAAAATGACCCAAAAATGACCCAAAAATACCCCAAAATGGCCCCAAAATTGGCAACAAAAATGACCCATAATCTGGCCTTAAATTAACCCCGCTATTAGCCCTATAAATGACCCAAAAATAGGCCCAAAGAAGTCCCAAAAATGACCCAAAAATGACCCAAAAAATGACCCAAAAAATGACCGAAAAATCGCCCCAAAAATGGCACAAAACTTGACCCAAATATCGGCCCAAAATGGCCCAGAAAATGACCCAGAAATGGCCCCAAAAATATGCCCAAAAGTGGCTTAAAAATGACCCAAAAATAGCCCCAAAATGGCCCAAAAAATAGCCCCAAAAATGACTCAAAATTGGCCGTAAAATGAGCCAAAATTTCCCCCTTTAAATGACCCAAAAATAGGCCCAAAACAGCCCCAAAAAATGACCCAAATATGACCCAAAAATGGCCCAAAAATCGCCCCAAAAATCACCCCAAAAAATGACACAAATATCAGCCTAAAATGGCCCGGAAAATGGCCCCAAAAATGACCTAAAATTGGCCCATAAAATGAGCCAAAAATTCCCCCTATAAATGACCCAAAAATAGGCCCAAAGCAGCCCCAAAAAATGACCCAAAAATGACGCAAAAATTGCACGAAAATGGCCCCAAAAATAACCAAAAATGACATAAAATTGGCCCATAAATAGCATCAAAAGTGATTAAAAAAAGACCCAAAAATAGCCACAAAATGGCCCCAAAATTGGCCCGAAAAATGACCCAAAATTGGCCGTAAAAAAACCTAGAGATTCCCCCTATAAATGACAGGGAAATAAGCCAAAAAATTACCCCAAAATTACCCAAAAATTACCCAAAAGTTGCCCAGAATTCGCCCGAAAAATAACACAAAAATTGACCCAAATATGGGCCCAAAATGGCCTCGAAAACGACCCAGAAATGGCCCCGAAAATAGACCCAAAAATTGCCCCAAAATAGCCCCAAAAATAGCCCCAAAAATGACCCAAAAATTTGCCGTAAAACAACCCAGAACTTCCCCTTATAAATCACTAAAAAATTGAACAAAAATAGTCCAAAAAATGGCCCAATAATAAACCCAAAAATGGCCAAAATTTGCTCCAAAAATGACACAAAAATTGACCCAAATATGGGCCCCAAATAGCCCAGAAAATGACTCAGAACCGCCCCAAGAATGACCCAAAAATGGCCCCACAAATGACCCAAAAATGACCCAAAAATAGACCCAAAAATGACCCAAAATTGACGCAAAAATAGCCCCAAAATGACCTTAAAATGGCCCCAAATATGACCCAAAGTTGGCCGTAAAATAACCCCGAAATTCCTCCTATAATTGACCAAAAAATAGGCCCAAAATGGCTCCAAAAATGGCCCCAAAAATGACTCATAATTGGCCGTAAAATAATCCAAAATTTCCCATATAAATGACCCACAAAAAGGCCCAAAACAGCCCAAAACTCACCCAAAAATGACCCAAAAATAATTTAAAAATCGCTTAAAAATTACTAAAAAATGGCCTCGAAAATGACCCAAATATTCCCAAAAAATGACCCCAAAAATGACCAAAAAATACACCCAAAAATGACTCAAAAATGGCCCCAAAAAATGACCCAAAACGATGACCCAAATATGGCCCAAAAATGACCAGAAAATAGCTCCAAAATGACCAAAAACTGACCAAATATGAGCCAAATGTCCGGCGAAAATGACCCAGAATTAGTCCCAAAAATAGCCCAAAAATGCTTAAAATAACCAAAAATGCCCCAAATAACCCCAAAATACCCCAAAAATTGACCTAAAATTTGGCCGAAATGAGCCCAAAAAATTCCCCCAACAAATGACCCAAAAATAGGCCTAAAATAGCCGCAAAAAATGACCCAAAAATGACCCAGAAATGGCCCCAAAAATCACTCCAAATATAACCCCTAAAAAACCCCAAAAATCACCCAAAAATGCCCAAAAATGGCCCCGAAACTGACAAAATAATGACGCCAAAAAGCCCCAAGAATCACCCAAAAAAAGACCAAATATGGCCCCAAAACTGACCAAAAAATGGCCCAAAGCAATAAACAAAAAATGACCCAACAGTGTCCCAAAAATGACTCAACAATAGACCCAAAAATGACCCAAAAATGACCCAAAAATACCCCAAAATGGCCCCAAAATTGGCAACAAAAATGACCCATAATCTGGCCTTAAATTAACCCCGCTATTAGCCCTATAAATGACCCAAAAATAGGCCCAAAGAAGTCCCAAAAAATGACCCAAAAATGACCCAAAAAATGAACCAAAAAATGACCGAAAAATCGCCCCAAAAATGGCACAAAACTTGACCCAAATATCGGCCCAAAATGGCCCAGAAAATGACCCAGAAATGGCCCCAAAAATATGCCCAAAAGTGGCTTAAAAATGACCCAAAAATAGCCCCAAAATGGCCCACAAAATAGCCCCAAAAATGACTCAAAATTGGCCGTAAAATGCACCCAAAAATCTCCCCTTCTAAATGCACCCCAAATAGGCCAACAGCCCAAAAATGACCGCACATAATGACCCAACAGGCCCAAAAATCCGCCCCCAAAAATCACCGCCGAAAAAACTGACACAAATATCAGCCTAAAATGGCCCGGAAAATGGACCCAAAAATGACCTAAAATTGGCCCATAAAATGAGCCAAAAATTCCCCCTATAAATGACCCAAAAATAGGCCCAAAGCAGCCCCAAAAAATGACCCAAAAATGACGCAAAAATTGCCCGAAAATGGCCCCAAAAATAACCCCAAAAATGACCAAAAAATTGCATCAAAAGTGATTAAAAAAAGACCCAAAAATAGCCACAAAATGGCCCCAAAATTGGCCCGAAAAATGACCCAAAATTGGCCGTAAAAAAACCTAGAGATTCCCCCTATAAATGACAGGGAAATAAGCCCAAAAATTACCCAAAAATTACCCAAAAATTACCCAAAAGTTGCCCAGAATTCGCCCGAAAAATAACACAAAAATTGACCCAAATATGGGCCCAAAATGGCCTCGAAAACGACCCAGAAATGGCCCAGAAAATAGACCCAAAAATGACCCCAAAATAGCCCCAAAAATAGCCCCAAAAATGACCCAAAAATTTGCCGTAAAACAACCCAGAACTTCCCCTTATAAATCACTAAAAAACTGAACAAAAATAGTCCCAAAAATGGCCCAATAATGACCCAAAAATGGCCAAAATTTGCTCCAAAAATGACACAAAAATTGACCCAAATATGGGCCCCAAATAGCCCAGAAAATGACTCAGAAATTCCCCCAAGAATGACCCAAAAATGGCCCCAAAAATGACCCAAAAATGACCCCAAAATTGCCTCATATATTACTCAAAAATGGCACAAAAATAATCCAAAAATGACTCAAAAATGACCCAAAAATAGACCCAAAAATTACCCAAAATTGACCCAAAAAAAGGCTAAAAATGGCTCGAAAAATGGCCCCAAAAATGACTCATAATTGGCCGTAAAATAATCCAAAATTTCCCCTATAAATGACCCACAAAAAGGCCCAAAACAGCCCAAAACTCACCCAAAAATGACCCAAAATAATTTAAAAATCGCTTAAAAATTACTAAAAAATGGCCTCGAAAATGACCCAAATATTCCCAAAAAATGACCCCAAAAATGACCCAAAAATACACCAAAAAATGACTCAAAAATGGCCCCAAAAAATGACCCAAACGAGACCCAAATATGCCAAAAATGACCAGAAAATAGCTCCAAAAATGACTCAAAAACTGACCCAAATATGAGCCCAAAATGTCCTGGAAAATGACCCAGAATTAGTCCCAAAAATAGCCCCAAAATGGCTTAAAAATAACCCAAAAATAGCCCCAAAATGACGCCAAAAATAACCCCAAAAGTGACCAAAATTTGGCCGAAAAATGAGCCAAAAATTCCCCCAACAAATGACCCAAAAATAGGCCTAAAATAGCCGCAAAAAATGACCCAAAAATGACCCAGAAATGGCCCCAAAAATCACTCCAAATATAACCCCTAAAAAGCCCCAAAAATCACCCAAAAATGCCCAAAAATGGCCCCGAAACTGACAAAATAATGACCCCAAACAGCCCCAAGAATCACCCAGAAAAAGACCAAATATGGCCCCAAAACTGACCAAAAAATGGCCCAAAGCAATAAACCAAAAATGACCCAACAGTGTCCCAAAAATGACTCAACAATAGACCCAAAAATGACCCAAAAATGACCCAAAAATACCCAAAAATGGCCCCAAAATTGGCAACAAAAATGACCCATAATCTGGCCTTAAATTAACCCCGCTATTAGCCCTATAAATGACCCAAAAATAGGCCCAAAGAAGTCCCAAAAAATGACCCAAAAATGACCCAAAAAATGACCCAAAACAATGACCGAAAAATCGCCCCAAAAATGGCACAGAACTTGACCCAAATATCGGCCCAAAATGGCCCAGAAAATGACCCAGAAATGGCCCCAAAAATATGACCAAAAGTGGCTTAAAAATGACCCAAAAATAGCCCCAAAATGGCCCAAAAAATAGCCCCAAAAATGACTCAAAATTGGCCGTAAAATGGGCCAAAAATTTCCCCTTTAAATGACCCAAAAATAGGCCCAAAACAGCCCCAAAAAATGACCCAAATATGACCCAAAAATGGCCCCAAAATCGCCCCAAAAATACCCAAAAATGACCCAAAATGCATCAAAGTGATTAAAAAAAGACCCAAAAATAGCCACAAAATGGCCCAAAATTTGGCCCGAAAAATGACGCCAAAAATTGGCCGTAAAAAACCTAGAGATTCCCCCTATAAATGACAGGGAAATAAGCCCAAAAATTACCCCAAAATTACCCAAAAATTACCCAAAAGTTGCCCAGAATTCGCCCGAAAAATAACACAAAAATTGACCCAAATATGGGCCCAAAATGGCCTCGAAAACGACCCAGAAATGGCCCCGAAAATAGACCCCAAAATAGCCCCAAAATAGCCCCAAAAATAGCCCCAAAAATGACCCAAAAATTTGCCGTAAAACAACCCAGAACTTCCCCTTATAAATCACTAAAAAATTGAACAAAAATAGTCCAAAAATGGCCCAATAATGACCCAAAAATGGCCAAAATTTGCTCCAAAAATGACACAAAAATTGACCCAAATATGGGCCCCAAATAGCCCAGAAAATGACTCAGAAACGCCCAAGATGACCCAAAATGGCCCCACAAATGACCCAAATGACCCAAAATATAGACCCAAAGATTACAGCAAAAATAGCTCCAAAAATGACTTAAATGGCCAAATATGACCAAAGTTGCGCGCGTAAAATAACCCCGAAATTCCTCCTATAATTGACCCAAAAAAAGGCCCAAAATGGCTCCAAAAATGGCCCAAAAAATGACTCATAATTGGCCGTAAAATAATCCAAAATTTCCCCTATAAATGACCCACAAAAAGGCCCAAAACAGCCCAAAACTCACCCAAAAATGACCAAAAAATAATTAAAAAATCGCTTAAAAATTACTAAAAAATGGCCTCGAAAATGACCCAAATATTCCCAAAAAATGACCCCAAAAATGACCCAAAAATGACCCAAAATACACCAAAATGACTCAAGGGCCCCCAAAAAATGAACCAAAACAATGACCCAATATGGCCCAAAAATGACGAGAAAATATGCTCCAAAAATGAGTCAAAACTGACGCCAAATATGAGCCCAAAATGTCCTGGAAATACCGCAGAATAGTCCCAAAAATAGCCCAACAATGGCTTAAAGAATAACGCAAAAAATAGCCCCAAAATGACCCAAAAATAACCCCAAAAGTGACCAAAATTTGGCCCGAAAATGAGCCAAAAATTCCCCCAACAAATGACCCAAAAATAGGCCTAAAATAGCCGCAAAAAATGACCCAAAAATGACCCAGAAATGGCCCCAAAAATCACTCCAAATATAACCCCTAAAAAGCCCCAAAAATCACCCAAAAATGCCCAAAAATGGCCCCGAAACTGACAAAATAATGACCCCAAAAAACCCCAAGAATCACCCAAAAATGCCCAAATATGGCCCCAAAACTGACCAAAAAATGGCCCAAAGCAATAAACCAAAAATGACCCAACAGTGTCCCAAAAATGACTCAACAATAGACCCAAAAATGACCCAAAAATGACCCAAAAATACCCCAAAATCGCCCCAAAATTGGCAACAAAAATGACCCATAATCTGGCCTTAAATTAACCCCGCTATTAGCCCTATAAATGACCCAAAAATAGGCCCAAAGAAGTCCCAAAAAATGACCCAAAAATGACCCAAAAAATGACCCAAAAATTGACCGAAAAATCGCCCCAAAAATGGCACAAAACTTGACCCAAATATCGGCCCAAAATGGCCCAGAAAATGACCCAGAAATGGCCCCAAAAATATGCCAAAAAGTGGCTTAAAAATGACCCAAAAATAGCCCCAAAATGGCCCAAAAAATAGCCCCAAAAATGACTCAAAATTGGCCGTAAAATGAGCCAAAAATTTCCCCTTTAAATGACCCAAAAATAGGCCCAAAGCAGCCCCAAAAAATGACCCAAAAATGACGCAAAAAGTGCCCGAAAATGGCCCCAAAAATAACCCCAAAAATGACCCAAAAATTGCATCAAAAGTGATTAAAAAAAGACCCAAAAATAGCCACAAAATGGCCCCAAAATTGGCCCGAAAAATGACCCAAAATTGGCCGTAAAAAAACCTAGAGATTCCCCCTATAAATGACAGGGAAATAAGCCAAAAAATTACCCCAAAATTACCCAAAAATTACCCAAAAGTTGCCCAGAATTCGCCCTAAAAATAACACAAAAATTGACCCAAATATGGGCCCAAAATGGCCTCGAAAACACAAATGGCCCAAAAATTAGACCCAAAAATGATCCCCAAAATAGCCCAAATAATAGCCCCAAAAATGACCCATAAAATTTGCCGTAAAAACAACCCAGTAACTTCCCTTATCAAATCACTAAAAAATATTGAACAAGAAAATATCCCAAAAATGCCCAATAATGACCCAAAAATGGGCCAAAATTTGCTCCAAAATGACACAAAAATGACCCAAATATGGGCCCCCAAATAGCCAGAAAATGACTCAGAAACGCCCCAAGAATGACCCAAAAATGACCCAAAAATGGCCCAAAAATGACCCAAAAATAGACCCAAAAATGACCCGGAATTGACGCAAAAATAGCCCCAAAATGACCTTAAAATGGCCCCAAATATGACCCAAAGTTGGCCGTAAAATAACCCCGAAATTCCTCCTATAATTGACCCAAAAATAGGCCCAACATGGCTCCAAAAATGGCCCCAAAAATGACTCATAATTTGCCGTAAAATAATCCAAAATTTCCCCTATAAATGACCCACAAAAAGGCCCAAAACAGCCCAAAACTCACCCAAAAATGACCCAAAAATAATTTAAAAATCGCTTAAAAATTACAAAAAAATGGCCTCGAAAATGACCCAAATATTCCCAAAAAATGACCCCAAAAATGACCCAAAAATACACCCAAAAATGACTCAAAAATGGCCCCAAAAACTGACCCAAAACGATGACCCAAATATGGCCCAAAAATGACCAGAAAATAGCTCCAAAAATGACTCAAAAACTGACCCAAATATGAGCCCAAAATGTCCTGGAAAATGACCCAGAATTAGTCCCAAAAATAGCCCCAAAATGGCTTAAAAATAACCCAAAAATGGCCCCAAAATGACCCAAAAATAACCCCAAAATTGACCAAAATTTGGCCGAAAAATGAGCCAAAAATTCCCCCAACAAATGACCCAAAAATAGGCCTAAAATAGCCGCAAAAAATGACCCAAAAATGACCCAGAAATGGCCCCAAAAATCACTCCAAATATAACCCCTAAAAAGCCCCAAAATTCACCCAAAAATGCCCAAAAATGGCCCCGAAACTGACAAAATAATGACCCCAAAAAGCCCCAAGAATCACCCAAAAAAAGACCAAATATGGCCCCAAAACTGACCAAAAAATTGCCCAAAGCAATAACCCAAAAATGACCCAACAGTGTCCCAAAAATGACTCAACAATAGACCCAAAAATGACCCAAAAATGACCCAAAAATACCCCAAAATGGCCCCAAAATTGGCAACAAAAATGACCCATAATCTGGCCTTAAATTAACCCCGCTATTAGCCCTATAAATGACCCAAAAATAGGCCCAAAGAAGTCCCAAAAATGACCCAAAAATGACCCAAAAAATGACCCAAAAAATGACCGAAAAATCGCCCCAAAAATGGCACAAAACTTGACCCAAATATCGACCCAAAATGGCCCAGAAAATGACCCAGAAATGGCCCCAAAAATATGCCCAAAAGTGGCTTAAAAATGACCCAAAAATAGCCCCAAAATGGCCCAAAAAATAGCCCCAAAAATGACTCAAAATTGGCCGTAAAATGAGCCAAAAATTCCCCCTTTAAATGACCCAAAAATAGGCCCAAAACAGCCCCAAAAAATGACCCAAATATGACCCAAAAATGGCCCAAAAATCGCCCCAAAAATCACCCCAAAAACTGACACAAATATCAGCCTAAAATGGCCCGGAAAATGGCCCCAAAAATGACCTAAAATTGGCCATAAAATGAGCCAAAAATTCCCCCTATAAATGACGCAAAAATAGGCCCAAAGCAGCCCCAAAAAATGACCCAAAAATGACGCAAAAATTGCCCGAAAATGGCCCCAAAAATAACCCCAAAAATGACCCAAAAATTGCATCAAAAGTGATTAAAAAAAGACCCAAAAATAGCCACAAAATGGCCCCAAAATTGGCCCGAAAAATGACCCAAAATTGGCCGTTAAAAAACCTAGAGATTCCCCCTATAAATGACAGGGAAATAAGCCCAAAAATTACCCCAAAATTACCCAAAAATTACCCAAAATTTGCCCAGAATTCGCCCGAAAAATAACACAAAAATTGACCCAAATATGGGCCCAAAATGGCCTCGAAAACGACCCAGAAATGGCCCCGAAAATAGACCAAAAAATGACCCCAAAATAGCCCCAAAAATAGCCCCAAAAATGACCCAAAAATTTGCCGTAAAACAACCCAGAACTTCCCCTTATAAATCACTAAAAAACTGAACAAAAATAGTCCCAAAAATGGCCCAATAATAAACCCAAAAATGGCCAAAATTTGCTCCAAAAATGACACAAAAATTGACCCAAATATGGGCCCCAAATAGCCCAGAAAATGACTCAGAAATTCCCCCAAGAATGACCAAAAAATGGCCCCACAAATGACCCAAAAATGACCCCAAAATTGCCTCATATATTACTCAAAAATGGCACAAAAATAATCCAAAAATGACCCAAAAATGACCCAAAAATAGACCCAAAAATTTCCCAAAATTGACCCAAAAAAAAGCACCAAAATTACCTTAAAATGGCCCCAAATATGACCCAAAATTGGCCCTAAAATAATCCAAAATTTCCCCTATAACTGACCCACAAAAAGGCCCAAAACAGCCCAAAACTCACCCAAAAATGACCCAAAAATAATTTAAAAATCGCTTAAAAATTACTAAAAAATGGCCTCGAAAATGACCCAAATATTCCCAAAAAATGACCCCAAAAATGACCCAAAAATACACCCAAAAAGGACTCAAAAATGGCCCCAAAAAATGACCCAAAACGATGACCCAAATATGGCCCAAAAATGACCAGAAAATAGCTCCAAAAATGACTCAAAAACTGACCCAAATATGAGCCCAAACTGTCCTGGAAAATGACCCAGAATTAGTCCCAAAAATAGCCCCAAAATGGCTTAAAAATAACCCAAAAATAGCCCCAAAATGACCCCAAAAATAACCCCCAAATTGACCAAAATTTGGCCGAAAAATGAGCCAAAAATTCCCCAAACAAATGACCCAAAAATAGGCCTAAAATAGCCGCAAAAAATGACCCAAAAATGACCCAGAAATGGCCCCAAAAATCACTCCAAATATAACCCCTAAAAAGCCCCAAAAATCACCCAAAAATGCCCAAAAATGGCCCCAAAACTGACAAAATAATGACCCCAAAAAGCCCCAAGAATCACCCAAAAAAAGACCAAATATGGCCACAAAACTGACCAAAAAATGGCCCAAAGCAATAACCCAAAAATGACCCAACAGTGTCCCAAAAATGACTCAACAATAGACCCAAAAATGACCCAAAAATGACCCAAAAATACCCCAAAATGGCCCCAAAATTGGCAACAAAAATGACCCATAATCTGGCCTTTAATTAACCCCGCTATTAGCCCTATAAATGACCCAAAAATAGGCCCAAAAAATGACCGAAAAATCGCCTCAAAAATGGCACAGAACTTGACCCAAATATCGGCCCAAAATGGCCCAGAAAATGACCCAGAAATGGCCCCAAAAATATGCCCAAAAGTGGCTTAAAAATGACCCAAAAATAGCCCCAAAATGGCCCAAAAAATAGCCCCAAAAATGACTCAAAATTGGCCGTATAATGAGCCAAAAATTCCCCCTTTAAATGACCCAAAAATAGGCCCAAAACAGCCCCAAAAAATGACCCAAATATGACCCAAAAATGGCCCAAAAATCGCCCCAAAAATCACCCCAAAAACTGACACAAATATCAGCCTAAAATGGCCTGGAAAATGGCCCCAAAAATGACCTAAAATTGGCCCATAAAATGAGCCAAAAATTCCCCATATAAATGACCCAAAAATAGGCCCAAAGCAGCCCCAAAAAATGACCCAAAAATGACGCAAAAATTGCCCGAAAATGGCCCCAAAAATAACCCCAAAAATGACCCAAAAATTGCATCAAAAGTGATTAAAAAAAGACCCAAAAATAGCCACAAAATGGCCCCAAAATTGGCCCGAAAAATGACCCAAAATTTGCCGTAAAAAAACCTAGAGATTCCCCCTATAAATGACAGGGAAATAAGCCCAAAAATTACCCCAAAATTACCCAAAAATTACCCTAAAGTTGCCCAGAATTCGCCCGAAAAATAACACAAAAATTGACCCAAATATGGGCCCAAAATGGCCTCGAAAACGACCCAGAAATGGCCCCGAAAATAGACCCAAAAATGACCCCAAAATAGCCCCAAAAATAGCCCCAAAAATGACCCAAAAATTTGCAGTAAAACAACCCAGAACTTCCCCTTATAAATCACTAAAAATTGAACAAAAATAGTCCCAAAAATGGCCCAATAATGACCCAAAAATGGCCAAAATTTGCTCCAAAAATGACACAAAAATTGACCCAAATATGGGCCCCAAATAGCCAAGAAAATGACTCAGAAATGCCCCCAAGAATGACCCAAAAATGGCCCCACAAATGACCCAAAAATGACCCCAAAATTGCCTCATATATTACTCAAAAATGGCACAAAAATAATCCAAAAATGACCCAAAAATGACCCAAAAATAGACCCAAACATTTCCCAAAATTGACCCAAAAAAAAGCCCCAAAATGACCTTAAAATGGTCCCAAATATGACCCAAAATTGGCCCTAAAATAATCCAAAATTTCCCCTATAAATGACCCACAAAAAGGCCCAAAACTCACCCAAAAATGACCCAAAAATAATTTAAAAATCGCTTAAAAATTACTAAAAAATGGCCTCGAAAATGACCTAAATATTCCCAAAAAATGACCCCAAAAATGACCCAAAAATACACCCAAAAATGACTCAAAAATGGCCCCAAAAAATGACCCAAAACGATGACCCAAATATGGCCCAAAAATGACCAGAAAATAGCGCCAAAAATGACTCAAAAACTGACCCAAATATGAGCCCAAAATGTCCTGGAAAATGACCCAGAATTAGTCCCAAAAATAGCCCCAAAATGGCTTAAAAATAACCCAAAAATAGCCCCAAAATGACCCCAAAAATAACCCCCAAAAGTGACCAAAATTTGGCCGAAAAATGAGCCAAAAATTCCCCCAACAAATGACCCAAAAATAGGCCTAAAATAGCCGCAAAAAATGACCCAAAAATGACCCAGAAATGGCCCCAAAAATCACTCCAAATATAACCCCTAAAAAGCCCCAAAAATCACCCAAAAATGCCCCAAAATGGCCCCGAAACTGACAAAATAATGACCCCAAAAAGCCCCAAGAATCACCCAAAAAAAGACCAAATATGGCCCCAAAACTGACCAAAAAATGGCCCAAATCAATAAACCAAAAATGACCCAACAGTGTCCCAAAAATGACTCAACAATAGACCCAAAAATGACCCAAAAATGACCCAAAAATACCCCAAAATGGCCCCAAAATTTGCAACAAAAATGACCCATAATCTGGCCTTAAATTAACCCCGCTATTAGCCCTATAAATGACCCAAAAATAGGCCCAAAGAAGTCCCAAAAAATGACCCAAAAATGACCCAAAAATTGACCCAAAAAATGACCGAAAAATCGCCCCAAAAATGGCACAGAACTTGACCCAAATATCGGCCCAAAATGGTCCAGAAAATGACCCAGAAATGGCCACAAAAATATGCCCAAAATGGCTTAAAAATGACCCAAAAATAGCCCCAAAATGGCCCAAAAAATAGCCCCAAAAATGACTCAAAATTGGCCGTAAAATGAGCCAAAAATTCCCCCTTTAAATGACCCAAAAATGGCCCAAAACAGCCCCAAAAAATGACCCAAAAATGTCGCAAAAATTGCCCGAAAATGGCCCCAAAAATAACCCCAAAAATGACCCAAAAATTGCATCAAAAGTGATTAAAAAAAGACCCAAAAATAGCCACAAAATGGCCCCAAAATTGGCCCGAAAAATGACCCAAAATTGGCCGTACAAAAACCTAGAGATTCCCCCTATAAATGACAGGGAAAATAAGCCCAAAATGACCCAAAATTACCCAAAATTACCAAAAGTTCCCAGAATCGCCCCGAAAAATAACACAAAAATTGACCCAAATATCGGCCCAAAATGGCCTCGAAAACGACCCAGAAATGGCCCCGAAAATAGACCCAAAAATGACCCCAAAATAGCCCCAAAAATAGCCCCAAAAATGACCCAAAAATTTGCCGTAAAACAACCCAGAACTTCCCCTTATAAATCACTAAAAAATTGAACAAAAACAGTCCCAAAAATGGCCCAACAATAAACCCAAAAATGGCCAAAATTTGCTCCAAAAATGACACAAAAATTGACCCAAATATGGGCCCCAAATAGCCCAGAAAATGACTCAGAAACGCCCCTAGAATGACCCAAAAATGACCCAAAAATGGCCCAAAAATGACCCAAAAATAGACCCAAAAATGACCCAAAATTGACGCAAAAATAGCCCCAAAATGACCTGAAAATGGCCCCAAATATGACCCAAAGTTGGCCGTAAAATAACCCCGAAATTCCTCCTATAATTGACCCAAAAATAGGCCCAACATGGCTCCAAAAATGGCCCCAAAAATGACTCATAATTTGCCGTAAAATAATCCAAAATTTCCCCTATAAATGACCCACAAAAAGGCCCAAAACAGCCCAAAACTCACCCAAAAATGACCCAAAAATAATTAAAAAATCGCTTAAAAATTACTAAAAAATGGACTCGAAAATGACCCAAATATTCCCAAAAAATGACCCCAAAAATGACCCAAAAATACACCCAAAAATGACTCAAAAATGGCCCCAAAAAATGACCCAAAACAATGACCCAAATATGGCCCAAAAATGACCAGAAAATAGCTCCAAAAATTACTCAAAAACTGACCCAAATATGAGCCCAAAATGTCCTGGAAAATGACCCAGAATTAGTCCCAAAAATAGCCCCAAAATGGCGTAAAAATAACCCAAAAATAGCCCCAAAATGACCCCAAAAATAACCCCAAAATTGACCAAAATTTGGCCGAAAAATGAGCCAAAAATTCCCCCAACAAATGACCCAAAAATAGGCCTAAAATAGCCGCAAAAAATGACCCAAAAATGACCCAGAAATGGCCCCAAAAATCACTCCAAATATAACCCCTAAAAAGCCCCAGAAATCACCCAAAGATGCCCAAAAATGGCCCCCGAAAACTGACAAAATAGATGACCCCAAAAACCGCCAAGAGATCACCCAAAAAAGAGCCAAATATGCCCCAAAAGCTGACCAAAAAATGGCCCAAAGCAAGTAAACCAAAAATGACCCAACAGTGTCCGCAAAATGACTCCACAAGTAGACCCAAAATGACCCAAAAATGACCCCAATATAAATACCCCAAAATGGCCCCAAAGAATTGGCAACAAAAAGACCCAAATCTGCCTTAAATTACCGCTATTTAGCCCTTAAAAATGACCCGAAAAATAGCCCAAAGAAGCCGCCAAAAAATGAGCCCAAAAAATGTGACCCAAAAAAGATTGACCGAAAAAATCGCCCGAAAAAATGGCACAAAACTTGACCCAAATATAGGCCAAAAATGGCCCAGAAAATGTCCCAGAAATGGCACCAAAAATTTGACCAAAAGTGGCTTAAAAATGACCCAAAAATAGCCCCAAAATGGCCCAAAAAATAGCCCCAAAAATGACTCAAAATTGGCCGTAAAATGAGCCAAAAATTTCCCCTTTAAATGACCCAAAAATAGGCCCAAAACAGCCCCAAAAAATGACCCAAAAATGACGCAAAAATTGCCCGAAAATGCCCCCAAAAATAACCCCAAAAATGACCCAAAAATTGCATCAAAAGTGATTTAAAAAAGACCCAAAAATAGCCACAAAATGGCCCCAAAATTGGCCCGAAAAATGACCCAAAATTGGCCGTAAAAAAACCTAGAGAGTCCCCCTATAAATGACAGGGAAATAAGCCCAAAAATTACCCCAAAATTACCCAAAAATTACCCAAAAGTTGCCCAGAATTCGCCCGAAA
>JAVTVJ010001610.1:0-13541 GCA_034509425.1 Eopsaltria australis
TTTGGAGTGATTTTTGGGGCCATTTCTGGGTCATTTTTGGGTCATTTTTTGCGGCTATTTTAGGCCTATTTTTGGGTCATTTGTTTGGGGAATTTTTGGCTCATTTTTCGGCCAAATTTTGGTCAATTTGGAGGTTATTTTTGGGGTCATTTTGGGGCCTTTTTTTTGGGTTTTTTTTAAGCGAGTTTTGGGGCTATTTTTGGGACTAATTCTGGGTCATTTTCCAGGACATTTTGGGCTCATATTTGGGTCAGTTTTTGAGTCATTTTTTGAGCTATTTTCTGGTCATTTTTGGGCCATATTTGGGTCATCGTTTTGGGTCATTTTTTGGGGCCATTTTTGAGTCATTTTTGGGTGTATTTTTGGGTCATTTTTGGGGTCATTTTTTGGGAATATTTGGGTCATTTTCGAGGCCATATTTTAGTAATTTTTAAGCGATTTTTAAATTATTTTTGGGTCATTTTTGGGTGAGTTTTGGGCTGTTTTGGGCCTTTTTGTGGGTCATTTATAGGGGAAATTTTGGATTATTTTACAGCCAATTATGAGTCATTTTTGGGGCCATTTTTGGAGCCATGTTGGGCCTATTTTTGGGTCAATTATAGGAGGAATTTCGGGGTTATTTTACGGCCAACTTTTGGGTCATATTTGGGGCCATTTTAAGGTCATTTGGGGGCTATTTTTGCGTCAATTTTGGGTCATTTTTGGGTCTATTTTTGGGACATTTTTGGGTCATTTGTGGGGCCATTTTTTGGTCATTCTTGGGGCGTTTCTGAGTCATTTTCTGGGCTATTTGGGGCCCATATTTGGGTCAATTTTTGTGTCATTTTTGGAGCAAATTTTGGCCATTTTTGGGTTATTATTGGGCCATTTTTGGGACTGTTTTTGTTCAATTTTTTAGTGATTTATAAGGGGAAGTTCTGGGTTGTTTTACGGCAAATTTTTGGGTCATTTTTGGGGCTATTTTTGGGGCTATTTTGGGGTCATTTTGGGGTCTATTTTCGGGGCCATTTCTGGGTCGTTTTCGAGGCCATTTTGGGACCATATTTGGGTCAATTTTTGTGTTATTTTTCGGGCGAATTCTGGGCAACTTTTGGGTAATTTTTGGGTAATTTTGGGGTAATTTTGGGGCTTATTTCCCTGTCATTTATAGGGGGAATCTCTAGGTTTTTTTACGGCCAATTTTGGGTCATTTTTCGGGCCAATTTTGGGGCCATTTTGTGGCTATTTTTGGGTCTTTTTTTAATCACTTTTGATGCAATTTTTGGGTCATTTTTGGGGTTTATTTTGGGGCCATTTTCGGGCAATTTTTGCGTCATTTTTGGGTCATTTTTTGGGGCTGCTTTGGGCCTATTTTTGGGTCATTTATAGGGGGAATTTTTGGCTCATTTTATGGGCCAATTTTAGGTCATTTTTGGGCTATTTTTTGGCCATTTTGGGTATTTTTGGGTCATTTTTAGTCCACTTTTGGGCATTTTTTTGGGGCCATTTCTGGGTCATTTTCTGGGCCATTTTTGGCCGATATTTGGGTCAAGTTTTGTGCCATTTTTGGGGCGATTTTTCGGTCATTTTTTGGGTCATTTTTTGGGTCATTTTTGGGTCATTTTTTGGGACTTCTTTGGGCCTATTTTGGGGTCATTTATAGGGCTAATAGCGGGGTTAATTTAAGGCCAGATTATGGGTCATTTTTGTTGCCAATTTTGGGGCCATTTTGGGGTATTTTTGGGTCATTTTTGGGTCATTTTTGGGTCTATTGTTGAGTCATTTTTGGGACACTGTTGGTCATTTTGGGTTATTGCTTGGCCATTTTTTGGTCAGTTTTGGGGGCCATATTTTGGTCTTTTGGGTGATTCTTGGGGCTTTTTTTCCGGGTCATTATTTTGTCAGTTTCGGCATTTTTTGGTTTGGCATTTTTGGGTGATTCTGGGCTTTTTAGGGTTTTTGTTGATGATTTTTGGGGCCATTTCTGGGTCATTTTTGGGTCATTTTTTGCGGCTATTTTAGGCCTATTTTTGGGTCATTTGTTGGGGGAATTTTTGGCTCATTTTTCGGCCAAATTTTGGTCAATTTGGGGGCTATTTTTGGGTTATTTTTAAGCCATTTTGGGGCTATTTTTGGGACTAATTCTGGGTCATTTTCCAGGACATTTTGGGCTCATATTTGGGTCAGTTTTTGAGTCATTTTTGGAGCTATTTTCTGGTCATTATTGGGCCATATTTGGGTCATTGTTTTGGGTCATTTTTTGGGGGCCATTTTTGAGTCATTTTTGGGTGTATTTTTGGGTCATTTTTGGGGTCATTTTTTGGGAATATTTGGGTCATTTTCGAGGCCATTTTTTAGTAATTTTTAAGCGATTTTAAAATTATTTTTGGGTCATTTTTGGGTGAGTTTTTGGCTGTTTTGGGCCTTTTTGTGGGTCATTTATAGGGGAAATTTTGGATTATTTTACGGCCAATTATGAGTAATTTTTGGGGCCATTTTTGGAGCCATGTTGGGCCTATTTTTGGGTCAATTATAGGAGGAATTTCGGGGTTATTTTACGGCCAACTTTGGGTCATATTTGGGGCCATTTTAAGGTCATTTGGGGGCTATTTTTGCGTCAATTTTGGGTCATTTTTGGGTCTATTTTTGGGTCATTTTTGGGTCATTTGTGGGGCCATTTTTTGGTCATTCTTGGGGCGTTTCTGAGTCATTTTCTGGGCTATTTGGGGCCCATATTTGGGTCAATTTTTGTGTCATTTTTGGAGCAAATTTTGGCCATTTTTGGGTTTATTATTGGGCCATTTTTTGGACTGTTTTTGTTCAATTTTTTAGTGATTTATAAGGGGAAGTTCTGGGTTGTTTTACGGCAAATTTTTGGGTCATTTTTGGGGCTATTTTTGGGGCTATTTGGGGGTCATTTTTGGGTCTATTTTCGGGGCCATTTCTGGGTCGTTTTCGAGGCCATTTTGGGCCCATATTTGGGTCAATTTTTGTGTTATTTTTCGGGCGAATTCTGGGCAACTTTTGGGTAATTTTTGGGTAAATTTGGGGTAATTTTTGGGCTTATTTCCCTGTCATTTATAGGGGGAATCTCTAGGTTTTTTTACGGCCAATTTTGGGTCATTTTTCGGGCCAATTTTGGGGCCATTTTGTGGCTATTTTTGGGTCTTTTTTTAAACACTTTTGATGCAATTTTTGGGTCATTTTTGGGGTTATTTTTGGGGCCATTTTCGGGCAATTTTTGCGTCATTTTTGGGTCATTTTTGGGGGCTGCTTTGGGCCTATTTTTGGGTCATTTATAGGGGGAATTTTTGGCTCATTTTATGGGCCAATTTTAGGTCATTTTTGGGGCCATTTTCCGGGCCATTTTAGGCTGATATTTGTGTCAGTTTTGGGGGTGATTTTTGGGGCGATTTTTGGGCCATTTTTGGGTCATATTTGGGTCATTTTTTGGGGCTGTTTTGGGCCTATTTTTGGGTCATTTAAAGGGGGAATTTTTGGCTCATTTTACGGCCAATTTTGAGTCATTTTTGGGGCTATTTCTTGGGCCATTTTGGGGCTATTTTTGGGTCATTTTTAAGCCACTTTTGGGCATATTTTTGGGGCCATTTCTGGGTCATTTTCTAGGCCATTTTGGGCCGATATTTGGGTCAAGTTTTGTGCCATTTTTGGGGCGATTTTTGGGTCATTTTTTGGGTCATTTTTGGGTCATTTTTTGGGACTTCTTTGGGCCTATTTTTGGGTCATTTATAGGGCTAATAGCGGGGTTAATTTAAGGCCAGATTATGGGTCATTTTTGTTGCCAATTTTGGGGCCATTTTGGGGTATTTTTGGGTCATTTTTGGGTCATTTTTGGGTAATTTTTGGGTAATTTTTGGGTCTATCGTTGAGTCATTTTTGGGACACTGTTGGGTCATTTTTGGGTTATTGCTTTGGGCCATTTTTTGGTCAGTTTTGGGGCCATATTTGGTCTTTTTTTGGGTGATTCTTGGGGCTTTTTGGGGTCATTATTTTGTCAGTTTCGGGGCCATTTTTGGGCATTTTTGGGTGATTTTTGGGGCTTTTTAGGGGTTATATTTGGAGTGATTTTTGGGGCCATTTCTGGGTCATTTTGGGTCATTTTTGCGGCTATTTTAGGCCTATTTTTGGGTCATTTGTTGGGGGAATTTTTGGCTCATTTTTCGGCCAAATTTTGGTCAATTTTGGGGTTATTTTTGGGGTCATTTTGGGGCTATTTTTGGGTTATTTTTAAGCCATTTTGGGGCTATTTTTGGGACTAATTCTGGGTCATTTTCCAGGACATTTTGGGCTCATATTTGGGTCAGTTTTTGAGTCATTTTTGGAGCTATTTTCTGGTCATTTTTGGGCCATATTTGGGTCATTGTTTTGGGTCATTTTTTGGGGCCATTTTTGAGTCATTTTTGGGTGTATTTTTGGGTCATTTTTGGGGTCATTTTGTGGGAATATTTGGGTCATTTTCGAGGCCATTTTTTAGTAATTTTTAAGCGATTTTTAAATTATTTTTGGGTCATTTTTGGGTGAGTTTTGGGCTGTTTTGGGCCTTTTTGTGGGTCATTTATAGGGGAAATTTTGGATTATTTTACGGCCAATTATGAGTCATTTTTGGGGCCATTTTTGGAGCCATTTTGGGCCTATTTTTGGGTCAATTATAGGAGGAATTTCGGGGTTATTTTACGGCCAACTTTGGGTCATATTTGGGGCCATTTTAAGGTCATTTTGGGGCTATTTTTGCGTCAATTTTGGGTCATTTTTGGGTCTATTTTTGGGTCATTTTTGGGTCATTTGTGGGGCCATTTTTGGGTCATTCTTGGGGCGTTTCTGAGTCATTTTCTGGGCTATTTGGGGCCCATATTTGGGTCAATTTTTGTGTCATTTTTGGAGCAAATTTTGGCCATTTTTGGGTTTATTATTGGGCCATTTTTGGGACTATTTTTGTTCAATTTTTTAGTGATTTATAAGGGGAAGTTCTGGGTTGTTTTACGGCAAATTTTTGGGTCATTTTTGGGGCTATTTTTGGGGCTATTTTGGGGTCATTTTTGGGTCTATTTTCGGGGCCATTTCTGGGTCGTTTTCGAGGCCATTTTGGGCCCATATTTGGGTCAATTTTTGTGTTATTTTTCGGGCGAATTCTGGGCAACTTTTGGGTAATTTTTGGGTAATTTTGGGGTAATTTTTGGGCTTATTTCCCTGTCATTTATAGGGGGAATCTCTAGGTTTTTTTACGGCCAATTTTGGGTCATTTTTCGGGCCAATTTTGGGGCCATTTTGTGGCTATTTTTGGGTCTTTTTTTAATCACTTTTGATGCAATTTTTGGGTCATTTTTGGGGTTATTTTTGGGGCCATTTTCGGGCAATTTTTGCGTCATTTTTGGGTCATTTTTTGGGGCTGCTTTGGGACTATTTTTGGGTCATTTATAGGGGGAATTTTTGGCTCATTTTATGGGCCAATTTTAGGTCATTTTTGGGGCCATTTTCCGTGCCATTTTAGGCTGATATTTGTGTCAGTTTTTGGGGTGATTTTTGGGGCGATTTTTGGGCCATTTTTGGGTCATATTTGGGTCATTTTTTGGGGCTGTTTTGGGCCTATTTTTGGGTCATTTAAAGGGGGAATTTTTGGCTCATTTTACGGCCAATTTTGAGTCATTTTTGGGGCTATTTTTTGGGCCATTTTGGGGCTATTTTTGGGTCATTTTTAAGCCACTTTTGGGCATATTTTTGGGGCCATTTCTGGGTCATTTTCTGGGCCATTTTGGGCCGATATTTGGGTCAAGTTTTGTGCCATTTTTGGGGCGATTTTTCGGTCATTTTTTGGGTCATTTTTGGGTCATTTTTTGGGACTTCTTTGGGCCTATTTTTGGGTCATTTATAGGGCTAATAGCGGGGTTAATTTAAGGCCAGATTATGGGTCATTTTTGTTGCCAATTTTGGGGCCATTTTGGGGTATTTTTGGGTCATTTTTGGGTTTTTTGGTCATTTTTGGGTCTATTGTTGAGTCATTTTTGGGACACTGTTGGGTCATTTTTGGTTTATTGCTTTGGGCCATTTTTTGGTCAGTTTTGGGGCCATATTTGGTCTTTTTTTGGGTGATTCTTGGGGCTTTTTGGGGTCATTATTTTGTCAGTTTCGGGGCCATTTTTGGGCATTTTTGGGTGATTTTTGGGGCTTTTTAGGGGTTATATTTGGAGTGATTTTTGGGGCCATTTCTGGGTCATTTTTGGGTCATTTTTGGGTCTATTGTTGAGTCATTTTTGGGACACTGTTGGGTCATTTTTGGGTTATTGCTTTGGGCCATTTTTTGGTCAGTTTTGGGGCCATATTTGGTCTTTTTTGGGTGATTCTTGGGGCTTTTTGGGGTCATTATTTTGTCAGTTTCGGGGCCATTTTTGGGCATTTTTTGGGTGATTTCTGGGGCTTTTTAGGGGTTATATTTGGAGTGATTTTTGGGGCCATTTCTGGGTCATTTTTGGGTCATTTTTTGCGGCTATTTTAGGCCTATTTTTGGGTCATTTGTTGGGGGAATTTTTGGCTCATTTTTCGGCCAAATTTTGGTCAATTTGGGGGTTATTTTGGGGGTCATTTTGGGGCTATTTTTGGGTTATTTTTAAGCCATTTTGGGGCTATTTTTGGGACTAATTCTGGGTCATTTTCCAGGACATTTTGGGCTCATATTTGGGTCAGTTTTTGAGTCATTTTTTGAGCTATTTTCTGGTCATTTTTGGGCCATATTTGGGTCATCGTTTTGGGTCATTTTTTGGGGCCATTTTTGAGTCATTTTTGGGTGTATTTTTGGGTCATTTTTGGGGTCATTTTTTGGGAATATTTGGGTCATTTTCGAGGCCATTTTTTAGTAATTTTTAAGCGATTTTTTAATTATTTTTTGGGTGCATTTTTGGGTGAGTTTTGGGCTGTTTTGGCCTTTTTGTTGGGTCATTTATAGGGAAATTTTGGATTATTTTACGGCCTAATTGTGAGTCATTTTTGGGGCCATTTTTGAGCCATTTTGGGGCCTATTTTTGGGTCAAATTATAGGAAGGAATTTCGGGGTTATTTTGGGCAGGCCAACCTTTGGGTCATATTTGGGGCGCATATTTACAGGTCATTTTGGGGCTTATTTTTGGTCAATTTTGGTCATTTTTTGGTCTAATTTTTTTTGGGTCATTTTTGGGATCTATTTGTGGGGCGCCATTTTTGGGTCATTCTTGGGGGAATTTCTGAGTCATTTTCTGGGCTATTTGGGGCCCATATTTGGGTCAATTTTTGTGTCATTTTTGGAGAAAATTTTGGCCATTTTTGGGTCATTATTGGGCCATTTTTGGGACTATTTTTGTTCAATTTTTTAGTGATTTATAAGGGGAAGTTCTGGGTTGTTTTACGGCAAAATTTTGGGTCATTTTTGGGGCTATTTTTGGGGCTATTTTGGGGTCATTTTTGGGTCTATTTTCGGGGCCATTTCTGGGTCGTTTTCGAGGCCATTTTGGGCCCATATTTGTGTCAATTTTTGTGTTATTTTTCGGGCGAATTCTGGGCAACTTTTGGGTAATTTTTGGGTAATTTTTGGGTAATTTTGGGGTAATTTTTGGGCTTATTTCCCTGTCATTTATAGGAGGAATCTCTAGGTTTTTTTACGGCCAATTTTGGGTCATTTTTTGGGCCAATTTTGGGGGCATTTTGTGGCTATTTTTGGGTCTTTCTTTAATCACTTTTGATGCAATTTTTGGGTCATTTTTGGGGTTATTTTTGGGGCCATTTTCGGGCAATTTTTGCGTCATTTTTGGGTCATTTTTTGGGGCTGCTTTGGGCCGATTTTTGGGTCATTTATAGGGGGAATTTTTGGCTCATTTTATGGACCAATTTTAGGTCATTTTTGGGGCCATTTTCCGGGCCATTTTAGGCTGATATTTGTGTCAGTTTTTGGGGTGATTTTTGGGGCGATTTTTGGGCCATTTTTGGGTCATATTTGGGTCATTTTTTGGGGCTGTTTTGGGCCTATTTTTTGGTCATTTAAAGGGGGAATTTTTGGCTCATTTTACGGCCAATTTTGAGTCATTTTTGGGGCTATTTTTTGGGCCATTTTGGGGCTATTTTTGGGTCATTTTTAAGCCACTTTTGGGCATATTTTTGGGGCCATTTCTGGGTCATTTTCTAGGCCATTTTAGGCCGATATTTGGGTCAAGTTTTGTGCCATTTTTGGGGCGATTTTTCGGTCATTTTTTGGGTCATTTTTGGGTCTTTTTTTGGGACTTCTTTGGGCCTATTTTTGGGTCATTTATAGGGCTAATAGCGGGGTTAATTTAAGGCCAGATTATGGGTCATTTTTGTTGCCAATTTTGGGGCCATTTTGGGGTATTTTTGGGTCATTTTTGGGTCATTTTTGGGTCTATTGTTGAGTCATTTTTGGGTCTATTGTTGAGTCATTTTTGGGACACTGTTGGGTCATTTTTGGGTTATTGCTTTGGGCCATTTTTTGGTCAGTTTTGGGGCCATATTTGGTCTTTTTTGGGTGATTCTTGGGGCTTTTTGGGGTCATTATTTTGTCAGTTTCGGGGCCATTTTTGGGCATTTTTTGGGTGATTTCTGGGGCTTTTTAGGGGTTATATTTGGAGTGATTTTGGGGCCATTTCTGGGTCATTTTTGGGTCATTTTTTGCGGCTATTTTAGGCCTATTTTTGGGTCATTTGTTGGGGGAATTTTTGGCTCATTTTTCGGCCAAATTTTGGTCACTTTTGGGGTTATTTTTGGGGTCATTTTGGGGCTATTTTTTGGGTTATTTTTAAGCCATTTTGGGGCTATTTTTGGGACTAATTCTGGGTCATTTTCCAGGACATTTTGGGCTCATATTTGGGTCAGTTTTTGAGTCATTTTTGGAGCTATTTTCTGGTCATTTTTGGGCCATATTTGGGTCATTGTTTTGGGTCATTTTTGGGGCCATTTTTGAGTCATTTTTGGGTGTATTTTTGGGCCATTTTTGAGTCATTTTTGGGTGTATTTTTGGGTCATTTTTGGGGTCATTTTTTGGGAATATTTGGGTCATTTTCGAGGCCATTTTTTAGTAATTTTTAAGCGATTTTTTAATTATTTTTGGGTCATTTTTGGGTGAGTTTTGGGCTGTTTTGGGCCTTTTTGTGGGTCATTTATAGGGGAAATTTTGGATTATTTTACGGCCAATTATGAGTCATTTTTGGGGTCATTTTAAGGCCATTTTGGGCCTATTTTTGGGTCAATTATAGGAGGAATTTCGGGGTTATTTTACGGCCAACTTTGGGTCATATTTGGGGCCATTTTAAGGTCATTTTGGGGCTATTTTTGCGTCAATTTTGGGTCATTTTTGGGTCTATTTTTGGGTCATTTTTGGGTCATTTGTGGGGCCATTTTTGGGTCATTTGTGGGGCCATTTTTGGGTCATTCTTGGGGCGTTTCTGAGTCATTTTCTGGGCTATTTGGGGCCCATATTTGGTTCAATTTTTGTGTCATTTTTGGAGCAAATTTTGGCCATTTTTGGGTTTATTATTGGGCCATTTTTGGGACTATTTTTGTTCAATTTTTTAGTGATTTATAAGGGGAAGTTCTGGGTTGTTTTACGGCAAATTTTTGGGTCATTTTTGGGGCTATTTTGGGGGCTATTTTGGGGTCATTTTTGGGTCTATTTTCGGGGCCATTTCTGGGTCGTTTTCGAGGCCATTTTGGGCCCATATTTGGGTCAATTTTTGTGTTATTTTTCGGGCGAATTCTGGGCAACTTTTGGGTAATTTTTGGGTAATTTTGGGGTAATTTTGGGGTAATTTTTGGGCTTATTTCCCTGTCATTTATAGGGGGAATCTCTAGGCTTTTTTACGGCCAATTTTGGGTCATTTTTCGGGCCAAGTTTGGGGCCATTTTGTGGCTATTTTTGGGTCTTTTTTTAATCACTTTTGATGCAATTTTTGGGTCATTTTTGGGGTTATTTTTGGGGCCATTTTCGGGCAATTTTTGCGTCATTTTTGGGTCATTTTTTGGGCCTGCTTTGGGCCTATTTTTGGGTCATTTATAGGGGGAATTTTTGGCTCATTTTATGGGCCAATTTTAGGTCATTTTTGGGGCAATTTTCCGGGCCATTTTAGGCTGATATTTGTGTCAGTTTTTGGGGTGATTTTTGGGGCGATTTTTGGGCCATTTTTGGGTCATATTTGGGTCATTTTTTGGGGCTGTTTTGGGCCATTTTTGGGTCATTTAAAGGGGGAATTTTTGGCTCATTTAACGGCCAATTTTGAGTCATTTTTGGGGCTATTTTTTGGGCCATTTTGGGGCTATTTTTGGGTCATTTTTAAGCCACTTTTGGGCATATTTTTGGGGCCATTTCTGGGTCATTTTCTGGGCCATTTTGGGCCGATATTTGGGTCAAGGTTTGTGCCATTTTTGGGGCGATTTTTCGGTCATTTTTTGGGTCATTTTTGGGTCATTTTTTGGGACTTCTTTGGGCCTATTTTTGGGTCATTTAATAGGGCTAATAAGCGGGGTTAATTTAAGGCGCAGATTATGGGTCATTTTTGTTGCCAATTTTGGGGCCATTTGGGGGTATTTTTGGGTCATTTTTGGGTCATTTTTGGGTCATTTTTGGGTCATTTTTGGGACACTGTTGGGTCATTTTTGGGTTATTGCTTTGGGCCATTTTTTGGTCAGTTTTGGGGCCATATTTGGTCTTTTTTTGGTGATTCTTGGGGCTTTTTGGGGTCATTATTTTGTCAGTTTCGGGGCCATTTTTGGGCATTTTTGGGTGATTTTTGGGGCTTTTTAGGGGTTATATTTGGAGTGATTTTTGGGGCCATTTCTGGGTCATTTTTGGGTCATTTTTGCGGCTATTTTAGGCCTATTTTTTGGTCATTTGTTGGGGGAATTTTTGGCTCATTTTTCGGCAAATTTTGGTCATTTTGGGGTATTTTTTGGGGTCATTTGGGGCTATTTTTGGGTGTTTTTTTTTTTTTTTTTTTTTTTTTTTTGGGTTATTTTTAAGCCATTTTGGGGCTCTTTTTGGGACTAATTCTGGGTCATTTTCCAGGACATTTTGGGCTCATATTTGGGTCAGTTTTTGAGTCATTTTTGGAGCTATTTTCTGGTCATTTTTGGGCCATATTTGGGTCATTGTTTTGGGTCATTTTTTTGGGGCCATTTTTGAGTCATTTTTGGGTGTATTTTTGGGTCATTTTTGGGGTCATTTTTTGGAATATTTGGGTCATTTTCGAGCCATTTTTTTAGTAATTTTTAAGCGATTTTTAAATTTATTTTTGGGTCATTTTTGGGTGAGTTTTGGGGCTGTTTTGGGGCCTTTTTTAGGTCATTTATAGGGGAAATTTTTGGATTAATTTTAGCGGCCAATTATGAGTATTTTTGGGCCCTTTTTGGTAGCCATTTTGGGCCCTATTTTTGGGTCCAATTTAATAGGAGGAATTTTTCGGGGATATTTTTGCGGCAACTTTGGGTCATATTTGGGGAGCCATTTTAAGGTGCATTTTGGGCTATTTTTTGCGTCAATTTTGGGTCATTTTTTGGGTCTATTTTTGGGTCATTTTTTGGGTCTTTGTGGGGCATTTTTGGGTCATTCTTCTTGGGGCGTTTCTGAAGTCATTTTCTGGGCTATTTGGGGCCGCATATTTGGGTCAATTTTTGTGTCATTTTTGGAGCAAATTTTGGCCATTTTTGGGTTTATTATTGGGCCATTTTTGGGACTATTTTTGTTCAATTTTTTAGTGATTTATAAGGGGAAGTTCTGGGTTGTTTTACGGCAATTTTTTGGGTCATTTTTGGGGCTATTTTTGGGGCTATTTTGGGGTCATTTTTGGGTCTATTTTCGGGGCCATTTCTGGGTCGTTTTCGAGGCCATTTTGGGCCCATATTTGGGTCAATTTTTGTGTTATTTTTCGGGCGAATTCTGGGCAACTTTTGGGTAATTTTTGGGTAATTTTGGGGTAATTTTTGGGCTTATTTCCCTATCATTTATAGGGGGACTCTCTAGGTTTTTTTACGGCCAATTTTGGGTCATTTTTCGGGCCAATTTTGGGGCCATTTTGTGGCTATTTTTGGGTCTTTTTTTAATCACTTTTGATGCAATTTTTGGGTCATTTTTGGGGTTATTTTTGGGGCAATTTTCGGGCAATTTTTGCGTCATTTTTGGGTCATTTTTTGGGGCTGCTTTGGGCCTATTTTTGGGTCATTTATAGGGGGAATTTTTGGCTCATTTTATGGGCCAATTTTAGGTCATTTTTGGGGCCATTTTCCGGGCCATTTTAGGCTGATATTTGTGTCAGTTTTTGGGGTGATTTTTGGGGCGAATTTTGGGCCATTTTTGGGTCATATTTGGGTCATTTTTTGGGGCTGTTTTGGGCCATTTTTGGGTCATTTAAAGGGGGAATTTTTGGCTCATTTTACGGCCAATTTTGAGTCATTTTTGGGGCTATTTTTTGGGCCATTTTGGGGCTAATTTTGGGTCATTTTTAAGCCACTTTTGGGCATATTTTTGGGGCCATTTCTGGGTCATTTTCTGGGCCATTTTGGGCCGATATTTGGGTCAAGTTTTGTGCCATTTTTGGGGCGATTTTTCGGTCATTTTTTGGGTCATTTTTGGGTCATTTTTTGGGACTTCTTTGGGCCTATTTTTGGGTCATTTATAGGGCTAATAGAGGGGTTAATTTAAGGCCAGATTATGGGTCATTTTTGTTGCCAATTTTGGGGCCATTTTGGGGTATTTTTGGGTCATTTTTGGGTCATTTTTGGGTCATTTTTGGGTCTATTGTTGAGTCATTTTTGGGACACTGTTTGGTCATTTTTGGGTTATTGCTTTGGGCCATTTTTTGGTCAGTTTTGGGGCCATATTTGGTCTTTTTTTGGGTGATTCTTGGGGCTTTTTGGGGTCATTATTTTGTCAGTTTCGGGGCCATTTTTGGGCATTTTTGGGTGATTTTTGGGGCTTTTTATGGGTTATATTTGGAGTGATTTTTTGGGCCATTTCTGGGTCATTTTTGGGTCATTTTTTGCGGCTATTTTAGGCCTATTTTTGGGTCATTTGTTGGGGGAATTTTTGGCTCATTTTTCGGCCAAATTTTGGTCACTTTTGGGGTTATTTTTGGGGTCATTTTGGGGCTATTTTTGGGTTATTTTTAAGCCATTTTGGGGCTATTTTTGGGACTAAATCTGGGTCATTTTCCAGGACATTTTGGGCTCATATTTGGGTCAGTTTTTGAGTCATTTTTGGAGCTATTTTCTGGTCATTTTTGGGCCATATTTGGGTCATTGTTTTGGGTCATTTTTTGGGGCCATTTTTGAGTCATTTTTGGGTGTATTTTTGGGTCATTTTTTGGGGTCATTTTTTGGGAATATTTGGGTCATTTTCGAGGCCATTTTTTAGTAATTTTTAAGCGATTTTTTAATTATTTTTGGGTCATTTTTGGGTGAGTTTTGGGCTGTTTTGGGCCTTTTTGTGGGTCATTTATAGGGGAAAATTTTGGATTATTTTTGGGCCTATTTTGGGTTATATTTGGGGCCATTTTAAGGTCATTTTGGGGCTATTTTTG
>JAVTVJ010001611.1:0-318456 GCA_034509425.1 Eopsaltria australis
TATTTTAAATATTTTATATTTATTTTTATGTATTTTTTAAAGATACAGCTATAAATGTCTTTTGAGCTGATGACTTGCAGTGCAAAGGAATTTCAAGGGAAACCAGAGACGACAAGGCCAATTCACAGCTCTCTGCTGACACTGTCCACACACCTGAAGAGATAAAATTCTGGCCAGAAGAGAGGCAGAGACCAGGGGGAAAGACTTGTTTGAAATGCAAATTTTCTCCTGAACTTAATGAATATGCAACAGCTAAAAGCATTTAACCCATTGTAAAAGGAAAGAAAAATACCTAGCAGATATTGCCGTACACCCAGCGCTGCTTTCGCCTTCTTAATAATAAAAATTCTAATAAATGCTCAATATTACTCTACTAAAATTTTTCTTCGTGCACTCGTTTTTCAGGAGGAGCTGGGGATGCTCAGGATGGAAGGGAAAGGCGGCTTCTCAATGAGGCAGAAAAGCTTCACTTTGCTGGGGATTGCTGAAAACCCCAGGGACAGCCACCCACGGGCCACAGTCTGAGAGGCTGCGAGACAGAGCTGGGAATAGATTACGGAAAATCATTCATCACATCCTCCTTTTTGGGGCTTTTCGGTGAACCCTGCTGGGAGCTGCCTGTTTCACGCCCTGAATTTGGCCTGCAAAGGGGATTTTTTTGGGGCTCTCTGAGGGAATTCGCCTGTTGCACGCAGGGAATTTGGGATGCAAAGGGGATTTTTGGGGCTCTCTGAGGGAATTTGGGCTGAAAATGGGATTTTTGGGGTTCTCTGAGGGAATTCGCCTGTTGTACACAGAGAATTTGGGATGCAAAGGGGATTTTTTGGGGCTCTCTGAGGGAATTTGGGATGCAAAGGGGATTTTTGGGGCTCTCTGAGGGAATTCGCCTGTTGCACACAGGGAATTTGGGATGCAAAGGGGATTTTTTGGGGCTCTCTGAGGGAATTTGGGATGCAAAGGGGATTTTTGGGGCTCTCTGAGGGAATTTGCCTGTTGCACACAGGGAATTTGGGATGCAAAGGGCATTTTTGGGGTTTTTTGAGGGAATTTGCCTGTTTCACACCCTGAATTTGGGCTGCAAATGGGATTTTTGGGGTTCTCTGAGGGAATTTGGGCTGAAAATGGGGATTTTGGGATCCTCTGAGGGAATTTGCCTGTTGCACACAGGGAATTTGGGCTGCAAAGGGGATTTTTGGGGTTCTCTGAGGGAATTTGGGCTGCAAATGGCATTTTTTGGGGTTCTCTGAGGGAATTTGGGCTGCAAAGGGGATAATTGGGGCTCTCTGAGGGAATTAATTTGCCTGCTGGATGTGGGATGAGGGCCGCAAAGGGCATTTTTCAGGTTCTCTGAGGGAATTTGGGCTGAAAATGGGGATTTTGGGGTTCTGTGAGGGAATTTGCCTGTTGCACACAGGGAATTTGGGATGCAAAGGGCATTTTTGGGGTTCTCTGATGAAAGCTGCTGTTTCACACAGGATATTTGGGCCATAAGAGGTATTTTTGGGGTTCTCTGAGGGAGTATGGACTGCAAAGGGGATTTTTGGGGCTCTCTGAGGGAATTTGCCTGTTGCACACAGAGAATTTGGGCTGCAAAGGGGATTTTTGGGGCTCTCTGAGGGAATTTGCCTGTTGCACACAGAGAATTTGGGCTGCAAAGGGGATTTTTGGGGCTCTCTGAGGGAATTAATTTGCCTGCTGGACGTGGGATGAGGGCCGCAAAGGGCGTTTTTAGGGTTCTCTGAGGGAATTTGGGGCTGAAAATGGGGATTTTGAGATCCTCTGATGAAAGCTGCTGTTTCACACAGGGGATTTGGGCCATAAGAGGCATTTTTGGGGTTCTCTGAGGGAAAATGGCCTGCAAAGGGGATTTTTGAGGTTTTCTGAGGGAAGCTGTCTGTTGTACACAGGGAATTTCAGCCAAAAAGGGTGTTTTGGGGGTTCTCTGAGGGAATTTGGGCCTCGAAGTGCATTTTTCGGGTTCTCTGAGGGAAGCTGCCTGTTGCACACAGAGAATTTGGGCTTCAAAGGGCATTTTTAGGGTTCTGTGAGGGAATTTACCTGTTGTACACTGTGAATATGGGCTGCAAAGGGCATTTTTGGGGTTCTCTGAGGGAATTTGGGCTGTAAATGGCATTTTTCAAGTTCTCTGAGGGAATTTGGACTGTCAAGATCAGTTTTGGGCTTCTCTGAAGGAATTTGGCCTGTTTCACACAGGGAATTTGGGCCGCAAAGGGCATTTTTGGGGGTCTCTGAGGGAATTTGGGTAGCAAAGGGCATTTTTGAGGTTCTCTGAGGGAAGATGCTGTTTCACACTGTGAATTTGAGCTGCAAAGGGCATTTTTGGGGTTATCTGAGGGCTCTTCATGCTGCTGCTGGACCAAACACGAAGAATATTCCTCCTTTCCCTGCCCAGTCCATAATTACTGCCATTTATTTCCCCCAAAACGCCTGTTTAGCGCTTTCCCTCAGATCCAGCCAGCCCAAAGCTGCGTGTTAATCACCAGGATTAATGTTTATTGCCGCAGGAACACTTTGGGAAGGTAAATCGAGTTCTGCCTGGGTATTTTGGGATCGATGGTCAAGGCGTTTAAGGAACAGGCTGCTTTAGCAGGAATCTGTTCCCTCCCTGCCTGTTCTGTACCCAGATGTTCCCAGCTCACAAAATCCAGCTGACTCGGCCTTTTCTGGAGCTCAAAACCCTTCCCCAATCCACGGCTCTTCCACGGAGGGCGCTTTCTTGTCTCTTTTTTTATTTTTTCAGAAATGAGATTCACGAGCTACCTGGATCCTCTTTGCAGTTCGGGAAATAATTACTTTACGCAATATAATTTGCTTAAAACCATGACAGTTTTAACTATAGTTTAAGGCTAAATGACTGCTCAGCAAGACAGCTGGTAAAATTCACCCTGTAATAAGACTGCAGCAATGTAAACAAGCCCAGCCCATTTAGGGCTTTGAGTTAATATAGACGTCAAATACTCTCAATATCTCTAAATTTCCCAAGCCATCAGGCATTTCCTTCCTTTGTAAACGTGTTTGTAATTGATCTCATCCTTTATCACCTGAACGCGCTGCAAATGTCTGTCCCAAATCCATATAATTGATTATGTTTGAACATAAATTGAATTAACCTCGGAGGAAACATTGCCTGGTTTGTCAGAGTGCCACAGGCACCTGTGGCACGGGGAATGAGGAGCTCCTGCTGCAGCACAGCTGGAGGGAGTTCCAGGCCTGGCTCCTTCCCGCTTGGAATGTGGCTTTTTCCAAAGAAAACGCAGCCTGAAACAGCCAAAAATGACAGTTCTTAACTTTTATAATAAAAGGTGCCTTGGGGATTTCCCCTCTGTTTTGTAAAGGTCTTTGTATGAGCTGTGCTTTGCTTGGTTTTAAGATTTTATCTGAGTTTTCTTTCTCATGCTCAGGAACTTTGAGAACTCAAGCCGGATAAGAGTCACCACCAAACCAGGTTTAGGTGAGAGACTGAATTTTTCCTCTCAGATGGCGATAATTTGAACAAAAATCACGCTCAGGACTTGCTAAAACCCCGCTATTCACTCCATATGCTTTGCCTCAGTCCTTGCGAGAGCCTGAACCAGCCTAGTGGGCAGGTGAAAAATGTATTTATAGAGGAGCCAAGTCATATTCCTGACCATGAAACCCCTGTGCAGCCTCCCGGCGGGCTGAGCAGAGCCAAACCATCCCAATTTCACTGCCAAGCAGCAGGGAGGGATCTCTGGAGCCTGATGTCCTCTCTCTCCTGCTCAGTTAATAACCTCCATCCAATTGCAATTATGGCGATAAAGCTTCAAATTCGTTAGCAGCCGCTCGAGTTGCGGTGATTTATTGTCGGGTAATTATCTTGCCGCAGTCTTGGGGATGGAATAATCGCCCTGATTTGCATAATCAAGGCGTTGGAGTCTTTAGAGCGGGGCTTGCTCTCGGCAGATGGCCCTGGTGTGTGTGGTGGGATCCCTCGGATTTTATGGCTCTTGCTGCATCCCAGCTCGTATCTCTTTGCCTATAGCAAAAGTTTACTGTCTTCTACTAATTAAGTGTAATTTACATTAATATGGAGAGTTCTGTCTGTGCTGCTGTCAGGCAGAGGCAGCCCTGACCCACCTGTGGGGCTCAGTATGTACTGGAAGAGGCGGCATTTCATGAAAACATGAAATCTCCGGATGATTTTGGTTGGGAAGGACCTCAAAAATCACCTCATTCCAATTTCCCATGGGCAAGGACGCCTTCCACTGGCCCAGGCTGCTCCAAGCAGAGCTGATAAACTCCACACAACAGGGTGGTTCCTCTCTCTAAACTGGCAGAAAAATGAATCCACAAACACCAGAGCTTTATATCCAAAAAGGAGACAGAGGAGTCGTGGAACTTTATTGGAATAAAGGAAGAAGCCATGGGGCACTTCCCCTGGGGTCTCTCAAAGTTTTGGAGGACACACCCCCTTTTTTATCCCAATTTCCCGGCAAGTCTCTCACTCCTTTCAAAATCAAATAATTCCAGAAAACCTCCCTTAAAACAGTGCTCTGGTGGCAGAGGGATGGTCTGGATGTGCCCTTGTGGAAAACGAGTGGGATCCATAAAACCTGCGAGCTTTCCTCTGGAAATGAGATTTCTGTGAGTGCAGGGTTCCAGCCTGTCATTAGATTAAAAACCACACATTGGAAAAAAGGCTCAGAATTGCGTTTCAAACTGAAATTTTGACTTGACATTTCTGAGCCCTGTAGCTCTGCACCTTAAAAACGACACCAGCACTTTCAATCTGCCTCTAACGTCGGTTTTATACCAATAATTACCAGCACCATGTAATTAGCTGAGTGTTCTGAAGCTCTGCCTGTCATCACAGAAATGGGGCCGTTCCCATGAAAGGGTGAACGTTCATGGGCTCTTTTTTTGCCTGAAATTGGAGTTTTCCATCCTCGGTTCACACGTTTGTTGGTAAAACCATCACATCTGAGGCAGAAATCAATAACAGTTCTGAAGTATCTCCTCAGGGGTGTTTCATCCTTATGATTTTACGCAGGATGGAGAGAAGGCAAGATAGGTTTGAAAATTCAAATTCCTCGACTTTAGATATTTACCTGCAGTGCAGATTGTTGATTTCAGTTCCATTTCAGATGCCCTGCATGTTTTCCTGCCCACAACCTCTCTGTATTTAGCACCGACACCAACCCGACCGGGTTCAGTGTCCTGATGCTCCAAAATTGCCAAAGAGCAGCAGAAATCGCCTCATTCCCTGCACTTTTGTGCCCTCAGAGTTTGAGTTCTTGACTGTCTAATGAGAGCTGTGCTCTGAGAGGGAATTACCCTGCGACCTGGGTAATTCTGGGCAATAAATGGGGGGAGAGGACAAAAATTGCAAACAACAGCAGGGCTTGACACGGAGTTAATGTCAATCCACTGCTTTCCGACCCAAACTAGAATGGGCACAGCTAGAATTGCATTTCCGAGTGTTCAGCTCACTCTGTTTCCAAAGGACTCAATCTTGTTTTTAGACCGATCCTCAAAAGATTTTCTTCCCTTAAATGGGATGGGGGGGAAAAGTGCAAACTGCTTTTTTTTTTTTTTTTTTTTTTCTTTCCAAGTGTAATTTTTAATTACGCTTCTAATTAGGGAGAAAAACTGTCACGGAAATTACATCTTTGAATTGTCACACGCAGGAAAGTGAACTTGGCACCTCGTCTTCTATTGTTAGCGCCTTTCCTTGGGATTGGGATGGCTTTTTATCCATGGAGCATTTTGTTGTGCTAATGTGGCCTGGGAAAAGCCTGTGCTCAGGACCTGGGGATGCTCCAATTCCAAGCAAATTCCACAAATTGTGCCTTTTTTCCCACCTGCTTCATTCTTGAGGAGAGAAAAGCTACTTATTGTGGACCTGTGTTTGAAGGACCTTTGTCAGTGGAAATCTCCTTCCAATAACCAGGGACGGGGATGGATTTCCAGCCTTCTCTTCTTGCCAGGGCATCCCCGAAGGGGTTACAGGGCTGGGATGCTCATCCCTGGCTCTTGTGTCTCCCCCGGGAATCTGTGCAAAGTTCAGGAGGAGCCTCACCTGTGTTTGCCCAGAGCTCACCTGCTGCGAGCAGCCCGCGCTGCCCTCCCGCAGGAGCCGCTCTTCAATAAAAGCAGGAAAGGTCAGCGCTGAATGCCTGATGAGCAGGCTCAGCCCAGGGGACACGAGCTGGCTCTGGGGCTCCGATACCCCCACACCTGGCTTTCCCCTAAGTTTTGTCGAAACTCCCATTTAAACACTAAACCCTGACTTATTTAGGGGGAAAACATCTCCTCAAGAGCATCCCAACTCACTAATTCCTCCATTACCAGCCAAGGGCTGTTCCAGGAGTTGGTAAATCGGGTTTAAAAGGCAAATTGACACTTGGAGATTATCTCCGCTCTCGTTTTTTCCTTTTATTTTGAATTCATTTCAGGCTTAACCGCGGAGCCTGCAGGATGTATCACTGCTGCAATCAGAATCCTTATTAAAAAAGAGCGGGATTGAGCTGCTAATTCCACAGAGCCATTCTGCAGCTCGCAGCTCGCTTGTAATTCAGATTCAATCAGCAAATAAATATGATAACAGGCTGCTCTTTATTGAACCAACAGACGACAAAGCTCTGTTTTAGGAGCTGGTGGCAAAGCTGTGGGACTTGGCACGGCTCTTGTCTGGCTGCTGGGCCAGAATTTGGGATGCAGGTGATCCTTTCGCAGGGTTTATCCAGGCAAGAGATCCTTTTGCAGGATTTTTCCAAGCAGGAAATCCATTTGCAGAGTTTATCCAGGCAGGAGATCCTTTTGCAGGGAATATCCAGGCATTTTCCCTGCCTGTCACCTCTTGTGCTGCCTGACCTTTCCTCTTTATTAACCAAACCCCATCCCTGCTTTCTCCTGTCGCTGTCCTGCCACCCTGAGCTCACCCTGAGCCCACCCTGAGCCCACCCTGAGCCCACCCTTGAGCCCACCTTGAGCCCACCCTGAGCCCATCCTGAGCCCACCCTGAGCCCACCCTGAGCCCACCCTGAGCCCACCCTTGAGCCCACCTTGAGCCCACTCTGAGCCCATCCTGAGCCCACCCTGAGCCCACCCTGAGCCCATCCTGAGCCCATCCTGAGCCCATTCTGAGCCCACCCTGAGCCCACCCTGAGCCCGCCCCTGAAGCCCACCCTGAGCCCATCCATGAGCCACCCTGAGCCCACCCTGCAGCCCGTCCTGAGCCCGTCCTGAGGCCCACTCTGAGCCCATCACTGAGCCCATCCTGAGCCCGTCGCTGCAGCCCGTCCCCTGAGCCCGTCCTGCAGCCACCCTTGAGCCCACCCTGAGCCCACCCTGAGCCCATCCTGAGCACACCCTGCAGCCCATCCTGAGCCCCACCTGAGCCACCCTGAGCCCATTTCCTGAGCCCATCCTGAGCCCACCCTAGCCCCATCCTTGAGCCCATCTGCAGCCCATCCTGACCCACCCTGAGCCCATCCGAGCCCATCCATGAGCCACCCTTGAGCCCATCCTGAGCCTATCCTGAGCCCGTCCTAGCAGCCCATCTGAGCCCAATTCCTGAGCCCGTCCTGAGCCCACCCTAGAGCTCCTACCCCTGCCAGCCCATCCTTGAGCCCACCCTAGACGCCCATTCTGAGCCCATCCTGATCCCATCCTGAGCCCACCCTGAGCCCATCCTGAGCCCATCCTGAGCCCATCCTGAAGCCCACCCTGAAGCCATCCTAGCCCCATCCTGCAGCCCACCTGAGCCCATCCTGCCAGAGCCCATTCCTAGCAGCCTCTCCTTGGAGCCCGATCTCTAGAGCACCACCCTCAGCCCACTCTGAAGACCCATCCTGAGCCCACTCTGAGCCCCATCTTGAGCCCATCTGCAGCCCACCCTGCAGCCCACCCTGAAGCCCCATCCTGAGCCCTTCCTGAGCCCACCTGAGCCCTATCCTGAGCCCGTCCTGAGCCACCCTCAGCCCACCCTGCAGCCCACCCTGCGAGCACACTCTGAGCCTCACTCTGAGCCCATCCTGAGGCCCACCCTGAGCCCACCCCTGAGCACACTCTGAGCCCACCCTGAGCCCACCCTGAGCCCATCCTGAGCCCACCCTGAGCCCATCCTGAGCCCACCCTGAGCCCATCCTGAGCCCGTTCTGGCTGTCAGACAGTCCCATTGATCCCAGCATTGATTCCCCATTCCAATATGATTCCCAAAGAGCATTCCCAGCGTGGCTGTTCCGTGGGAAGGCAGGTGACAGGAACAAAAGAACTCCAGCAAACTAAAGTCTATCTCCAGCAAATCCAGCAGGATCTGCCTGTTCCTGGGATCTGAGCAGCTCTGGGATGCCCCAGCACCGTGTCCTGCCTCGAGTTCTCTGCTCCTGCACCGAGGGAGAACCTGGAGCATCCTCTGCTCCTGCTCCAAACAGCCCCGTGCTGTTTCCCAGCCAGGCAGGGAGACAGGAGCTGGAATGGCCTCGGCTCTGCCATGATTTGCTGGCGGATGAGCTGCCCTATTCCCACTTTTCCTGCATTAAAATTTGCCCACATATCACAGCAAGAGATCCCCGTACCGCTGAACAATGCCAGCCCCGGGCTCGGTGGGTACGCGTGGCACGTGTCAATGAGCTTAATTAGGCACTTTCCTCTCGGATTAGGGCTCTAAAGCAGCGCTTTTCATTAACCCCGCATCTGCCCCGCTCTCTAAGCGGGCCGGCATTGACAAAACCGCCGCTCGTTAAGGCAGGAATGGCTCTGGGTTAATTATGATTGCCGCGATGTGGAGCCGTCGGCAGCGGGGCAGATGGAGCCGGGCTGATTTAAAGCCATTGCTGACGGCTCGGAGCGTTCTCCTGCAGGTATTTGCCAAACAAACGCAAAAACGCCCAGCAAAAGCAAGGACAGCCATGGAAAATGCTGTTTAGCGAGTGGCTCTTGGGTTTGTCAGTGGGATGTGGCACTGAACTGCAGGATTATTAGGGCAGGGGACGCTTTTCCTTGGCCTCTCAGTGGAGGGTTGATGGATCTTGAAGCAGAGATGTCGCTATCCCTTCAAAATCATCCCATTTTTAATCCCATTTCAGAGTGAGGCTTTATATTCCATTTAAAGTTCATTCCACAGCTTCCACGATTCCCATTTCCCCCTTCCTCTGCTCCTCCCGGACATTTGTTTGCATGCAGTCAAACAATAGTTGCCGATTGTTTCTTTTTTCTCCAGTTGACTTTCCAGCACTAGGGGAAAGAAATGCAGAGAATTAGGACAGGATGGGAAGGGAACTAATCACTTAAAGACCTAATTAGCCAGGGGCTCTCACAGGGACATCCTCCCCGGGTAATTGCTGCTCATTTTCAGCTATACAGGAAGACAAAATAGTTTTAGGGAGATTATTCGAGTCCCTGCAAAATCCTGCGAGGAGCACCCGGTGTTTGAGTGGGGAGGGATTTTAAAGTATTGAATTGAACAGATTTGCCCCAGTTTGGTTTGGGGCTCCTGAGGGATTTGCCCCCAGCATCTCCTGCTCTCTGTGCTCGCCATGCTCAGATGCTCAGAGTCTCCGGTGCTACAAACCCCTTTTCTCTTGGAATACCCCAGAATTATCCCCAGGACTGCTCCTGTCCTGGCAGGGACAAACAGAGGCAATTTTGGAGCTGTGCAATGTCAGTTTAACTCGGCCACCAGCAGCATCCAAACCATTCCTGTTTATTTACTGCTCTAACTCGCTTTAAAACATTAAATTTGTGGTTTATATCACCTGCAGAACAGCCCCAGCAGCACCAGAGCTGCACAAGGCATGTGTGCTCCTGCAGCTCATGACTCTAACCCTGTGAGTGACTTGTTCTGTTAGCATGATAAACACATGCTGGAGAGGAACAGCACTAATTATGACCCTGTCACCTTCATCAGCTCCCCACTAATTGTTTTGGCTTTTTTTAATCTCAGTGCTTGGAGATGAAACATGATGTTTGGTTCTGCAAAGGAGTTGAAAAGAAAAGAGAAGAAAGAATTGCATTTTAAAATAGCAGCATCAGGTAGATCTTTCTGCTGGATTTGAAATTCAAATGACAGGAATTATAACTTTTCTGTGTGTTATTAAAATAAGGCACGGGAGGTTTTTAGAGGACTTTTCTGGGACTGCCCAGATCGAGTCTCAGGCCACTGCTTCACCTTGGGCTGTGCTCTCATGGTGCTCCCAGCCCAGGATCAGGGTTCTCTGTGTCACAACACAATAAAGCTTCCCTAAATCTCTCCAGGTGCTGCCAAACAGCTCAGAAACCTCCCCAGTGATAAATCCCTTCCTCATTTTTTGAGGATAAAGGGTGATATCTCCTCATTACGGGCTCTGTGGATCTTGGGAGAATAAGGATAAGGATTCAAGCCTACAGCAAAAAAAAATCCCCAAACACATCTTTTGTTCTTCTGGCTCTCCAAAATTGCAAGTGAATGGAGCAGAATCTGGATTATCTGATGGGCATTGCTTGAGAGTGAGGTACAGGTGTGAATGACTGTGTCCAAAATACGAAATATTTCACAAAATGAGAATCAGGGCTGGGGTTTGGTTTGGGGAAAAATCTTCCCAAGTGCTCTTTCATCCCCTCATGAGGGACAGATTCTGTCCACGACCAGAATTAAACCTGCCAGTGGGAGCCACTGGTGACTTCCATGGCTCAGAAATGTTCTGACAATTAAGATTTGTATGAAATAAGGGATCTCTGAAAAGTCTTAGCAAACCTTGCAGGGTATTATTCTGCTCTTGAGGTGGAGAAGATTTCCAGCCGCTTGGGAATGTTCCATTTCCAGTATTCCCAGGGCAGTGAGTGAGGCACAGCTCAGTCTGTGACAGCACCCAGCTCTTGTCACAAACCTTCACACAAATTGCTTTTATTTTCTGTTTTACACCAGTCTCTACAGGAATATTGGAGAAATCCACCCAGTGCTCCATCCTGTCCTCTGTGCCCTCACCTTTGGTACTTGTTGAGTGTTGTTTTAATGATGTGCATCCCCATGTGCAAAAAATATCAGTGCAAGGCAAGGCTCTGCCCACCCCCGGGAGATTTGGTGTGGAAAATTATTGAATTGGGGTGTCCAGGTCTTGGTGCAAACCCACACATGGAAAAAGAGCCGAGGAAATTGAGCCAAATATATAAATATGAATGAAAGACAAAATTGTGATCAGTCCAGGGCATGATTTCCCGTGGCTGCCCTGAGTCATTTCCACGAGCAGTTGTTTCAGCAGCCTGTGAAAGGAAATTGCCTGGGTGAGTGAGCTCAGGGTTATTCAGTTGTGCAGGTTTCTGTTCCACCACATGTTTATAATCAAGAGCAAATGTCCAGGTCTGCTGAGCTGGGCTTTGTAAACACCTTTGGCTGGCCACTTTTGGAAATATTCCCATTTCGGTGGAGGATAAAGGGGAGTGAGTGAGGAGAAAAGGAGGAGCTGTGTCCTTTCCCTTCGATCCACACTGGTGACAAGAGGCACAAAGGTGGTGTTGTGTGAAATATGGAACCAGAGAAAGGTTTGGGATGGCAGGACCTTAAATACCTCAAATTCCACCCCCTGCCATGGGCAGGGAACCTTCCACTGACCCAGGCTTCTCCTTCCAGCCTGGCCTGGGATCTCTGCTGTGCCAGACCCAGACTGGCTGTTTTTACTTGTCCAGAGGAATCTCAGTCTGCTGACCAGGATTAAGGAGCTGTGCCTCGGGATGTGGAGGGAGCAGCAGCTCCTCCTGAGCCTGAGCCGGGCGGGTTGGGAGGCAGATCATGAATAAACATGATTTGCTCTGCGACTGACGCACGGCAATCAAAGGCAAACTCGTTTAGAGTTTGAAATCCGGACTTTAATTGCCAGCCCACGTTTACCTGGCTGTGTAGGCAGGAGGGAGAACTCTTCACCCAGCTGCATGGGGATGCTGCCTCTTGGGAGGGGAAGAACTGCTGGGAGCTGCTCTGGGAGCTTCTCTTCATTCCCAGCTCAAAGCACAAGGACTGTCCTTCCTCCTGCTCGGCACACAGAGGTCATTAAATAAAGAAAAGACTCTTTAATCTGCAAAACAATTAAACAGCAGCCATCCCCCTGGCAGAGCTCAGCTCTCAGGCTTGCGGAGGGACGTTTATCTTGGTCATTTTATTTCTCAGCTTGAAAACATTCAGATTATCCAGGGTAGTCCAGGAGTGGGGAAAGAAAACTGTCGTTCATGGGTTTCTGGCTAATCCAGCCCAAAGTGATACAAATACCAACAGCAAAGTTCCAGCAGGGCACTTTCCAGGGACCAGGGAGTTGTTTTCATGCAGCCTGGCTGGATGCAGCTCCAGTAAATGAGAAAAAGAGCCTTTGCTCTGCATCGTTATTAATAAAATCGACCCTCACTCTCGCCAAAGATCAAAGAAATCGAATCCTTATGGGGAGACACTGAGCCCTGGGGCTCAGATTAATTCCACTCCCCCCATTCCCGTGGCACTGGCAGCTCCACTCCATCCCCACGGCAAGCAGGGCCTGCTGAGGCCATCTGCAGTTATGTAACCTCATTAACCAGCAGCCAATTCCACATTTCCTATAACTCCTTTTTCATTGCCTTTGGCAGCCAAGCAGCGCAGCAAACCCACTGTCCCCTGATGGATTCACCAAAAATAGCCCCGTCATCGTGTCCCTGCCCAAATCCAGCCAGTGCCCTGGGCTGGGAAGCCATCTAGAGGTTCAGGAGATATTCCATGATTTCAGGTGAGGGGGGCTCAGCACCATTCTCACACCCACACTGGAGGCGATGTTTGGTTCTTTGGCCAAACTTTCTGCCCCTCTCTGAGTGTCACATCTGAGTGCTCTCTCAGGCACCACTGACCTTCCTCCCTCCTCACCTGGGCTTGGGCTGGCCAAGCTTTAGGACCAACATTAATTCTGAGGTCACAGATCAATGTCAGAGAAGTTGATCTTTATGAAACCATTCCTAATAAAATCAACTTTTAAACAATTAACTTTTTAGTCACAACCTGGACTTTTCTCTCTTTGGCTTCTTGGGCAAAACATCTGAGCTGCCTCTTCTCCCAGCCTGCTTCCATCTCCCTGCTGGCTCCTGGCAAATTGCTGTGGAGCAGTTCAGCGCCACAGGCGAGCCTCGGGGGGGGAGAGGGGAAGATTAATTGAAGATTTAATTCCTTCTGTTTTCATGTGATCAGCTAAGTGGGAGAGGCACGAGCCCTGTGCTCCTGTGGGCCGTGAATCAGAGCCAACAGCTGGGTTTGTGTCGGGTTCAGGATGGTTTTGGAGCAGACACAGCCCATCCATCACAGCCCTCCCGGCACATCCTCACCCAGGCTGGGCCAGCACAGGGAGAAGAGCAGCTCCGGGAGCAGTGGGAAGGGTCAGGGCTCAGGAATGGCTGGGCAGGAGGGTGGGGGACAGGGACAGGTCTGAGGGAAGTTCTGCAAGGAGCAGCAGCCAGCTGGAGCCAGACGAGCCCAGCTCCGTGGCCAGACTGTCCTGGGTGCAGTAAATCAGCCAGAGAGAGCGAGGCATGGGAGAGATGAAACGTGCTCACAGAGTCCTGCAGGAAAGCTGCAAAATCCCAACACATGGAGGAAGAGCTTTTCCTCCTCACCCTCCTGACCTGGGGCTTCTCTTCCTGCCTTTGTACCACAATTACTGCCTTGGCACCACAATTCCACCCAGCTCTGGCGCTTCCAGGCTGCTACAGATCCAAATCGTTATGGTTTTTCTTCCCCCTCAGGTTCTCCTGCAAATTCACAAATCCATGTACAACAGGGCTTTAGTTTTCTGTGATAATGGCCCAGGAAATTCCGTTTATAAGTTGAACAGACATTATTGTCCCAGCAGAAAAATCCCAGGATGGGTCAGGTTGGAAGAGACCACCTGGTGCCACCTCCCTGCACATCCCAGAGCACAGGACTGTGTCCAGATGGCCCTGGAACATCTCCAGTGAGGGGGATTTGAAGGAAGCACTCCCTATCACCGTGTCTGCTGCAGGAATGTGCCTTTGGGGCACATTTAACTCAGCCAAAGTCACGTTTGCTGCATTAGCACGACTGTGAATTCCAAACTTACACAAAGAAACGTCGCAATTGGGACCCCAGGTTTATTCTCTTTATTGCCTGCGTGGCTGGGATGGGATTTCCACATGCCAGGGATGCTTTCAGCAGGTGGATTTGTGCCTGGGATGGGATGGAACATCCTGCACGTGGAGCAGGGCTGGTCCCTCTGTCACAGCAGTTCCCACTCAGTGTCCCCACGTGTCACTGCCCCCAGCCCATGCCTGTGTCCCTTCCCCATTTCCAGCTCTGCTCAGTGGTTTTTTCCATAAAAAGCTCTGTCAGGAGTTGCTCCACGTCCCTCCCCTCACAGTGAGTGGGAATTCCCTCCAGGATTATCTCTCCCATTTCCACCTTTACACACCAGGACAGATTCGCTGCCTCTGCCTTGGGAGAAAACAAACCCATGGAAAACGAGCCCGGGGAGAGGAGCCCAGAGGAGCTCCAGAAACACCAACCTAATGGGCTGGAAACTGCAGACACACTCTGCCAAGCTCCAGATCAAATAATTTCACATAAACAAGGGCTCTGCCACAAGTCCCACGCAGAGAGGACTTGAGAAGATTTTTTTTTTTTAAAGATATTTTTTTATCCTTTTTTTGCTCAGTTTAACTCCTCCCCGGCGCTTTGGTAGCTGTGACATGGAGACAAGCAAGTGTTTTATCTCTTGGAAAGCACTCACATCCTCCCTCACCTCCCTGCTCTGGCCACACAGCTCCAGCCCCATTACACACACGATTTATGGCCGTGCTTCTCAGCTTTAGGCTGCCGGCAACTTCGGGAGGGTTATTTGTCCTTAAGTACTTGTAATTCTTCCTCTGCAGGAGCATAATCAGTCATTATCAGCGGCAGTTTCAGGCTCTAATCATAAAGCTGTTATTTCTGCTTAAGCCTGACCTTGCTAAGTATTAATTTGATGTTTAATCCCCCTGGTATCTGGCAATATTGGCCTGTTGTTATTGTTGTCGTTGCTGTTGTTTATGTGACAGTGAAAAATCAGCACCGCAGGAGTCAAATCCTAAATTCTTTACCATTTATTTGCCAAATCTCAGCTGCTCCCTTGCCACCCTGAGTCCGGCAGTTTCTCAGGGCAGTGTCACCCCAAAGTGTCCCACATGTGGTGAAAAGGGACAGGTGACACTTTTCAGGAGGGGACAGGCACACCACAGACTCACTCTGCTTTTTTTAATGCCTCCACCATCCTCTTAAGGGGAAAAAAAAAAAAAAAAAGAAAAAAAGAAAGAAAGAAAAGAAATGCAAAAAAACCCTCAAAAATAACTAAAAAAATATATATGTATATAAAAGCCCCAAAATAACTGCAAACCTGTTAAGCTTTCACACACAAGGTGACAATTTATCAAACGCTGCAGACCTCACCTCGGGAGAAGTGACAGAGCCACTGTGGCAGGAGCAATTATCAGGAATGCCATTATTAACCAGTAATGGCCTGCTGGGATCAATGCAGCCATTTCACAAGTGCAACCCAAGAGCTGAACTGGAGGAACAAACTCCTGCAGGCTGGGTTTGTCCACGGGAAATGCTGGGATTTGTCCCACATCAGAGGCTAAAAGGCCCTTTTTGGTGCAGCGATGCTCTGGAGAGCTTGGCAAGGAGGATGTGAGGGCAGAGCTGAGCCTGGTGAGGAGCAAAACTCCATCCCCAGGGACATTTTGGGAGCTGCTGCTCCACCCTGACCCTCAGCATCCCCTCTGCTCTGGAGCCTCTCTGCTTCTGCTGGAGAATTTCCCGCTGTGTGACAGCCTGGCTCTCATTCCACAGCTGCAGAAATGAAAATTAACAGAGGAAACACACACGGGGACCCTCACGTTTATTTGTACAGTAAAACTGTACATTTATTTTTACTGTGGAGCTGTGCTTTCCACCTGAGGCTGAGGGAGAGCAGCCAAGACACTGAGCTGGGCTCTGCCTTCACTGCTGGGCAGCAATCCCTGCTTTCTGTGACAGAAGAAGGTGACAATCGTAGTGCCCAGGAGCACACAGAGCACACCTGAGCTGTGTCACCAATTCTGGACACGGAACCAGCTCAAAACCTTCCAGGAGCAGCTCCCTTTGGATGAATTATTGCAGCCTTTGTTCTGTGTCTCTTAACCAGGGAAGAAAAAGCCCTCGCTCCCAGCGCCGCCTCAATCTTTAATGTATAACTTTGGAAGCTTAATCATATTCTTTTCACAAAGCCTTATGGTTTATATATATTTGGGTTTTTGTTACTCTTTTGTATTCACCCCTCTCGCTGTCAATTTAAGCTTAATATTATTAAAATTGCTCTGGCTCGCTCTGCTTAAAATTCTGCAGTTACAGGATTTTTTTTTGGGGGGGAAGGAGAAGTGCTAAGTCAAACGCTTTTCTCCTGTTTCTTGTTTGTCTTTAATGACTCATTAGATCATCAGCTCCGAAATGAGGAAGCAATAAACCTGCTCTGAGGGAAGCAATAAACCTGCTCTGAGGAAAGGCTGGCAGGGGAAGGCAGCTCTGGAGGCTCAGGGTTCTCTGGGGCTTTTTTTTGGCACACAAATCCCCCTCCAGAGGTGGTTCCTGAGGAGATGTCAAAGGGCACGGGCCACGGGGGCTTAAAAACATCATCCTGCTGCAAATTTCGCTTTCTTTGCTGGGTGAAGGAGGTAAATCATCATTAGAGCCCCTCCACCTTGCCCAGGAGGGATGGAATTTGACTTTTAAAAGGGAAAACTGGAGAGAAGGCAGCGCTGGTGTCACTGGGGGTGGGGAGCGGGGCCTCCTGCACCCCTTTGCTGCAGAAATCCTTGCGAACCTCGAGGAAATGGCTTTTTTTATTTATTTTTTTTTCTTCTTGCAGAGGGTGGCAAGGGCAGCACCCCTGTTACAGCAGCTGCTGCCCTCGTCACGGGGAGGCTGCGGGGAACACGACAAACGTCAAAAGCCTTTGTTCGCTGCCTCCCTTCGGCTTCTGAGCGATTGACAAATCCTCCCGCAGTGAAACACGGACGTGTTGATGAGGAAAAGCAGCCCCGGACCGGAGCAGAGCCAGAGCGCAGCTGGAGCCCACCCCGGCTGCCAAAGGAGTGCCCAAAATTCCTCCTCCTCCTCCTCCTCCCCAAAATCCCTGCGGGAAGGAGCAGCTCCCCAAAGCGTTTGATAAATAACAGATTTTTTTTTCCCCCCCTTCCTCGCCTGCAAACACGGGGCTGACTCATCACCTCGCAGATGAGAAAAGCAAAAAATTTCCCCGGCGTTGAGGGGAAATGATGTTTTCTTACGCGTGCACAGCATCGCTTTGTGATGCCGGGGTGAGAAATCCGAGCTTTGGGCTCAAACAAACGCAGGAACTTTGTCCTAGTGCTGTGTTTGGGGGGATTTATTGGCAAATTGCTTCTCACAACTTGAGCGAGCGAGTGAGTGAGGAGCGATTTCGCTGATGTGAGGATTGCGCTGCGGGGTTTTACAGCAGGCAAAAAAAAAAAAAAAAATCCGTGTTCTGTGCAGGACGGACAGCGCTGCCCTCGCGTTCATCGGCGTTTAATGAGGCTTCAGCAGTGCTGAGTCACAGCTGCGGAGCAAAAACTGCTGGAAAAACCGAATTAATGAGTGAGAAACTTCAGCCAGTTAATTTTATGTGTTAGCGTGGCATCTTTCGAGCTTTGCGGCCACACTGAGAGTCGTACAACTCTCTGGTTCAAAAATAAAGATAGATTAAAAAATAAAAAAAGAAAATAAATACATTTGGGTTGCCAGGACCTCCTAAAATATGTGGCTATTTGTGAGTCACAGATGGCAACTTAAGCACAAAAACTCTGCTGGGCCACAAGGGGTGACACAATCTCGCATGTCCTGAGGGCTCAGGATCGTTGTTCTCCCATTCAGGCACTTCCTAAATTAAATCCCTTTTATTTTTCTCCCCTCCTTTTCCAGCCGGGCTGCTCTGCAAACCCGAGCATTCCCTGTGTGCCCGAGGAAAGCTGTGCTGCCGAACTGCTGCAGAAATGAAACAGGAAGAAAAAAAAAAAAATGGGAATTTTTTTGTCTGAGCTTCAGGTGATCCTTCAGGGAGGTATCGGGGCCGCTGCTTTAAAGTGCTGAGGAACTCCCTCGTGTGAATTGATGGGAGGAAATAAATAAGGAAGGTGGAGGAAATAAATAAAAGAGCTGAAGGAAAGGCTTTTTGGACCTTTACTCCCCGAAATGTCGTGCCCTGCAGCACTGCTGCCGGTGAACGCTGGTGTAAGGGGAGTCATTTCTCTGTCAAGATGCATTAGAGACGTTTCACTTCGTAGCCTGGAGAAATGCAGAGAATTCCAGGTGGGAAGGGGGTTCCTGGTGCTGGAGGAGGTGTCAGGGTGTGAAGGGGACAGGGGAAGGCTCGGGCCTGGGCAGGAGCTCTCTGGAGGGGTTTTCTCTTTAACCGAATCTGTATTTTCTAATAGCTTTTCATAACTTCGTAATCGCAGGCAGCGTATTTATTTCCATAAGCAGCGGCTGTAATTACAGAGAATGGAAATGTGTAATTATTTAATTAGGATCCATAATGAGGCCGTGTGAGGGAGCTCGCAGGCAGATGTTTTTGGTGAGCAGCACTGGCCAAGACTTTGTGCTCTGGGGTGGAGGGGAAGAAAGTCGGGATGCAGGAGGATACGACCAGGAATTGAGCACAGGAAAAACGCTGCTGCTGGCTGGGGAAACCTTTATTTCTGTCCCGAAGGGGGAAGTGGGGTTTGGTAGCCTCTCACTCGAATATCTCACAGCAAGAGCTGGCAGGAACATCCAGCTACTCCTGAATTCTCCTTTTCCTCGCTGAGCTGAGCGGTGCCAGATTTCCCGGGAATGCTGGCAGCCGAACTGCCCAGGGACAGCTGAGGCTCCCCGTGTTAATTTTATCGGGTGTTTAGCAGCCTCTAAAGACCACCCAGAGACGCGTAGATCTTCGCAGGTGGATAAATTCCTGGCAGGACCGCGATTGTAACTCCATTTTATACCTCGCAGAGTCAAAGCCCTGCCAGGGATGTGCCCCCAGGGAAGCAGGGAGGTTTTCCTAAGGCGATGCTTCTCGAGACAGAACCAGAAAGGGAAAATCCTGACGGGGATTTCAGTGCCACCTCCAGGAGCAGGGAGTGAAAAATGAACCCCAACACCTGTACAACACCCCAGAGGAAGGACGCGGCTTTTCCCTGGGAAAGGATGGAGCAATCAGCACAGGCTAAATCAGAATTGGAGCAAACAGAGCTCAACAAGGGGCTGTGAAAGCTGCTCTGAGATCTCCAAATTGAGAGCAACACCAGGGCGAGGCGCGAAATGCAGTTTTATGAGCCAATTATTGGCCCTTTCCTGCTGATTTCAGCAGCAGAACTGGGGTCGATTTGTGTTTGTTGTTGCACAGAACCCGCCAGGCCACGGCCGTGTCCTCCCCACGCACAGCCCTGACCTTGCCAGCTCTGGGTTCCAGCAGAGCCAACATCTGCCTGGTTCCTGCACAGCTGTGCCCTGCCTGCTGCTCCCGGCGGGACAGGGAAGGTTGTTCCGATGGGAATAAATTAGGAAAGCGCCAAAGGGAATGTTTGGTGCCTCACAGCACCTCTGCAGCGTGCCAGGCACCCCTGCACCAGGGTCTGGCACTGCTGCTGCTTCCCTTCCGCTTCACTGGCCTCAGGAACCGCTGACAAGTGATGAGAATGGCAGGAAAAAGCTTTGCTGCTGCCCTCCCTCCCTTTCCCAGCCCTGTGCCCATGTGGAGTTTGGAACTCGCTCTCCCCTCGGCCACTGCTCTCACCGCAGGGTGCATGGAAATATTGATTTCCTTGGAATGAGTTTGGAAAGCAGAAAGGAGCGTGACTCGGAGCAGCGAGGCAGCACAGGCTGGGGAATGTGTCCCCGGTTTTTTCGCCCGTTCTCGATGAATCCTTTTGGGATCTGCCCTGGTTCCTCATTTCCCCTGCAAGGACCCGTCCTTGCTTTGCTGCAGGGAAGGTGTTTGTGTTTTGCTGGCTGTGCTCACATCTTTGTTCAACTTCTGCATCTTCGTTTCACTCCTGAAAATGTTGAGTTTCCGGCAGATTCTGGGATGGGAGAGGGCCCGAACCGATCAAGGGCTGGGAGGGGCAGCCTGGGTGAATCCCTCCCCTCCTCTGTGCCCGGCAGAGCTGCCAGAGGATGCTCGGGCTGGATTCTGTGCCTGGGTTGTTCCCTCCTTTCCCACTGGTGCTCCAGCACCATCTACAGTTCTCCCCAGGATGCTCCAGAGCCGCTGGGTACAGCACAGGCAAGGAAAGAGTCAGATGCTGAGCCAGGGTGTGATTTGGGGGATATCTGCAGCCTTTCTGGCCTAAACACTAAATGAGACAGAAAAAAAATCCAAACCAGCCCCAATTCCCCCGTTTGCACAGCAGCTGCCCAGCACAGGGAAGGTTTGTGCCACAACGCACCTGGCGTGGCTCAGAGAGAGCACAAACCCCCAGCCTGAACCTGCAGGACAGCTCATGAAACATTCATCGGAGTTTCTTTGGTTAAATGGCATTAAAAATTCATTGGTGCGTGGAGCACCGAGCCACGAGCTGTGTCTGTCAGGGATGGAGCAGTAAATAAGAAAAGCCTTTATTCCAGCTCTCCCAGTCTGTTCAGCCACTCTTGGTTTTGGGCACTCGGGCAGAGGAGGCTGAGGGGCTGCAGCAGCCCCAGGGATTTCTGTTCTGGTGAGAAAATCATCTCCTGACCCAGCACGGCCCAGCCACGGGTTAGAAACTCCTCTTTCAGCAACAAGAAATTACCTGGAGAGTCAGGAGCCCAGCTGAGAGCTGCTGCCCGACCTCTGCTGCTCCTTGTGTGCTCCAGGGAGGGAAAATCCAGCTCCTGGGGAGGTGGGGCTGATTCCCTGGGGAGGATCTCACCGATTGGTGGGGCCCCACCTGTCCTTCACCTGTCACACCTGGCTGGCGCTCGGCTGGAGATGTGGGGGTGGCAAAAAGCAGCTCCAGGCTTTTCTCTGATTTTTTTTTTTTTTTTTTTTTTGCCCCGCTTTAGGAAGTTTTGATCCCCGAGGGGCTCGGAGCTCATTGCTGTCAGGGCTGGCTGGAGCTGCAGCCCCTCAGCAGCTCCGGGGGCTTCTCGTGTGGCAGGGAACGGGAGGGGAGGGGGGCAGCAGGTGGGAGATGGCTCTGGGGGCTGAGGCTGCCCCACAGCTGCTGCTCCAGGGAGGGACAGGAGCATCCCCTGGGGACACCTGGAGCAGCAGGGGATGGAGGGGGGGCTCAGGCATCGCCCCCAGCCCTGCAGGGCCCTGGCAGCAGGAGAAGGGGGGTTTGGGGCCAGGGAGAGCCTTCAGCGCATGCACAGGAACCTGAGCTGCTCCTGGGGATCTGAGCTGGGCTCTGCTCCTCTGCCATGCTGAGCAGGGATCCCACAGCCCGTTCCCTTCCCGAACTCCCAGCCCTGGCTCGGAGCTGCTCCGGGCTCTGCTCCTGTCCCCAGAGCCCGAACCGCGCCCAGGATGCCGCGCACGGCCCCGGGAGCCGTGCCCAGCCCAGGAGGGGAGCGCCGGGCACACAGCCCTGCCCAGGGCACGGTGGGTGAGCTGCTGGTGCCTTTGGGAGCGGGGTGGGCTCTGGGTGCTGAGCTCTGGAAGAATCCGTGGCTTCCCTCAGCTCCTCCTGCGGGAAGGAGCAGGTGAGCCCTGGAAATCAGTGCACGACCTCGCAGGGGCTTCAGCAGGGCTTGGGAGAGCTGTGAGAGACGGACAAACCACGCTGACCCTCTCTCCCTCTCTTACAGATCCTGCTGGGGTGTCCCTTGGGGCTCTCTGCACCCTCAGGAGGCTGCTCCTGCTGCTGGGGGTGGCCGGGCTGCTGGCAGGGACAGCGGCTGGGACGTGGCTGCTCGGTCAGTGTCCCCCCAGGACTGCCCTGCGGCCGCTCTGAGAGGGGGTTTGGGGCGCCAGCAGAGGGGTTGGGGGATGGGAGCTCCCTGCTCAGCCCTGGCCTGGGATGGGGCATGGCTGTGGTCCGGGAGAGGCTCATTCCCCTCTTCCAGTGGGCAGGACTGTCCCCAGTTTTGGGCATCTTTGGGTGCTGCCAGGCTGTGTGAGCCCACCCTCACCCCTTCTCAGTCTCCTGAGCCCACCCTCACCCCTTCTCAGTCTCCTGAGCCCACCCTCACCCCTTCTCAGTCTCCTGAGCCCACCCCAACCCCTTCTCTGTCTCCCAAAGTGAAGCACCTGAAGGAGCCCCAGCCAGGCCAGGGATCCCCCCTGGAGCAGGATTCGGATGCGATCCCAGCCTGTGATGATGGCGAGGAGGAGGAGGAGGAAGAGCCCGTGGTCCGGGGGGCTGCCAGCACAGGTTTGCACCTTTGCTTGATGTCACAGTGATGGGGACAGGGGAGCCAGGCCTGGCAAGGGCAGAAAAGGAGCTCTTCAAAAATCACTATCTGCTGCATTTTGCAGTTTTGCTTTTCCCTTAAGCAGCTTCATTGCATGGAGGGATCCCAGCAACTCTTCCCTGACTCCTTTGCCTGTGACCCCTCTGACAGGGTTCATTCAGAGTTCCTAACTCCTCAAGTGTCTTTTTCTAAGGTTTCGGGTGGGTTTTTTGCTGCTTTGGCCGTGCACGGCCCTGCACAGAGGGAGCTCACTCACAGGTTGTCTGCAATGGAACGGCTGTAGTGTCTTTCAGGATAAACTCAGCGAATTCCCTGCTGGAAGCACGGCTGGAGGCACATCCTGGCTGGCTCCTGGTGTGCCACGGGCACTGGGAGCCCTCCCTGGGCACCCTGCTCTGCCGGCAGCTCGGCTACCTCAGGTGGGCACGGCACGGGCAGGGCTGCTGCGCTTTTCCTGGGGAATGGTCTGGGCAAAAGCAGCTGCCTGGGGGTTTGTCAGGACAGCAGGGCCAGGCCCCACCATTCCCTGGGGAAACCAGGCCTTGGGACCTGCAGGAGCAGCTCCAGAAGGTCCTTCCAGCCAAAAAGTTCATTCCCAAAAAGTCCACAATCCCAGAGCTGCGGGATTGTGGCAGGGCCACATTCCTGACCCCTTCCCGGGACGTTTCCCTTTGCTCCTGCAGCATGACCCAGCAGAAAGGAGTGAACCTGAGGGATGTCCAGGTGAGTGCTGGGCAGCAGTTCCTGCAGGTGACACCCCGGCAGGACGGCAGCCTGCAGGACAGCTGGCAGCTCAGGTAAGGGCAGCTCTGGGCCAAGCAGGGTTTGCTGGAGCTTTTCCTCAGGCTTAACCACGGAGCTGTGCAGGGGCTGTGCAGCAAACACCCCTTTGGGAACCCCTGCAGCCGCCTTGGGATTTGGGCTGATGTTTATTCTGACCAGAGCCTTATTCCTGCCCAGGAGCAGCTGCGAATCCGGGCGGATCGTGGCTCTGCAGTGCTCAGGTGAGCGATTCCCTCCTCTCCCGTGTCCCCCGTTTCTCTGCCTGGATGCAGCAGCTCTTTCCTGCCATTTCCCCCGCTCCCCTCGCCCTGCAGCACCAAGGGGCTGGAGTTGGAGCCTCTCCCCCCGGTTCCTTGCAGAGTGTGGGCTGCAGGCGGGGGCCGTGCGGGTGGTGGGGGGCACAGATGTGTCCCCCGGGCGCTGGCCCTGGCAGGTCAGCGTGTGCCAGGGCTCCCAGCACCGCTGTGGGGGCTCCGTGCTGGCCCCCGAGTGGATCCTCACGGCAGCTCACTGCGTGCACAGGTACCCTGGGCTCCCCATCCCCGGCTCCCTGTGCCCATCCCCGGCTCCGTGTGCCCATCCCCGAGCTCCCCGTGCCCATCCCCGGCTCCCCGTGCCCATCCCCGTGCTCCCTGTGCCCATCCCCGGCTCCCTGTGCCCATCCCCGTGCTCCCTGTGCCCATCCCCGGCTCCCCGTGCCCATCCCCGGGCTCTCTGTGCCAATTCCCGTGATCCCTGTGCCCATCCCCGGCTCCCCGTGCCCATCCCCGGGCTCCCTGTGCCAAACCCCGTGCTCCCTGTGTCCATCCCCGGGCTCCCTGTGCCAAACCCCCGTGCTCCCTGTGCCCATCCCCGTGCTCCCTGTGTCCATCCCCGTGCTCCCTGTGCCCATCCCCGGCTCCCTGTGCCCATCCCCGTGCTCCCTGTGCCCATCCCCGGCTCCCCGTGCCCATCCCGGGCTCTCTGTGCAATTCCGTGAATCCCTGTGCCCAATCCCCGGTCCCGTGCCATCCCCGGGCTCCCTGTGGCCCATTCCCCGCCTGCTCCCTGTGTCCATCCCGGGCTCCCTGTGGCCATCCCGGGCTCCCCGTGTCATCCCCGGGCTTCCCTGTGCCCATCCCCGGCTCCCCGTTCCCATCCCGGCTCCCCGTTCCCATCCCCGGCTCCCCGTGCCCATCCCCGGGCTCTCTGTGCCAATTCCCGTGATCCCTGTGCCCATCCCCGGCTCCCCGTGCCCATCCCCGGGCTCCCTGTGCCCATCCCCGTGCTCCCTGTGTCCATCCCCGGGCTCCCTGTGCCCATCCCCGGGCCCCGTGTTCCATCCCGGGCTCCCTGTGCCCAATCCCCGGTTTTTTTTTTCCCCCGTTTTTTTACCCCCCTTTCCCCCCGGCTCCCGTTCCCGATCCCCGGCTCCCCGCTGCCCATCCCGGCTCCCGTGCCCATCCCCGTTGCTCCCTGTGCCCATCCCCGCCCTTGTGCCGATCCCCGGGGCTCTCTGTGGCCAATTCCCGGCTCTCTGTGCCAATCCCGGGCTCCCTTGCCATCCCCGGCTCCCCGTCCCATCCCCGGGCTCTCTGTGCCAATTCCCGGGCTCCCTGTGTGCCCATCCCCGGCTCCCCGTGCCCATCCCCGGGCTCCCCGTGCCCATCCCCGGCTCCCCGTGCCCATCCCCGGGCTCTCTGTGCCCATCCCCGGCTCCCTGTGCCCATCCCCGGCTCCCTGTGCCCATCCCCGGCTCTCTGTTCCCATCCCCGGCTCCCTGTGCCCATCCCCGGCTCCCTGTCCCCTCTGCTAGCCCAGATCTCGGTGCTCGTTGTCACTCACGGCAGTCCCTGTCCCTTCTCGGTGCCAGGCAGCTGCCAGCCCCAGCCTGGCTGGTTTTTGCGGGAATTGTCACCCACGGTTCCCTCAAGCCCGAGGCCGGGGTGCCGGTCCGGGAAATCATTCCCCACCCGCTCTACAACGACAGCAGCCTCGACTACGACATCGCCCTGATGAGGCTCCAGGTGCCCCTCAATTTCTCAGGTGAGGGCCTGTCCTGGTGCTGTCGGTTCCTTCCGTGGAGTTTTCTGTCCTATCCCACAGTGAAAATCTGCCCAAACCCAGCCTCTTCTGAGCCTGCCCCTCCCGAGCAGCTCCGGCAGAACCAGAATCCCAGAATGGTTTGAGTTGAAAGGTTCTTAAAGCTGATCCAGTTCCACCCCACCATGGCAGGGACACCTCTCACTGTCCCGGGGTGCTCCAAGCCCCGTCCAGCCCGGCCCTGACCCTTCTGCAGGACACCCAGGCTGGCACGGGAGAGGCAGCGTGCCCCGAGCTGGGAGTTCCTGCAGTCCCAGCGGGAGCTTTCTCCATCCCCGAGCCGGGCTGAGGGCTCTGCAGCCCGTGTGCTCTGAGCTGTCCCCCCTGAGCTGTCCCTGTCACCTCAGGTGCCATCCGAGCCGTGTGCCTGCCGCCCTCCCCGCGGGACCTGCTGCAGGGCACGCAGTGCTGGGTGTCGGGCTGGGGCTACACCACACCTGACCAAGGTGAGCCCCCACCCTGCTCCTGTGCCCGGGCACTGCCTGGAGCCCTTCCCCTGCCCTGTCCAGCCCCTTCCATTCCATGTGTGATCTCCCAAATGCTCCCCCAGCCTTCATCCCACCCCCTGCTTCATCCCATCCCTCCCCCTGGCCACACCTCATCCCTTAAGGGCATTCCCACCTGTCCCCTCCTGTTCCCTTGGTTTCCCTCCTGGCTTCTCTCTGTCCCTGTCCCCAGCACAGGTGGCCGGGACGCTGAAGGAGGCCCTGGTGCCCCTGATTGGCACCAGGAGGTGCAACAGCTCCTGCGTGTACAGGGGTGAGCTCACGGCCAGGATGCTCTGTGCAGGTCACCTGCGGGGACACGTGGACGCCTGCCAGGTAGGGCTGGGGACAGGGAGGGACAGCTGGAGGTGCCTGCAGCCACCCTGGGGACACCCTTGGAGAGGCACAGGCTGCCCTGAGGTTTGGATGCTCCCTGAAGAGCTCAAGGCCAGGTTGGATGGGGTCTGGAGCAGCCTGGGGGTGGTGGCAGCTGGCAGGGGTGGCACTGGAGGAGCTTTAAGGACCCAAAGCAGGCTGTGACTCTGTGATGTGTCCCAGGGGGACAGCGGGGGTCCCCTGGTGTGCTGGGATGGATCCATGTGGCGCCTGGTGGGGATTGTGAGCTGGGGCCAGGGCTGTGCTGAGCCCAACCGCCCCGGGGTCTACACCAACGTGGCTCAGCTGCTGCCCTGGATCCACCAGGTCACCGAGGTAAGCCCAGCTCTGTCCCCAGCCTTATTTGTCCTCAGACAAACCCCAGCATCCTGTTCAACTCCTTCCCTGGATGCTCAAGCCTTTAGGACAGCCTCTTTTGGGTACTGATTCCTTTTATGGTTTCCTTTTTCATTTATTAGATCCACTAGAATGAGGCAAGGACAGACTGCACAGAGTAAGACTCTGCCCTTCCCACGAGTGAGGAACAGCCCAGGACTGGCTCCTCCTGTGTCACTGTAACTCAGAGACTCCCAGACGTGCTCAGTATAAATAGTTTATTAAAGAAAATAGCAAATTACGGTTCTGTGAACAATCAACGGGGGAGAAGTGTTTTTCAAAATATAGACATTTTTGGATTGCTGTGATCCCATGAGATGCCAGTGTTCTGGGAACACTCAAAGGGGAGAAAATAAAAACAGGAGGGTTCTGCAAGGACTGGGGTGACAGGAAAGCCTCAGCCCCTGCACAAACCTGGAAACGGGAACAGGAGTGGGACAAAAGTGACAATGACAAGGAGACAACAGGAGACAACAGATCAAAACATTAAAACTCTGTGACTGAAACTTTTCTAAGCCCTACAGGGCAGGAAGGACTTTGCTCCACATGTGCAGCACCTTGGTCTCCGGGCTAAGTTCAGTGAATGCTCCCAGTGAGTTTTCCAATTAAAAGAAATGTACATTAATCCAAGTGTCAAACGTAGCCTTTTGTGACTTAATGCTGTGAGTGCACCTTTCATTCCCTTTTTACATTGGTTTGCATTTCTCTCATTATTCCTAAAGGACAGAAAATACAACACCAGAAAGACACCAGAGCTGCCCAGTTCACACCCAAGAGAAACACAAAGGAAGGAGCTGAACTTGGCTTTTGCAATTGGGAGAGTGACATTGAAAAGTTCTAAATCAGCTTGAAGATATTTTCCATGAGAAAAAAGAGAATTTTCCTCCTTGTGAGAAACCCTGTGACCTGACCAATGGTTCATTCAGCACAGGATCTCCTTTCCCCACATCCCCCCCTAAATTGTCTCTCCCTTGAGCTCTGCTCCTCAGGGGAGCCTGAGGTGGGAAAGTTTGGCACTTTCTGGAGGGATATCAAAAGCTCTCCCAGTCTGTGGGTTCCACGTGTGGTTTGCAGGGACAGGAGAGGTCACAGAGGGGCTGCAGGTCCCCTGATGTAGAACTGCATAGAGAAGTCCCAGCTGAGCCCCTGCAGGGCCCTGAGCCCAGCCTGAGATGAGGTTACACAAACACAGAGCCAGGAAATGCTCCTCCCCCCCAAGCCAAGCTCCAGGGAGCACTTACACCATCCCAAAGTTCTTCAGACCAGTACAAGTAAGGTGAAATAAAAAAAAAAATAAATTTGAAAGTGTCAGTTTGCTCTTGCTGTGCCACAAGGTGCAGCTGTGAACTGGAGTCACTTGATCTTGGCCAGAGCTGCTGCTCTCCTCTCTGTGTTCTGGAACAAGGCTCGGATCAGACTCTTCACCTCAGCTGCTGAGAATTCCTCTGCCAGAGGCCCCTTTCCATCTGCCCACCTGGAGGGGACACAGGGAGAGCTTTGTGTCACCAACCTGCCCAGAAATGGCACCTCAAACAAGCCTCCAAGGCCCTGTGCCAGGAGCTGACCCTTGTTAGCAGTTCCTGCCTCTCCTCTGCAGCCCAGCTCCTGGCACAGGCCTGGAGCAGCAGCTGGGAAGGAAAACACCTACTGATCCACGATTTCCTGGAGGTTGGCCTGCAGGATGATCATCAGCTCCTTGAATGTCATCCACTTCTGCACAAAGACTGGAACCTCCTCCTGGTACTTCTTGTTTTTGTCCTCTTCGAGCAGAGGGGTGAAAACTTGGGGTCCCTCCTCCACCATGATCCTGCAGAGTGAGTAGAGCCTGTCTGCATCCTCTGCAGAGATATCCTGGAACAGGGAAAACATGAACAGAGAAGGGAGGTTTATTCCTGGAGTGCCAAGTGAAATGAAAAATTGGGACTGGGGACATTTCCCATGGGCACGTGATCGTGATTTCTGTCTGAGTGAACTGCTCCCCTGAAACGTGATTTTGGGGAGGTGGCAAATGCTGTCCCCAGCACCCCCAGGGCTGTTACCTCCAGGGCAGCAATCCTGGTGACAATCTCTGCCAGGGCTGTGTTCAGTAAGGCCCCCATGGCCTTGCAGTACACGTTCACTGGGAGCACATCCTGCCACACCATGCCCAGCCTCCTCAGCTGGTGCAGCACCTGCAGGGAAATAGCTGAGTGAAAAACCAGAAACACCACTGGGAAAGGCACCAGGGGATCAGGGGAGTACAAATGGGGAGAAACAGCAGAGCAAAGACACAGCCCAGGACAAAAAATCCCAAACCATCGTGTCAGAAAGTAAAATTTTTTAGCAGTTCCACAGCTCTCAGGGCTGAGATCAGTGCACCCTCCCCAGGGGAGCTGCAGGCACTGGGGTGGGTGTTCTTTCTCTGCCTTCCTCACCTGCTTTATGGCTTTATTTGCTGCACAGTAATTCTCCTCATCATCCATGTTGGAAAAGTTCCTGGCACTCGAGAGCCTCTCCAGGATTTCTCCCTTCTGCACTTGCATCTGGGCCAGAAAACACTCCATCCCTTCAGGAGCAAAGCAAGCAGAGAGAAGCAATTAAGCAATTACTACATTTGCTCTATTAATGATTATAAGTGCTTAATAATGAACTTGCTATAATGTTTTATTTTTAATCAAATTTCCAGTCTGCAAACAGCCTCCCAGAGCCAGTTTAACCAGTGCAGCTCTTGTGCAGCTTGCATTGCTGTACCAACACTGGGAAAAAAGCAGAGTGAAAGGTGGATGACTCCTGCAGCTCACACAAACTCATCTCTGAATTTATTTCTATAAAATAACTAATGGAAATATCAAAGACTGAGCAGCAAATCCCAAAACACAGTGCTTCATTGTGCTGGATACTGAACTGTTCTTGGGAGTAAGTTCAGGATAAGATGATATGGCCTTCAAAGAGCCAAAACTTCCTAATTCAGAAAACGTTTCTGCCACCCATCCAAAAACCACCAATCACTGAGTGAGCAGCCACCCCTCCCTGAAACCACTCAGCACCAACTGCCAGGGCGATTCCCACATGATCCAGGAGCACATTTGAAGAGGGAAAGGTGGGAAGTTAGTTACCCAGCCTCCTGAAGCCAGGCACCAGGTCCACGAAGGTGGCAGCCCCGTTGCTGAGCACGCTGGTGCTGCGGTAGCGGAACTGGTGGCCCATCGTGAGCAGGTGGTGGGCGATGTACATGCAGTTGTTGTGGTGGATGGCAGCCAGCTGAGGCAGCTTCTGCAGGTTCTCCCTGGCCCAGCAAGAAGGGAGAAGGAAGAAATGGGTTTATTTACAGCTGGTTTTGTTAGGAAAATGGTTGTGTCTACCCTAAAGAAACGTGCGGTCTGGCAGCAGATGGTGCTGGCAAGGCCTGACTGACAGCAGAGTAAAAACATTTCACCTCTCACATCCCCACAGGAACTGCCAGGGAGAGTCTGAAATGGCACTGAGGCATTTGAACCCTGTGTTATCCCACACTGCTCCCAGCCATGCACTTTCAACAGGAATGTATTCTGTTACAGCAAAGTCACGGTGAGGAAAATGGAGCAAAGTTCTCTGACAGGATTGTAAACTTTCCACCTTCACTGCTGCTCTTTTTTTGCAGAAAAAAACATCATGAAAAATCTGTGCATCTGGAAATAAATGTGTGACAGCTCACCCATACCCTGGAGACTGACAACACAGAAACTCTCAAGCACCTGCTTTGCACAGGTATGGCTTAATACCAGATTGAATAGTTGATTTTTGCTGAAGTAGTGAATAAGTGCAAGTGTTCCAACAGCATTATTGCCCCTCAGAACAGGAAACGTGGCCACACTCACCTGTGGTAGGTGGGCACCACCTCATAGAAGAGCTGGAAGATGTTGCGCACGCAGTCGAAGAGCTGCATACAGCTAGAGGGGAGAGAGGGCTCATGTCAGCCTGGCAGTAATGTCCTGCTCACAGCTCACCCTCCACCTGCCCCACGACGAGGCTGTATGAGCAGAGAAGCACTGGCACAAAGAGGGGATTGTCAGGATCAATGACAGCACTGTCAGCACTCTGGAGAACTCACAAAGGCCGTGGTGACCTTGAGGTTCAGAGTGGAAGGGAGATACCTGAAAGCCCAGAACAAAGGGGACTCTGTCCCTGCCCCTCCAGGTGTGCAGAACACTCAGCCCTCTCCATGCCCCTCAGGGCAACTCTCCTGCTTCAGGGCTGTGGTCTCTGCTCTTTGAAGTTAAGTTTGTGTGGATCCTGTTTGTTTTTCCCCGAGAGCCCTGCCGGCTGCAGGGCTGGAGTTCTTTGCTTTCACCAGCACAAAGACAGCAAGAACTCTGCTCACAGTGAGGCCAGCACTTGGTTTTGGCAGAAAGATATGGGGTTGATTTTTCTAAAAGTCTGAACTTCAAGGGCTACTGAACAGCCTGCAGCAGTGTCAATCTCCTGCCCAAACCAGGGATACATCCTCCAGCAAAACCGAGAGCGATTCCAATCTTTAGTATTTTCTATTCTTTCAAAGCTCCCTAAATCCATTACCAGGTGCTTGGTTTTGCTGGAGGCTGACACTCAAGCTACCTAACTAAAGAAATAGAAATTTAACAAATAATGATAACCAAGGAATGAGAAATGATTCCTACCAGATGTCCGTGCTGGCTGTGGCCTCCAGCAGGGTGTGATAAGCCAGCTCCACGAGCTGCTGCACGGAGGAGCTGATGCGGCAGGTGGGCAGGCACAGGGTGAAGGGGCTCAGCCTGCTCTCACTCCCCAAATTCACTGTCCCATTGTGCAGGAGGCTGGAGGGTCTGTGCATTTTTGGGTGGTCTCCTGACGCAGGAGCAGGGAGCTCTGGGAGGGCTACGCTGGAATCGGGTGTGATCTAAGGGAAAATGAGAGAGGGTAACGGAATTTAGAGCTCAGAAAGGAGAATCTGCAGGATTACAAAGCACTGAATGGCAGAGATTTAAGACTCAAGATGAACTGCAGCACTACTAAAAAATATTCAGAAGTTGTTTGCCATGATCCCCAAATAATCAGTGCTCCACAAGACAAAGAGCTTGGCTGTTCCAGGCAATCCCTCCCCAAAAGGTGTTTTTTTCCAGGTGGAAAAGCTGTGTGAGGCATCCCCAGCCACCTTCACAGTGTTGTGGATTTCTGAGGTCATCAGGTTCCTGGCTGCCATGATCACATCCTGGCACTTCTTGTTGGCAAAGTGGGAGTCGACGTTGCAGGCGTATTTCAGCAAGGCAGTCGTGTCTTCCTTCAGAAACTGCATCTTCTTCAGGGCTTTCTCAAACTCCTCTGTGGACTCAATGACCTGAGGAGAGTAGAGGTGTTCTCTGTTAGTCTCCAAAAATCACAGAGCAAAGCTGAAAGGATGAAGGAGGTTTTGGAGATCATTAAGCACTGGAATGACCTCACACTGGGGTGCTTGGGCTCTGTGTTCACACCTGAGGGGGGTTTTGGGACCCACCTCCTTGTACTGCTCCAGTTTGCTGCTGTTGGTCGGGATGGAGTTCACCAGGCAGTTGTGGATGAGGCAGTCTGAGAGCTCCTCCCAGATGAGCTCCCCCAGCAGCTCTGCCAGGGTGACTCTGCCTTCCCCAGGCTGCTCCAGAGGCACATCTGCATCCCAGAGAAGAAAAATGGATCTTAACACAGCTGCTTGCTGGGCCAGACCCTCCACCAGTTCAAAAGCCTTTCCTCCTTCATTTTCCTCGCACGTAGTGCTGATTAACAATCAGATATTCTAGAAATTGAATTGACTTTCTAACTGACTGAACGAGGTTCTGTTCACAACTAATTCCAAAAGGAACTACCTACTTAGCAGGTGTTTGTGCAGAACTTCAAAGACCAGCTTGATCTTGGCAAACACCTCCATAGGAGAGGCCTCGTCCAAGGCAAGCTCCTGGCACCTGAACCTCAGGATGAACACATCTGGCTGCTCCTCTGGGACTGGCTCCAGAGAGGGGTGTGAGATCAGTGGCTTCAGGATGTACTGCAGCAACAGCTGGCCTGAGGAAAGGGAAAAACAGGGCTTTTCCAACAGCAGATTGCTCCAGAGAGGTCCAACCCTGACTATTCTGGATGTAGACACTGCAAGGAGTGGAAGGAACACCCCCTTGATCAGCTCTACCAGGGAATTTCTAATGAGGTAAGAATCTTTAAGCATCAGGCTATGAAACTACACAGACACAGATCAAAAGTACACTGAACTGTCAGGAAAGGAGAAATAATTCCAGGTGGATAATGGGATAAATATTTTCCTATTAATAAGAGCTACAGCATCCACCTCAGTGGGAAACACAAGCCAGGAGAGAGAGTTTTGCAGTGCCCGGCTGGAGTGAAGTGGATCTCACTATCCATGTTAAAACAAGCCTGAACCATGTCCCTGAGCTGCTGGGGCTGTTTCTGGGGTCTGACTTACCAAAATCTTTGAGCTTGGAGTGCAGCTCTCTCAGCACAGCCAGGGCCTGCAGCACAGCAGCCACAGGAGGGACAGCAGCGTCCTCGTCCTGGGGTGGCACCGTGTGCAAGTGCAGCTCCGACAGCACCACGGCCTCCAGGCTGCTGCTTCCTACACACAAACCACACCCAGGGCTGTCAGAGCCACAGCAAAAGCCAAGATCCACCCCTCCCCAGGCTCGTTCAGCCCCTCAGCCACCAGTTTTACTGCACGTCCCACCCTGCAGGTGGAAACAGGCACTTGAGTGGGGCAGAAAGAGTGAAACAAAAGCTGCGAGCACCTTTGGAAGGGGGGAGCTTCCACACAATGAGCTTCTGCCACTCCTCCCCGAGGAGGCAGATCATGTTCTGTGTCTGCACCGTCAGCTCCGTGCCCAGGGCTTTGAGGATCTTCAGCTCAAAGCCCCTGCGGGACTCCAGGCTCCTGAGGTTGCTCCGTGCCTGGTGGGGGACAGCAAACCCAGCTGGGCTGAGTGCAAACCATCCCCTGGAACCCACTCAGTGCATCCACCAGCCCTGCCAAGGGCTCTCTGGTACCTGCTCCAGCTGCTGGGCTGCTGTCACGTACTGCTTCTCCAGCAGGGCAGAGCTGCACTCTTTGATGGTCGTGTCAAACTGCAAAGGCCAAACACACGCAGGCGTCACTGCAGCTCTGCTCTCACACCTCACTTTGTGGGCTGCAGACACTCTCAGACTGAGGAGCAGGATTGTTTGCTCCCCCTCCTCACCTCCTGCAGCCTTTTCAGCACGCTCAGGACCAGCGTGTCCCTCTCCAGCTGCTGCTTCAGCTCTGTGAACTCAGCAACGGCGACGTTCAGATCTCGCTGGACCTGAAGTAACAGCAATTCTCAGTTCAGTGGCAGCAGTTGTTGGCACACACGTTTTCCTCTCACTTTAAATTTCATTTATCATTTATTTCTGTTCATAGAATAGTTTGGTGGGGAGGGAAAAAGCTCCATCCTTTTTATTCCTGTGTCACACCCCTGCCACAGCCAAGGCTGGTCCTTCTCTCTGCAGGACTGTGACACACTTTTCCACCCACACAAGAGTGACAATCCCTTAATGACAGCTCTCAATGTACACCCTGGTGTCACCTCAAGGCATTCTTTAGGGCTGATATCACCCAGGCATCTTAATTACAGAATCACACAACGTCCTGAGCAGGAAGGGGCATCCAGGATCATCAAGTCCTGACACAAACCCCAAAATCCCACCATGAAAATGCCCAGACGCTCCTTGAGCTCTGGCAGGTTTGGGGCTGTGACCAAACACCCCCATGCTGGGGTGGGGCCCCAGATTTGGGATGAAATGGAGCAGAATGTCCCCCCTGGAGTCACCTCGTTCTCGATGCCCGCCTTGAGCAGCTCGATGTTGTTGGACAGCCCCTCCACCTGAGCCACCAGCTCCTCTGCGCTCTGCATGCTGGGCAGGAACTCGCTGTACTTCTTGTTGATCATGGTGCACACCTCTCCCTGCAGGCAGCGAGCAGGGACAGCGTCACCTCGGGGGGACCAGGACAGGACTGCTGGGAGCGGGGAAAGAGAGCCGGGCAGGGCTGGGGCAACCCGGGATCAACCAGGGCTGGACATCCCAGGATGAACCAGGACTGGGCACTCTGGGGTGAACCAGGGCTGGACAGCCCAGACCAGGACTGGGCACTCTGGGATGAACCAGGGCTGGACATCCCAGACCAGGACTGGGCACTCTGGGGTGAACCAGGGCTGGACATCCCAGACCAGGACTGGGCACTCTGGGGTGAACCAGGGCTGGACAGCGCCGTTCAGACCAGGGCTGGGTACCAGAGACCAGGCCAGAGCTGGGCACCCCTTGATCCAAGGCTGGATACTCCAGGATGAACCAGGACTGAACACCCCAGACCAGAACAGCGCTGGGCACGCCCTGAGCGGGGCTGGGCACTCCGGGATGAACCAGGACTGGACACCCGGGGCCGACCCAAGGCTGGGCACCCTGATCCAACTGACCCAGGGCTGGACACTCGGTCCAAACCAGCACTGAGCACCCCCCGATCAGGGCTGGGCACTCCGGGATGAACCAGCCCTGGGGGTTGGGGCACCCCACACCAGAGCAGCGCCAAGCACCCCCTGACCAGGGCTGGGAACCCCCTGACCCAGGGCTGGGCACCCCCTGACCCAGGGCTGGGCACCCCTGACCAGGGCTGGGCACCCTCTCATCAGGGCGGGGCACCCCCTGACCAGGGCTGAGCACCCCCTGACCAGGGCTGAGCACCCCCTGACCAGCGCTGAGCACCCCCTGACCAGGGCTGGGCACTCCCTGACCAGGGCTGGGCACTCTGGCATGAGCCAGCCCTGGGGACCGGACACCCCAGACCAGGCCAGCGCTGGGCACCCCCTGACCCACGGCCGGACACCCAGCCCTGATCAGCGCCGGCCCCGCTCCCCTCCCCGCGCCTCCCCCGTTCCCCATCGCTCCGCCGCTCCCGTCCCTTGCCTTGAGCTCCTCGACGCGGCGGGAGAGGCGCCCGACGCGGGCCCCCAGGTGCTCCTTGTCGAGGCGGCCCGAGTGCGCCAGCACGGCCGCCACCAGCGAGCCCGCCCGCGCCGCCATGGCTGCGCGCCCTACGGCGGCCGCGAGGGACACGCGACCGCGGCGCGGAGCTCGATCCAGGGACCGCGGGTTCGAGGCTGCGCAGGGACAGCCGGGGATGAGGGGGCGCGGGGATCGCGGTTTGGGGGACACGGAGTGACCCGGAGGATCCGCGGCTGCTGCAGGGCTCTGTGGGTGGAGTGAGCTGTGGCTGCTGGGGGACACCCGTGGATGCTGGGGTCAGTGGCTATGGGGGACCAATGACTGCAGGGGACAGGGAATTTTGGGGGTTCCCCAGCTGCTGCGGGGGTCTCTGGATGCTGGAGGGGTTCCGTGGGTGCTGGGGGACCTGTGGATGCTGGGGGGACACACCTCAGGGTACTGGGGTTCTGTGACTGGGAGGGACATCAGTGGATACTGGTGACCTGTGACTGTAAGGGGACAGTGAGTGGAAAGGGACACGGAAATTCTGGGGGCTCCAAGGATGCTGGGGGCGCTCCATGGGTGCTGGGGGATCTGTGGGTTCTGGGGGGACACACCTGTGGACACTGGGGTTCAATGACTGGGTGGGACACCAGTGGGTACTGACAATCTGTGACTGTAGGGGACAGTGACTGGAGAAGGCATGGAATTTTGGGGGTTCCCGAGCTGCTGCGGGGGTCTCTGGATGCTGGAGGGGCTCCGTGGGTGCTGGGGGACCTGAGGATGCTGCTGGGATTTGGGGGCCCTTGGCTCCTGGGGGTCCCTGGCTGCTGGAAGCCCGTGGCTACAGGGGGTCCGTGGCTGCTGGGAGACCCCAACCTCAGCCCCCCACGTCCTCCCTGCTGTCCCAGGCTGTGCTGGGCTGAGGAGGCAGGCACGGAGCCCCTGAACCATCCGGGGGAGGGAGGATCAGCCCCCGGCATCCGGTACCTGCCGCAGCCCCGGCGGGCGGTGCCTTGTGGTGAGCAGCGCTCCCCGCGTCCTGCGAGCGGGGACAGAGCCACCAGCGCCGTGCCATGGCCGGGGGACAGCTCCTGAGTGCCTGGGCGCTGCTGGCCAGCCTGGCCCTGACCGGCTGGGGGGTCCGAGGTGAGTCCAGGGCTGGGGTCAGCGGCCGGACACTCGCTGGGGTCACTGGAGGTGATGGGAGGGTGCTGGGAAGGAGCCCCAGGGCTTGGTGAGGTTTCCCACCGGGGAATGAGGTCTGGAATGTCGATGGGGAAAAAGGAATTGGTGCAACAAGGATGGGGGAGTCGGCTTTGGCCAGGGTTTTTTTGGGACTGATGTCTTTTTCCTGGGCTTAGGAAATCCAAGCTCACACACGGTGAGAGGGTTGGGGTCGTTTCCCTCGGGATTTCATAGGATCCCATTCCATGCATGGCTTCACCCAGGTGACAGCGTCCCAATGCCCTCCCAGCCCCAATCGAGGCTACAATTAAAGCCCTGACTCATTAGCATATCTAACGAGAGGGCCCAATGCGGGGCTGGGCTGGGCTCACTTCTAGTTTACAGAATCTGTCCTGCCAGGGCACCTTGAGTTCTTGGGACAATCGACTGTTTGGTCTCTGACTCTGCAGCTCTGGGGTGTTTGGTCTCCCGGCCTTTGGGACACCAAGAAACCAGGCTGAGTTCTCACACCTAAAGCATCACAAGTGTGCGTGCTGATACTTGTGGGTACAGGGAACTGTGGGAAAGGTGTTTAGGAGAAAAGCAAAAAATCCTTCAGGCATCAGGACAGCCTGGGGTGATGCTTCATCCCCGTGAAGGAGCTCTGAGCTCTGCACCGCTGTTCATAGCTGAGGGGTGAAGCTCTCTCCTCTCCCTCTTTCTCTTCCTCTCCTCTCCTCTCCTCTCCTCTCCTCTCCTCTCCTCTCCTCTCCTCTCCTCTCCTCTCCTCTCCTCTCCTCTCCTCTCCTCTCCCAGGGCAGATATTCGTGAAGGAATTCAGCGGGAAGGTGTTCCTGGAATGCGTGCGGGGCCAAGACAAATCAAACATCACGTGGTGGAAGGATGGGAGCACGGTTGGGCACGAGGCACAGCTGGACCTGAGCACAGCTTACGACGACCCCAGAGGCCTCTACGTGTGTGAAATAGGAGGCCAAAGGAGGAGCCTGCAGGTGCACTATCGCAGTAAGTGCTGCACAGCTGCTTCTCCAGAGCCTCAACTGCCGGGAGTTTCCACCCAAGGGAATTTCCCCTCTCCTGGAGGTGTCTCCACTGCTTTGCTGCCGGTTCCTCTGCGTGTGACAGCTCTGCAGCCTTATTTAGTGCTGGGTGTGGGGACACGTGGCAGCTTGTGCCACTGCCCTGGGTCACACAGCGAACCCAGCGGGTCCCTGCTGGCCTGGCAGGGCTGGCTGAGCACTCTGGCCGTGCCCCTGCCCTCAGTGCCCGTGTCCTGTTGTGCCTGCAGTGTGCCAGAACTGCATCGAGGTGGACGCTCCCACCATCTCGGGCATCGTCATCGCCGACCTGGTGGCCACGCTGTTCCTGGCAGTGGCCGTGTACTGCATCACTGGCCACGACAGGGGACACACGTCACGAGGTGAGGGACGGGAGAGCCCCGAGGGCAGTGCCTGGCACCTCTGGGGGCTGTGCCTGGCACCTCTGGGGGCTGTGTGTGGCACCCAGGGCCATGTGTGGTACCCGAGAGCAGCCAGCTCTGGGGTTTGTTTGTACATGTTCCCCACATTGCCCACAGCTCCCCTGATCCTTGACTTTAACCCTTTTTCTTCCTTCAGCTTCTGACAGGCAGAACCTGATTGCCAACGAGCTCTACCAGGTGAGTGTGGGGGCACCTTCAGCACCCCTGTGTGAGTGTGGGGGCACCTTCAGCACCTCAGTGTGCAGAGAATCGTGCCAAAAGCCCATCCAGCTCCCCCTCCCAGGGCTGGGCAGGCACACCTGTGGCTCACCTCCCCTTTTCTCCCCCTCCAGCCCCTCGGAGAGCGGGAGGATGAGCAGTACAGCCGCCTGGGTCCCGCCCGCGCCCGCAAGTGAGGAGGGAATGCTCTGAGGCCGCCTTCAGCGTGCTGGTGTTGCTTGGAGGTCCCTCCAGGCTGGGCTGCTTGTAGCCCTGTGCTCATTCTGTGGCCTCTTGCACTTCTGTATTGCTGCCATTAAAGATGAGCCTGGCCCACAGGCTCCCTGCTCCAGCCCTTGTGTCCAGATCCTGGGGAAGGCACACACGGGATGGGATCTGGTGGCTGGGAAGGTGCTCATGGGATGGGATTTGGGCACTGGGAAGGTGCTCTGGGATGGGATTTGGGCACTGGGAAGGTGATCATGGAATGGGATTTGGCGACTGGGAAGGTGCTCTGGGATGGGATTTGGGCACTGGGAAGGTCAGGTCTCCACTCCCCAACCCTGAGCAGGAACAGCTCAGGTCGTCTGAGCCCCCAAAATGGACACAGACAGGTACAGCCAGCATCACCTCACCCTTGGAAGGACAAAGAAATATTCCTTTAGTGCAGGTAAGCACAGAGGGAGAGCTTTCGTCACCAGGTGGGTGCTGATCCTGCTGAGACAGGGAATGTGTGGGATGGCACTGGCTGGGGCACACTTGTGCATTGATGTACCCCAGAAATGGTGGTAGAATCACTGGGATGTAGCAAAATTTAGGTTTTTTGGAGCAAAATGTACACCCAGAGCGGTCCAAGCTCCTCCCACCCCGCTGGAGGGAATGTCCTGCAGGCTGGGCTGAGCAGCAGGGCTGGTTTGCAGGAGGTGAGAACGTGGCCCTGGGTGGGTTTGGAGCTGCTGGGGGTTAGAGCTGTGTGTATCTCGCCATCTCCCTGCTCGGGTGTGGGGCCTGTTGTGGTGCACGAGCCCAGCTGTGCCTCCAAACCGCATCCTGCAGGCTCACGGCTCTGCTGCGGCTGCTGGGGCTGCTGTGTGCATCTCCATCATGCAGCTGAACCTCCCCCAGCCCCTGCTCTGCTAAAACTGCTGTGTGCATCTCCATCATGCAGCTGAACCTCCCCCTGCTCTGCTAGAACTGCTGTGTGCATCTCCATCATGCAGCTGAACCTCCCCCAGCCTCTGCCCGGCTCTGCTGGAGCTGCTGTGCTCACTTCCCATTTCCCTCCTGCAGCTGAGCCACCCCCAGCCCTGCCAAAAACCCATCCCAGGAGCACCTTCCCAGTGCCCAAATCCCATCCCATGAGCACCTTCCCAGTGCCCAAATCCCACCCCAGAGCACCTTCCCAGTGCTCAAATCCCATCCCAGAGCACCTTCCCAGTGCCCAAATCCCACTCCAGGAGCTCCTTCCCAGTGACCAGGGCTGCTGTGTTCTCTCCCCTCCTGCAGCTGAACCTCCCCCAGCCCTGCTCTGCTGGAGATTCTGTGCTCACTCCTCTCCTGCAGCTGAGCCACCCCCAGCCCTGCTCTGCTGGGGCTGCAGTGTTCTCTCCTCTCCTGCAGCTGAACCACCTCCAGCGCTGCTCTGCTGGGGCTGCAGTGTTCTCTCCCCTCCTGGAGCTGAACCACCCCCAGCGCTGCTCTGCCACTGTTTCCTCTGCTCAGGAGCACAAACGGGGGTGGCTCGGGTTCGACCTGAAACCTCCCCAGGCATCAAAACAACCCACGGGCCCTTCTGAACCTGTGCCATTGCTGCCGGGCCGTTTTGGGGTTTTTTACTGCCTGCCTCTGCTGCTTTGGCCGCAGATAAAGGTCAGGCTGTAACAGTGAGAGCAGGACGAGGTCAGAGGCAAATCCCCCTGAGAAAGATCCGCTCTCAGCCCAGGGACCCACCAGGAGCAAGTGGAGGCACTCGGAGCAGAAATTAAACTGGAGGGAAAACCAACAGGAGCAGAGAGAAGTGAGAGGGGGAAAGGAGACCAGGAACCAGCAGTGAGGCTGCAGTCCTTTAATGAGAAGGAAATCTCTTGCCAGTGTGCTCATTTCTGTTCCCTGATGGCAAACCACAGCACACCCCAGGGTGGGAGAGCACGTCCCTGTCCTGTGGCCACCTGGATTGTCCCAAAGTGCCAGGGCCTCAGCAGAGCTGCAGAGAGCTGGGAACAAGCTGGGCAGAAGCGTTGAGCCCCGGTGCTGCTGGATTCCAGCCTGTCATCCTGGGAATTTCAGATGCCCCTGGGCTCCAGGCCTGCATACACCTCCCGCTGGCCCTTCCGGATGGGCTGTGGGAACAGCAGAGATCCCGGGTCAGGAATCCTCACCTGAGCCCACCAATGCTTGGAGAAAACACAAGAGAGCAGGGGCAGGGCACGGGGAGCTGCAGTTCTGCTCCCAGATTAATCCCTGTGGCAGCACCATGAAAAGGGGCTCCACCCTCAGCACCTTTTCCTCCACTGCCAGGAAAATTTGGACAATTCCTCAAGGATAAATGACCTGGCCACCAGCCCCAGCCCTGGCTGTCCCCCAGCCAGCAGGGATGGAAACACAGGGATTGTCCTCACCTCATAGTCCGGGTTTGGGACAGGGGGAGGACGCTGCATCTTCTGACCTGAAACAGAGGCACAGGGAGGGTGAATCCTGGGAGATTCCTGTCACGAGGGACTTCCAGGGTGATCCCAGGGCCAGGCACACCATGGATCAACTCCCATGGATTTATTCCAAGCTCTTAAAGAGCCAGCTGCTGCCAGGAGCTGGAGGGTTGGCTCCAGCACAACATCCTCGGAAATGGGTTCCTGTGTGCAGGAAGCTTTGGCACAGCAGCCACTCCCGTCCCTGCACACGGGCAGCCTGGAGAACACGTGTGGGGAGCAGTGTTTGGGATGCAGGAGCAGTGTTTGGGATGCAGGAGCAGTGTTTGGGAAGCAGGAGCAGTGTTTGGGAAGCAGGAGCAGTGTTTGGGAAGCAGGAGCAGTGTTTGGGAAGCAGGAGCAGTGTTTGGGATGCAGGAGCAGTGTTTGGGAAGCAGGAGCAGTGTTTGGGAAGCAGGAGCAGTGTTTGGGAAGCAGGAGCAGTGTTTGGGAAGCAGGAGCAGTGTTTGGGAAGGAGCAGGAGCAGTGTTTGGGAAGCAGGAGCGTTGTTTGGGAGCTCGTGGAGAGCAGAGGATGCTCTGTCACACAGTGAAGATGAGGATTTCACCGGTGCTCAGAGCATGGCACGGGGAGCGGGGAGGTCTGGGGTGGCTCTCACCTCGTGGCCGACTGTCCCCACTGGCCTTGGCTCGTCCCTTCCTGCCTTTGCTGAAGTAGTAGACCAGGATGAGCACCCCCAGGGTGATGAGGAGGTCTGCAGTGATGATCCCTGCCACGGTCAGGGCATCCAGCTCCTCGCAGTTGGCACAAACTGCAGGGGGATGAGGGAAGGGAAATGCTCAGAGCCAGGGAGAGCCCATGGCTCGCTCAGCTGAGGGCTGGCACAGGGCTACAGGCAGGTGAGAAGGGGGAAAAGGCAAACTCAGAGGAAAGGGGAGATTTCTTCTGCCAAAAACGGGCTCTGGGACTCCTTTAATGCCCACAAAGAGCAGGAATGGTCTCAGCATCACCGCATTCACCCACCCCAGCACTGAAAAGTGTCAGCTCCCAAAATCTGCCTCTGGAACGTGCACTCTGCACTCACCTCTGGCATTCAGGTACAGCTGACGCTTCCTACTCCCCGAGGAGCAGCTCAGGTTGGCAGGAGTGCTGTCATGGGCCTCTATAATGAACTTCCTGTCCTGGATGTCCCCCACTGTCCCAGCCGGGTCCCACTGGACGCCGGTGTCATCAAAGGGACACGTGATTGTCACCGTGGTGCCAGAAATCTCCACCACGAATTCCCCTTGGGAAGGCAGACCGATGAGAAAGGAAACAAAGGGGAAAACTCAAATATTTCTACCTGTTTTTTAAGTCAGCTGCATTCTTCACATCATGCTAAACGCTAAAGAGTGCTGGTAAAATTCACTTACCCTCCGGGTCTTCATCTGCAAAAGAGAAAATAAGGAGTGTTAAAAAATCATCTCACCATTGCCTCACTGCTTGGTGCTGCTGGAAACGCCCAACACTGGCGATAATTAGGGACCAATTTCTCCAATCAGTAAGATCACTGTCAATTAATGAGCAGTGAATTTTCCCCACCCTGCAATATTAGCAAATATTTCACTTCGATTCTTAGTCCCTACTTCTGGGGCATATTTAGGGTTTTTAGCATGCTAAAATATTTGAGGATGGTGGTAAAACGAACTCACCCAGCTGAGCCACGGCGCCAACTGCAAAAAAAAAGAGAAAAATAAATGTTAAGTAATTGAGCTTCTGCTATCACACACCTTTCCTACTCCCAGGATATCCTTTCTGAACTCAGCTGCTTGAAAGAGGTGTTTATAGTCCCACATGCAAGCTGAAGGCATCAGAAACATCCCGCTGCTGAGACAGGATGTTGTTCTGAAATTGGAAGCCATTTTTAACACAGCCTCACGCAGAATGGAAACTTGAACCACTTTCCGACCCAGCTCCGAAAATGGGTTGTTATTGCAGGCTGTACACCCCAAAATTCTGCTTTGTTGTCATGGAGCAAACGCTGCTGGAAATCCCTGGTAAGAACCTCTGTCCTCTGCAAGAGAACTCGCTGGGGAGTGGGACCCTGACGTGGATTTAATGTTGTAAAACAATTTATCTGGGTGATTTTTCTGCCCTGTAGGAAACAACTTGCTCCGTGGAAGGCTCTGGAGCGGCAATATTCAAGAAAGAGTTTTTAGGAGGTGTGGATCAGACTTGTGATTTCCTTTAAGGACGTTTGTCTTTTTACAAAAAATAATGTAGATCAATGATTGTGAGTTTGAGTTCCACAGACAACGGACTCGGCTGGAGAGAAGGTGACCCGGTGCTTTTTTATTTTGCACAGATAAATGTAAATCTGGGAAAAGAACAGGCCACTGATAAACCATTGATAAACCACTGATAACCATTGATAAACCATTGATAAACCATTGATAAACCACGTTTTCTTTCTTCTCAAAGACTGGAAATTGGTATTTGCAGCACGTTGGCGGAGCAGTTGTAGTCCTATTGTAACAACTCTTAATGAATCGCCTTGCGAGCTCATCTCTCCTCGTTCCTGCCTTCTTTAGAGCCTTTCCAGGTGCTCTGCACTTCATCCTAAACCAGCGGGGCATCCCGACCGCCACCACACCCCTGATATCCCCCCAAGCCTGGAGTTACGTACCCAGGGTCACAAAACGCCTTAGGAAAAGTGCACGGATAAAGAATAAAACCCAATTTAAGAGCGTGGAACCTCACAGTTCACACAGCACCGAGCTCCAGCCCTGCTGCCTGAGGTTTGGGGACTCACCTGCACACAGCAGGAGCCCCAGGAGGGGCAGGGACCGCTCCAGCCTCATCCTCGCGTTCCTCCTCCCGCTGCTCCTCTCCACCACATCAGACCGGCACGGCTGTGGCAGGAAAGAACACCGTGGCTTTTCGAGAAAGAGGCCCAGGATTGTTTTTCCCAGAATTGCCATCGACCCGAGCAGGGCTTGGGGGGGGGACTCACTCTTTCCCCAGCAGCCAAGGCAGAGCCAGACACGTGAAATAAGCCCAGGTCAGGAAGTGCAGAGGCTCAAAATGTCTTCATGGACGTCACTGTCAGCGAGGGGTGGCTGCTCTGCCCTGCGCCAGCTCTGCACCAGCTCTGCGGGGCTCGGGACAGCTCCTGGAGCTGCCCTGGGAGCAGCAGGAGAGAGGAACAAGCCAGAATCAGATTCGCCATCAGGGCTTTCTCAATAGGTTCCCAAAGTGAGAGTCTGAGAAATGCCAAATGACTTCTCGTGGAATCCCAGGGTGGTTTGGGTGGGAAGGGGCCTTAAAGCCCATCCCATTCCACCCCATGCCATGGGCAGGGACACCTTCCACTATCCCAGGGTGCTCCAAACCTGGTCTTGGACACTGCCAGGGATCCAGGGGCAGCCACAGCTTCTCTGGGCAATCTGTGCCAGGGCCTCCCCACCCTCACAGGGAAGGATTTATTCCCAATATCCCCCCTATCCCTGTCCTCTGGCAGTCTGAACCCATTCCCCTTTGTCCTATTCTACAGTTTCTGACAAAAAGCCCCTCTCCATATTCCCTGCAGGTCCCTTTCAGGCACTGGAAGTTTGGAATAAAGGAACCAGAAGCACCACACAAAGCTCAGCACAGAACCCCCGCCCGGGCAGAGCTGAGCCTGGCCGTGCCAGGCTGGGCCACCCCTCCCTGCCCATCCCCTGTGCTCAGCCCTTTCGCGGGCCCATCCCAGCAGCATTTTTGGGAGGTTCTCCGGCTCGGGCTCTCCCCGTGGAGGTGGCCTGGCCCCACTAGAGGGGGCTCCTGGCCCGGCCAGCTCCGCTCGCTAGGGGCGGTCCCTCCCTGCCGGGGTTTGGGACAGGCACTGACCACCCCCGGCACTGGACAGGGCACTCCAGGCTCTGCTGCCCGCAGGGATGCTGGCATGGACAGAGAGGGAATGCTGCTGTGCCCCGTTTCCTTTATTGGGGTGCTCTCCGGGGCTGTCAGAGCTTTTATTTGTTCGTTTATTTATTTCTATTTTCAAGTGGAACATCACAGAATTTAAGTTACTGCTGAGAGTGACAGGGAGGTGGTCTTCTCTTAACAGTTGTAGTCCACATGTTTCGAAAGGAGGTGAAGGTTATGGAAAGTCTGCAGGTAAAGGTGGGAACAGACCCTGTTCCCAGCAGAAACAGGATTGGGAAGTGGCAGCAAATTGGCTGCGAAGCGCTGCTTTGCAGGTCCTTTAAACACAACCTGAGCAAAGCCCCAGAGTGATAAATATTCACAAGGGAAAGGGAAGAAAAGGAGGTGATGTTTTGGGATAGTAACGGGGTGGAAATCTGGGGAATTGAAGGGATGAAGGGATAACACGGGACATTAATCCCAGGAAAATGGAGCTCCTTGGTGTCCCGAGCTGTTAGCAGGGATTGGCATACACAGGGTCCCCTGTCCTGTTTTGGGGACAATCCATGGAGCTGATGCTCTCAGTGCTGTTTTTCCATCGCCAAATCACTGCAAGGAGCCCCCCCAAACACCCCGAGGTTCGGGCACCATCCCCAAACCTGCCCTGGCACCCCTGCGGAGGAAATCAGCTCCATCCACAAGCGAAACCGATAACCCGGGATGATTTCTCGGGACGGGATCGTGAGCCAGACACAAACACCGCCGCAGCCGCTGATTTATGGCCTTCGAATGCAAATATCCTCGTTTTGCCAACACACGGGCTCAGACTGGTTTCACGCCCTCATAACAGCCACCTGCCTCCTGCAGAATATTTTGTGTTCCGCGCAATTTCTCACTTGTGGAGCACTGCGGAGTTTCCGCAGCTGTGCCCGGACCATGCCAGGGATGGACACATTTTCCACTTGAGTTTTCCAAGAACTTCCCAAGCACCAGGCTCCCGATCCTTGGCTGCAAGCAGGGCATGTTAAAATCATTTTAGGGCAGGTATCTGTGTTTGGTGGGACGTTTCTATCTCCTGGATGAGTGCCCGCACTGCGGCCACGGACTGTCACATTTGGGCTGCTCGTTTTGGGATCGTTTGCAGGTTTTTTGCCGAACAAAAGGCCCTCATTCCTCCGAGCCACCTACGAACACCTCCAGGCAAACTTTCTTTTACCTCCCACAAGAGGGGAGTGGTTTCGGGTGCCACCTGGGAGGAGGAACGATTGCAACACAAAAGAGCAGGGGAATATGGGAGGGAGAAGAAATTAATCTCACCTTGGGAATCTTGCTGATTTAAGGCAGGAGCGAGCGGGGCTGGGCACACCTTGGCACAGAGCGCAGGGGCAGCGCTCACCTTCGCTCGCAGGCCGAGCTGGGGGGAAGAAATCTGCCCCGTCGTGCTGGGAAAGCTTTGAGGAGCTCATCTTTCACCCGGTCACTGAGAATCTGGAGCGGATTTTCCTTTTCAGCCCCGAATTTGTGTCCCCGATGCGCGGCCGCACCTGGCTGGGCGCTGCGCTCGTCCTCGGGGCGCAGCTCCGAGGTAAGGAAACTGTCCCCGGCCGTCCTCACTTCCCTCTTCTGATCCTTAAAATTATCCCCAAGGCTGAGGCTTTTCCCCCGTCCTTGCTGCGGGTCTTTCTGTGAGGGGCTCGCTGGAAGTGGCGCGGAGTGGTGGAGTTTCTTCCCCAACAGGTTTAGGCGCATTCGAGCGGAAGAACAGCGATCTCCTTCACCGATCTCCTCCTCAGCTCGGGTTTCAACGCCTTTTTCTCTCCTGCCAGGAATCCGAACTTTACTCCCAGCCCTTTTTTTTTTTTTTTCCTTTTTTTCCCACCTTTGTTCCTAAACAATCAGGGATTGTCCAGGAGCGCCGGGTTCAGATCCTTTACACAGCAAAGGTTCCAGACCGGCACGAAACTCACTTGGATTTTCAGTGGTTTCTATCAAAACACCTGGATTTTAGGATTAACACACCCTCCTTTCCCAAATGCGTCAGCACACACGGATGTAATCTGCCTTGGAAAAAAGAAGTATTTTACTCTTATTTCTCGCTTAGTTCCTTTCAAGGAGTTTAAAATGAAAATACTTGGCACCGGCTCTTTGTACGAGCAACGTGATCTCTGCCAACGAGGTTTTTCACGTGTGAATACCTTCAGTGCTTTGGCATTCCGAATATTTTTCCCTTTGAGATAAGGAATTGTTTGGAAGGAAGTATTTAGCCACAAATTACTTCCAAATACATCTTTTTTATGAAGTTATATTTTGCAACCCTAGATAAGGTTTTTGTTGGTTTTTTTTTTTTTTTGCCTGAATCATGCCGGAGTGAGTTAACTTCCTACTGTGACAGGATATTGATATTTTCTTTTTTCGCAACCATCAAACCATTAATTATTCTTTTTTTTTCCCCCTTTTCCTCCTTTCTTTTTCTCGCTCCCCCTGCTGCTGGCGGTCCCTCTTCCGATGCTCACTAACTTTTAAAGCAGCAGCTGTAGTGGTGGTGGTGGGGATGCTTCTTGGACAAACAAATCCATATTTACCATGAGGATTTCCTCTGGAATTCCTCAGCCTGACTGAATTTCCCTGCAGTTGCCCACCTGGGCTATAAGTGCTCTAAAACTGGCTCTGGGTAGATCAGTAAGAGCAGTTTCACCGTGGGTGTGCGTGAGGCTGAGTGGAAAGTGCATAAAGGAAAGTTCTAGCGTGGGAAATAGCAATTATTGGGTGGGTTTGAGACCACTTTGAATAAATCCGCAGGACCACCCCCTTTGGAATGTGGAATGTGCCTGAGACACTCAGGTCAGCGCTTTCTAGCGCAGATAAGGAGCCAAAGCCGATAAGGAGCAGTGATGAGCTCACTCCAGGCGCTGATTCTCCCCCTCTGTCCGCCCCGCAGCGCTGTGGCTGGCGGCAGCAGTGGAAGTTCACACCGCCAAGGAGGTGGTGGCCGTGAACGGGACCAACCAGCGGCTGAAATGCACCTTTTCCAGCAGCAGCCCCGTGAGCCAGCAGCTGTCAGTGAGCTGGAACTTCCAGCCCGAGGACCTGAGCTCTCATGAGCCGGTGAGTGACCCCTTTGTGCTCCATTTCAGGGGATCCCCCTCACCCCAACACCCAGCACCGGCTGAGCAGGGAGTGGGACACACCCCAAACCCACAGGTACATTTGGGCCTTCGTCACTGGCGGTGATTAATCCGAGTTCTGTTTGTAGACTCTGCCTAAAAAACGCTCTCGTGTTTAGTTTTGTGTGATCAGTTAAAATACTTGTGGCTTTACAAAGCCGGCCTTGCTGACGCCACAGCTGAGCCCTGACTTAGGTGACATCCTGTAAATGACACAATTTAGAGTGAACAGAAATCTCCCAGGTCCCTTCCAACCCAGGCCACTCGATGTTTCTGTGATTTTTGCAGGTATTTTACTACCTGAAGGAGCCCTACAAGCCCCCCTCGGGGAGGTTTAAGGAGAGAGTCACCTGGGATGGGAACATCGAGCGCAACGACGTTTCCATCATCATCTGGAACCTGCAGCCCAGTGACAACGGCACCTTCACCTGCCAGGTGACAAACTGGCCGGATGTCTACGGCACCATCGGGGAGGTGCGGCTCCGGGTGGTGCAGAAAGGTGAGAGGCCAAGAAACCCCTCCAGAGGTCGTGGGGATTTAAGCAGAGTGGCCTCCACCACGTCTGGGAAAATTATGGGGGGAAAGGGGCTGGAAGCAGAAAGCGTCAGGGGAAAAGAGGAGCCTGAGGAAAGAGTTTATTCACAGATAAAGGATCCCAGCCTTGTTCCTCCTGGCTCCTTCCTGTGTCTCTCCCCACGCAGTGAGTTTCTCAGAAATCCATTTCCTGGCCGTGGCCATCGGATCTGCCTCTGTCCTGATGATCATCGTGGTGACAGCCGTGATTATCTGTCGGCAGCATCGCAGGAAAGCGCGAGACAAGAGGCTGGAGGTGGCAGACACGGAGCTGTAAGGACACGGCGGGGAGGGAGAGGCTCCTGGGAGGGCTTGTCAAGTTTATCTCCACGGCCTGTCTGAATTTTCAGCTTGGACCCTGCACGGAGCATCTACAATGCAAAACTGCCAGCCCAATTAGCGATAATTGGCTGTGTGCTGGCAGAACAGAGCCCCGGGATGGACGAGCTCTGGAGTCCTCATTTGGCTCCTGCTCTTCTCGGTGGCTCCTCACTCAGAGGATGCAGCTGCTGGGGTGGTGGCAGGCAGATGACCCTCCTGTCCCCTGAGCTGTGGTCACCACACGTGTGGCACATTCCCCACCTCACCCTGGCTGTGCTGTGTGTGACTCAGGACACTCTGCTGCTCAGCAGGACACTGATTTGGGTTTTTTTTCTCTTTTTTATTTGTTTTCCCTCCCATTTTTGTAGCAGTAAAGAAAAGGAGAGCCTGAAGACGAGGGAAGAAAAGGAACCCATTCCACTGGAAGATTAAAGGTGTTTGCTGGTGTGCACAATGCAGGTACCCATCCAAACCTTCTCTAATTCATGTCTCAGTGCTCCTGTGGACCCTCCAACACAGATTCCCTCGGGGATTTCCCTGCTGTTCACAGTCAGAACTGAGGCCACAGCCACACTTTGCTGTTGAGGATCCTTCAGAGACAGCTGAACAATCCCAGGACAATCACAGCCTCTTAAATGTACAAGAGATTCCTCCACCCTGGTGTTGAGGAGCATTTGCAGGAAAGCCATTGTCCCTGCTTTCCATGGCATTCCTGCTTTGTAGATGAAGAGGAATGAATTACTTCCCTTTTGTCAGTTTTGAATCTGTTTTTTTATTACTTTAACCTTCATTGTTTCAAAATTGCTGCAGGAAGACTGGAACTGTTTCCATATTCACTGACTTTGCTTGAGCGTGTCAGCACAAATTTTACCCACAGTTTCTGAGGTCAGCAGCTGCCTGTATTATTTTGGTTTTTGACAATAACCCTGAGTAATGGATGTTTGTTTTTCTTACAACCTTTCTCCTCAGGTACTTCCAAAGCAGCTGGTGAGAGCTTGTAATTTGGGGTGTTAGAACAAAGCTGGGTCACAGACGCCCCACGCTGCCTGTGTGGTACCTCTGCTCAACCTGAAAGTCTTGCACGGAGAGAGGGTGGCTTTACATGAGCTGTGAATTCCCTTCAGTGGAGCAAAACAGGAGGAACTTGCCCCATGAACAAAGAACTTTCCTTCATCTCCTCACCTGTGGAGTGCGAGCGAGGCTCCTCTGGAAGATGAAAGTGCCAAGACTGACTGAATGAACTGGGAGGTGTTTGAGCAGATGCACTCGTGCACCTTAGAAACCACAACGTGCCTTTGGTTTGCCCTGTTTTTACTCCCTGAGAAGCCTCCCTGACATCCTGAGAAGGACGACTGGGCAGTGAGGGCTCAGCTGGTACAACAAACAAACAAACAAACTGGAATCCCTTTTCTGCGTTAGGTGGACAGAGTTAGAGCTGGGCAAAGCCTGCTGCTTGTAATTAGGGATAACTCAATAGCCAGGGTGGTTTGCACATCCATCTCCTGCAGCTTTGGGACACTCTGGGGGCTGAGGAGAGTTTTCTGCCTGGATTCAGCAGCTCCCCTCCTGTTCCCATTCCCACTCTCGCCATCCCAGTGCTCCCCTCTGTTCCCCAAAACTGGACCCCACGGAGTTATAACGGTGTCTAACCAGCCCCAAACCAATGCTGTTACAGTATTTACCGTGCCCCAAATCAAAGCCTTGACCTGTTTGTTTGTAGAGTGCCTTTATGGCTTTATAACCTGTGATGTGCCAGCCACGATCCCTGGTTGGTCCCTGTCTGTTACCCGGTGTTTGTTTTCATTTTCACTCACCTGTGTTGTAAATAAAGGCTGAGATATGTAAATAAATTGCTGAGAGCTGTTCTGGTGTGGAGGGGGGGATTGTGACCTGGGAGCCCCTGACACCTCAGCTGAGCAGATTTGCACTGTTTGTCCCCAAAATCGGATTTGTCACCCTGTGTGTGACAAACCAATAATTAAATACTTCAGGAAGACATTGATTATTGATTTCAGAGCAGCCCAAGCCTGGGTGCTCAGGGGTGTCCCACAAATCCAGCACATCCCACTGGACTTTTACCACCATTATTCACACACAGAAATTCAGAGTTAATAACTTTCCAAGCACAGCCCCTCTCTTACGATGGGTTATTAATTCCCACACAAATTATGTCACCCCAGCCAGCTCCTACTCCTGCTCAGGGGCAGGCTCTTCGCCTGGCCAGGGACTTTTTGAGCTCTAGGTGTGATTTTTAGTGTTATAATCAAGGTAGTTCAGCTCTAGGATAAATAAACCTCGGGTGCTTCGCCCAGTTAGCAACGTACACATGGACACACATCAACATCTCGATGTAACACATCCCCAGAACTTGGCAGTGCCAGGGTGGTTTTGGCTCAGGGATGCAGCTGCCGCCCATCCCCCTGATCAAGTCGCCTTTTTCTGCTGATTGCGCTTGAAAATCTACGAAGATCTCACAGCGAGGAACATCCTGGCTTCAGATAATCCTGACACATTCCTCATTTTACGGCAGCACCTAGAAAAAAAAGAAAAAAAAAGGCGCAGCGAGCGGGCTGGCGGTGACAGGAGCGGAGCGGGGATTTGGGGACAGCCGTGGTGGCCGTGCCGGCTCCGGGACGAGCGAAAGGCTCGGCATGGCCGCCCAGGTGTACCCAGGTGTGCTCAGGTGTGCTCAGGTGTGCCCAGGAACCGCGGCCATTTCGGGGCTGCCCCGCCCTCACCTGCGCCAGGTGAGCGCCATGTTCCGGGGCTGAGCCCGGCCGGGATGCGGCGCCGAGGGGCGGCGGGGGCCCGCGCCCGCCTCCTCTTCCTCCCCCTCCTCCCGCGGGGGGCTCTGCTGCTGCTGCTGCTCGGTAACGGGGGCTCCGGGATGGGATGGGATCGATGGGATGGGATGGGATCGATGGGACGGGAGCGGCGCTGCCCGCGGTGCGCCGGGGGTCGCGGGTGGGAACCGCGCCGGGAGCGCTCGGGGTGAGGCTGCGGGGACCGTGGATCCTCACAGGGGGGTGGGAGGCTCGGGAAGCGTGGTCGGTACTCTAGGGGAGGTGGGAAGCTCAGGAAGAGCCGTCCGGGAGCGGTGGGAGGCTCGGGAAGGGCCGTCCCGGGGCGGTGGATGGTTTGGGGGCGGTGGAGGCTCGGGAAGGGCCGGGGCATCGCGGCAGCTGAACGGAGCAGAAGCGGCTGCGCGCACTGGAAACAAGAACTGAGAGCACTCGGTGCTGTGAGGAGACTTTTGACCCAGTTCGTGTGAAATTCAGGCGCTGCGGCCAGAAATGCAGAGCAGAATTGCTTTAAAGTACCTAAAGTCGGTACTTTGCATCTCGTCAGGACCCAGCCGGTTCCGTTTCTCAGCTCTTTGTCTCCACATCTAAATATCTGTGGTGGTCCTTGGTACCTTATTTAGAGCCCGTTCCTGTCCCGGAGAATTGGACAGGGGAGTTTCCTGCTTTCCTTCAAATTTCATTGCGGGGGAGGGAGTCACTGCTGTGCTTTGGTGTTTCAATTCTGCCTGACCTGCACACGTGTCCGTGTTTTTGGGACAATTTTGCCCCTCGCAGGTAACAAGAAATTAATCCCTGCCTGTTGTGCCTGTTCCAACAGGTGTCTGCAATGTCCTTTCCCTGGAAATTAAAACCAGTCCTAAAGTCCGAGCTTACGTGGGTGAGCAAGTGCTGCTGAAATGCTCCTTCAAATCCAGCTCCCCCATCACGGAGAACCTGCTGGTGGACTGGACCTACCGGCCCCTCACCGGGGGCCAGATGGAGACAGTAGGTGGAACAGGGCCAGGCTTCTGGGCAGGCCGAAAATCTGAATTTTCTGTTTGCTTTGCTGGGCTGCCGCCTCACTTTGCGGTTTGGGAGTCTCACTGTTTCCCGTGTGAAATTCCTTTGGTGCTCTCTGGGTGAAAAAATATTCTGTGTAAATACAAAATAGCATAATGACGATAAAGTAGATAAATCCGTGAGTTTGCCACAAATGCTGCACAGAACGACTGTAAAGATTTGGTTGGTAGCTCTATTTCTGTTATATAGGAAATATTATTTCGGACTTCTTAATGTGTCGTTATTCCTTTATTTTTGCAACGCAAAATTCCTTTATATTTACAACGCAAAAAGTAATTAACTCTGCTTTCTTGGATGAGTGCTGTATTGCCACAGTCATTGCCTTTCCCTCCTCGCAGATTTTTCACTATCAGTCCGTCCCACACCCCACACCGGCGGGGAAGTTCAAAGACAGGATATCCTGGGTCGGGAATGTCGCTAACGGCGACGCTTCCATCGCCATCCAAAGCCCCGAGCTCAGTGACAATGGGACGTTCATCTGCAGCGTGAAGAACCCTCCAGACGTTTATCACAACATTCCCCAGACCGTGCTGGTGGTGACAGAGCGGGGTAAGGCTCCCCGCCCATGATTTGGCCTCGCCCGTGTGCTAAAATTGCTTTGTGGGATCTTGGAATTCTGAGCATCGCGTGGGAAACGCTCGCTGGGGTTTCAGCAGGGGTCAGCTCAGCCCCGCTCTCTGAGCTCAGCATTTTGAGAGCTCCTGGATTGATCTGGGGCAGGAAGGGGCAGGGGAAGCTGTGGTGATAACAGGAATCAAACGCGTCCCTTTGTTCAGAAGTTTCAGCCTCCGCAAACCGCGGCAGAACAAGTTAAACATTGAGGAAGCGCCGGCCTAAAAATAATCCGCGCATCACAAGCGCTGATTGTCAGTAATAATTTCCTCATCTGCCCTGCGTGCCAGCCCTGCCCCAAATTCCCAGCTCAGCTCCGTGCTGAGAGATCTGTGTCATGCCCTGCCTTCCTGTGCAGCTCCCCACGGCTGGGCTGGGTTTGTGACAGGAGAGCCCCAAATGTGTGGGGACAGGAGCTCTGCAGGTTTGGGGACAGGAGAGCCCCACAGATGTGAGGACAGGAGCCTCACAGATTTGGGAACAGGAGATGTGGGGACAGGAGAGCCCTGTGGATGTGGAGACAGGACCCTCACAGATGTGGGGACAGGGGCCCTGCAGATGTGGGGACAGAAGTCCCATAGATTTGGGGACAGGAGCCTTGCAGATGTGGGGACAGCAGGTTTGGGGACAGGAGCCCTGCAGATTTGGGGACAGCAGGTTTGGAAACAGGAGCCCCACAGATATGGGGACAGGAGCCCTGCAGATATGAGGACAGCAGGTTTGGGGACAGGAGCCCCACAGATGTGGGGACAGGAGCCTTGCAGATGTGGGGACAGCAGGTTTGGGGACAGGAGTGCCCCACAGATTTGGGGACAGGAGCCCTGCAGATTTGGGGACAGCAGGTTTGGGGACAGGAGAGCCCCACAAATTTGGGGACAGGAGCCCTGCAGATCTGGGGACAGGCTCTTTCTGCCAGCCCTGTGTTTCTCGTGAAATGGCCACCAAGGTGTGCCCTGGGTCACCGTTTGTCCCTGAGGCTCAGCCAGGCTGTGTCCACCTGTGTTCCAGGCCTGACCTTCCAGCTGACCTCAGCAGCTCTGCTGTCCATCCTGGTGTTCCTCCCTTCCATCCTCGTGGTCACTCTGCTGCTGGTGAGGATGAGGAGGAAATTCCGGGTGCTGAAGGAGAAAGGGAAATGTGGCTACAAGAAATCCTCCATCGAAGTGTCTGATGAGTAAGTGCTGGCTGCAGGCTGGAGCCTGTATTTCCACTTCGGGGTGTTGGCACAGGCATGAGGGATGATTTCCCCACTGTCCTTCAGCATCAACTCGCTGCAGTTCAGCCTCTGGGATCTGCTGCTCACCCAGCAGGCAGAAAGCTTTGGGAAATCCCTGAGCTGGAGCACAGTGCTGCACATCCCCTTTTTGCTGTCATTTGAGTGAGGAATGCCATGGAACTGAAGCAGTTCAGGCTTAGACACCATTTCACTTCTGTAATGAGGTTTATTTGAGCCTGAGTCAACAGGATGTTTTGCATGTGTGAGTTTTGTGTGCTGCAGTTTGGGGTCAAGTCCCCACAACAACAAAATAATCAAAATAACGCTACCTGTGGTGGGCTGAGCAGAGGTGGCAGGTACTGAAGGAGCCTTGGAGATTGAATTCCCTTCTGCTCAATTCCTTGCAGAATCATTTTTTTCTTTACTGAAGTTTTTTAAGGTTTTGATTGGTGGTCTAAGATTTGCCAGCCAAAAAGCAACTTTTGTTTTAATCTTTGTGGCACTTAAATTCAACATCCGCCTCCAAAATGAGGCACCTGGCAGAGTTCAGTCCTTTTGGCTTTGCTGGGCAGAGTCCAAGACCTTTCCCCACCGTGAAAAACCTTTAGTTCCATGTGGTATAACCAGAATTCACAGTCCAGAGGAGACACTGGAATGTCTGGGGGGGGAAAGTCCAACCTGATCCCGTGCTTTTCCTGCAGGCCTGAGCACACAGACAGAGCCGGCTGCGGGGGCAAACTCAAGGAGTGGTGCCTGAACTGTGTGGTAAGTGAAAGCTGGTCTTTTCACAGTGATTTTGCCAACTTGGGTGCTCAAAGAAGGTGCTAAGAGCAGCAGGCAGAGTGTCCCAACACCTCTGGGTGTCCCAAATGTCTCCTGGGAGCTCCCCAGCTGCAGGGCGGGAGAGCGGCTGGTTGTACTGGTGGGGAAGCTCTCCTGAGATCCACCAAACTGATTTTTCATTCGGCTTGGTTGGAATCAAAGCTGCCATTCCAAGATGAAAAATCAGGGTTGAAGTTTCCTTCTGAATTCGCCCTAAACCAGGACAAAAAAAAAAAAAAAATGCCAGCTGCTGTGGGGTTTCTTTAGGGACTCTGCATGAGCAGTTTGGGGTTGGCAGAGCTGTGGTGGGGAAGGCAGGCAGTGACCCCTCACCCCCCGTGTTTTTGCAGAGGTGCTGGAGATCTTCCTCCTTTCACCCCGTTTTCATCACAGCAGAACATTGCTAAACCTCGTGGTTGGTTTGTTTGTTTGTTTGTTTGGTTCTGCTCTCTGCAGTGGCGGCTGCCCTCTAATTCTGCTCCTTCCCTTCCCACCCCAGCAGCAGCTCCTGTTAATCAGGTGCCTGTGCTCCAGCTCCTGAGTGTGTTTGCCACCACGCTGCCCTTGTTTCGTGTGAGTCCTGTGTGCTGGAATCGCGTGGCACATTCCAGAATAATTCCCAATTTGAGAGGGCTTTCATCCTCTCAGTGTCCCCACGGAGCAGATTTACCTCAGGGGCACCTTTGCCTCTCATGAGCACAGTCAGGACGTGAGTTAAGGAGGATTTAAATATGAGTTGCTTGATTCACTCTCCTAATGCCAGTGATTTTCAACGTCCTAAATGCCCAAGCCTTCAGACAGGCGTGTGCTGATGGTTCCTATTAAGATACAGGATGAAAAACAGGCAATTACGTAAGTCGTACATGAAATATTTACAGTTCTGCATTCACACGGAGCTGCGGTGTTGGGAACAGGGTTTGGAGAGGTGCAGGGAGCAGGAAATTCCCTGTGACAAAGGCAGAGCTGCCTCGGGAGGTGGAAGGGCTGCTCCAGGTGATGTTCTGGGAATCAGGGAGGCGCCAGGAGGAGAGGTGGGAAAGGATGGAGCCCCAGTTTGGGTGAGGAAACGCTGTCAGGAAGTGGGAGATCTTAAGGGTTGAAAAATGTCCTCTCATCCTTTGGGAGGAGCCAAATTGGAGCGATAAAATCCTGCTGCTTTCATGTGGAGTGTTTAGTCAGGTTTGAGCCTTTGCTGTCTGATACTGAAATATTTATCTGCTCAGGTCTGAGAATGCTGCCCCACTCACTTCAACCACTCTGCACTTCTGAGGTTTCTCTAATGTGCTTTTCCGTGCAATTAAAATTGCAAAGCCAATGGAAAATCTCTCTAGACTCGAAATGTCTGGCGTGCCAGTGAGATTCCCCTTGCAGAGCTGAGGTGTTTGGGTGAGCTCAGAGCTGCAGAGCTCTCAAATGAGAGCTGTGGTTAAAGCAACCATGGGGTTCGGAAAGTGGGTGTTTGCCAGGGCTCAAAAACAATAATTTGTGCTGCTCAGGGCTGTCTCTGCAGCGTGGTGCTGCACTGGCTGCTTCATCTTCAGCTGCTGGACCTCTTGAAACACACTTCACATGTGGGTTATAGCGTGGTGACTGTGTCTGGGAGAAGTCTAGCAGATTTTTTATATTTTTATATATATAAATATTTTTTATTTATTTTTATTTATTTTTATTTATTTTTATTTATTTTTATTTATTTTTATTTATTTTTATTTATTTTTCTTTTTATTTATTTTTATTTTTTTTTTCATATTATTTTAAATTTTATATTTTTATTTTATATTTTTATATTTTTCATAGATTTCTATATATATTTATATTTTTATTTTTATATATATTTTATATATATTTTAAATATATTTATATTTTTTACGTGTTCATATATATTATATATTTTTTATATATTTATATATATTTTTACATATTTTACATATTTTATATATGTATTTTTATATATTTATATATATAAATATTTATTTACATATATTTATATATGTTTATATCTTTTCTACATGTTTCTATACTTTATATATATTACATTTTCATATATCTTTAACATATCTTTAGTATCTTTATATTTTTAATATGTTTATATTTATGTATTTATATATTTTATATATTTATATATTTTAAAAATATTTTCTCTATTTTAAAATACTTTTTAATATTTTTATATTTACACCAGCTTTTTTGCAAGTCCCCTGGTTTGTTCAAACACTGGAGCATTTTTTGGGAAGCATTTAGGCTCAGCCAGGCTCAGCATTCGGCTGAACTCACGACTTGATCCATTTCTTCACACATAATCCCAATTTCTCTCCATGTTCCCCATTTAGGACACGGATGAAGAAGATCCATACTGAGGGAAGACCGAAGCTGTGGAAAAAGACTGCAATTCCAGCACTGAAAATCATGGTTAGATCCTTGCAGAGGCTGCAGGAGAGGCAGAGCAGATTGAAGGACGTGCTGTGCTCTCGGTGGATTGGAGGAACAATGCTGATGAGATCATTCACTTCTATTTAAGCACAAAATAACGATTTCCTAAAAATCTTTATTGCAGAAAAGAAAATCTCTTGCCCTCAGATCTGCAGGGCCTACAGAAACCTCAGTGCCTGCAGTGCCTTGGTTTTCCTGCAAACTGATTTTGTTCCATTGTTGGTTTGGTTTTTTTTGGTGACCTCCCTCCTTTCCTGAGCCCTGGAAACCCGACTTGTTGAAGTAAAGGCTGCTCCAGCTCTCTGGGCACTGCCAAGGTTTATTCTCAGGTTTTTCTGGAACATTCTGACTCACACCAGTTTAATGAAGTGGAATCTGGCATCCTCTGGCTTGGAGTGAAGAGAACCTACTGCTTTCGAAGTATTTTTTGGTTTATTCAGCTGCACCACTGGGGACCTCTCCTTCTACTCGTAGAAGTGACGCACAATTCATAGAAAGCTATTTTTTTTCTCCTTTTTTAAATCAGAAATGCAAATGGGGACTCTCTTTCTGGGGACACACAACCCCATCTACCTCAGCCATGGACTCAAAGCACTGCCCAAAGGAATGTTCTGCTTGCAGTAGTTGTTTTCTTCCTCCTTTTCTTCTAGGATCCATTTAGGGGAAACGGTTCATTTTGCAGCATTACTTCCCCTTGAGGAAGAGCATTTCCTCTTTCACCAGCCTTGTCCAGCAATGAGTGACAGAGAGCAGTGGAATCCATTCACTCAATGCCTAAAAAGCTGCTTTCTTTCTCTATCAGTCAAATATTCTCCTCTTACAGGTGTGCTACAGGTTTATTGTGCAATTAGCAATAAAATTAATTCTTCCAATCCGGGCTGTGGGTCTCTTTATTTAACTAAATGTAGCTGAACTCATAAAACTGCCATCCTGAGGTATAAAAATTGTCATGAGATGATGGGTAAAGGATTTTAGGGAGCAGATTTGACCCAAAAGGGGGAACGGGCACCAGGTTCCCCTTCAGCAGCTCTCCCTGAGAAGTAGGTCAGCTGTAGATCTGTGCCTCCAGATAAAGAAATACATTTTTTTCTCCTGTCTGCTCTAAAGAAATATTTAAAATGTTTGTCCTCCCTGGTGCCACAACATCTGTCAGCCGAAACTGTCGTGAGAAAGGCTGGTGGTGGGATCGTGCACCCCCACAACCGGGGGAAGTGGCTTGCAGTTCAACTCTCAGCACTCACACAACTTCTCTGGGGAAAACAAAGGCTGGCTTTTGCTGCAAAATGTTGAATTTCAGCTCTGGCTCCTTGGCCAGGAGTGTGCTGGGTCCTGGGCAAATATTCCTGGTGCAAAGCTGAGGCTGGCAAAGCCGCGTCCTCGGAGCTGAGAATTGTGCTGAGCTTTCTCTTCCTTTTCCACCCATAAGGAAATTTCTTGGTTCACCATTAAAGCCACTGATACTGGGATGGAGAACAGTGGGATACGGGGATGGAGAACAGTGTGAGACTGGAATAGAGAATACGAGCTGCTCAGGTGTTTCCACAAGAGGAAGGGTGAAAATGGGCTTTCAAAGTGGCTGGGGGGGTTGCACCAGAGGAAAATCAGTGTCTGGTGTGTGTTTCAGGAGGAGGCTGCTCCCCACGCTGTGCCAGGCAGGTTCAGGGGCCCTGGCAGCACCAGGAGGGAGGCACAGCCACGTCATTCAGTGCTGCCACCTCACTGGGACAAGATCTGCGTGCAGCAGTGACAGCTCTCCAACCACCTCTGAGCCCCAAAAACACAGCAGGAGGGAGCACAGGGTGTGTGCAGGAATCTCTGTGTCCTGGACTGGTCATGGTGAGTGGTCAGGCCAGTCCCTCACGCTGACCTGAGCCCCAGCTGGTGCCTGTGAGGAGCTGCTCCCATCGCCCCTCTCGGGCAGAGGCGTCTGCACTCGGGTTCCTTGCTCTGTTGCACATCCTGGTTTGTTCTTCTCCTTCCTCTTGGGTGTGAAAGTGACCATTAGACTCAGCCTAAGAGACGGAACCAAAGGAAGGTCTTGCACATGCAGCCTCGGGATGATTTAGCAACTGATTCAGCTGCTCTGAACCAGTCGCTGAAGAGCCCTTCCTGCAGGACAAGCTGACTTCTCCAGGCCACACCAGGTGAGCATTTTCTGCTGTAATATTTATTTCTGGATTTTTTTTATTTGTTTTTCCTGAGAAGAGAACCAGGGGAGCAGAAGTGCTGGCAAAAGCAGAGGATGCCAAGTGCAGAAGCAGGGAGCTGTGAAGGCCACATGGTGCCTGTGCCCTTTTCTCCCCAATCTGTTTGGGAAAGGTGATTCGGATGTGTCAGCACAGGCACACCCAGAGCAGCCTGGTGAGTGGGTGCTGGCTCCAGCTGGAGCCTCTCACTGCTGAGTGTCACAGGGAGAGACCCTGCAGAAAATATTTCCCCCAGCCAGAGCCAGAAACCCTTCCCAAAAACAGGGCAATAAATCCAGCAAGGCAAATGAGGCCCTCAGCCCCAGCAGCTCAGCTGCAGGGAGTTCTTGGAGGTTCTGGGTATGGAAATCTCAGCTTTCTGCAGCTGGGAACTGTTTTTTGAGCTGGCTGCTGCACAGGGGTGGTCCTGGGAGGGTGCAGGTTTTGGCAGTGGCTCTGGGAAAGTGGGATGCTGTGCCTGCTGCCCTGAGCTGTGCTGGGCTCTAGGGCTGAGCTGCAGTCGTGTTTGTAGGTCGGGTGTGCAGCGAAGTGTGTCAGGGCAGAGCTGCACAGAGCAGAGCAAATCACACAAAAACCCAGCCCCAGAGGGGTGCTGTGTTCTCAGAGGCAGATGGGAGAGGATTCCAGAAGGTTTGCTGCCACTTCTCAGGGTTTTTTGTTTCTGGAAAGGGCGGGGTGATGAAGGTACAAAGCTGTGGTGACTTTCTCAGCCTAGAACTGATCCAAGGGTCCCCAGCAGCTGATTCTGGGTCTGGAATCCCTGTTCGAGCCTCTCACTTGCGTGATGGAGCAAAAAGAGAGAAGCTACCAAAATGCCAGTGATGATTCAGCTCTGGTCTTTCTATTTCTATTTCATTTCTGCAGTACTGGAAAATGTGTGCTGGTAATGGCAGCTTCAATTCTGGCTTCACATGAGGGTTCTCCAGGCAGGAGAGCTGCTCTCAGTAACTTAAATAAGTATTGAATGGCCACAGCTGGGAATCACTGAGCAGGGACAGTGCTGAATCCTCCCTTCCTTTGGGCACTGGCTGGCACATTCCCTGGTGGTGACAGCCAGTCCTTCCTGGGCTGCAGGATAAATCTATGATGTGCAGAAAGGAGATGTCAGCTTTATTCTGAGAGATGTGGAGCAGGTCAAGCTGAATGCAGGGACCAAATGAGGCACTGCTCCAGCAGAGCCTCTCACCCTGTGCAGCACCCAGGGGCGAGGATTTAGACCTGGACTAGGGGGTCTGTGTTTTAGGACCAAACTTCTTTGAATCTGTCACATTAGAAACATCTGATTGCTTTGGGAGCAGAGTCAACACCTGTGAACATCTCAGCTCAGATGTCAGAGGCTCAACCCCCAAACCACCAGAAAGATTCATCACTGAGGGGGAAACACAAAGGGGTTCAGGCTGAGCCCTGTCCCCACGCTCCCTCTTCTCTGGGCTCAGTACGGTCTCACAAACCAGAGCTCTGCCCTCTGTGCTGAGCAGACTTCCAGCCTCCCAACCTCCAGAGTCTTCCTCTGACCTTGAGCTGGCTGCCAGCCCTCGTTGTCCTGCTCCAGGGGACACTGGAGCATGTGTCACCTCTGCTGTTCTTTTCAGAGTGAGATGAAGGTGCCGCTGAGCCTGACCCTGCTGCTGACATGGCTGGGTAAGCTCTAAGTTTTATTTGCCTGTGCTTTCCCCTCTGCCTTTGCTCTGAGACCCATCAGCTCCTCTCCTGCCGTGGTGAGAACCCCCTGGAGCTGCTCCTGTCCTGGGTGCCAGTCCCTCCTGTGGCCCTGTGTGTGCTGCTTCTCCCCTTCCTCCAGCCCTCCCCTATGCACAGCCTGCAAACTGCACTGGCATCCCTGGACGTGTCCTGTGCTGAGGCTCCAAGGCTTTGAAAGCAGCAGAACTGCTTCACCAAGTCTAAACACAGGGAGAGGTTTCCAAGGCATTGATTCTGGCTCTGCTCGAGGCAGGCAGCTCCCTGGTCCTCTCCGCTGGCAAATATTTGTCATTTTCGGCTCCTCAGCTGGTCAAGAGCAACAGAACTTGTTTGGGAAGCTGCAGCACTTTGCATTCATTATTTACAGGGCTTCAGAGAAACACTTGGTGCTTGGCCAGGGCCCAGCCCTGGGTGGTTGTGGACAGGCTGAGCAGTGGCTCAGCCACGAGGATGAGCCTACCTGTCTGAGCAGCTCCCCGCTGAATCAGCTCAGGCAGCTCTGAGCAAACAGCAGCCCGAGCCTCAGCCTCCCCTCGCAGTGCCACTGCAGGCTGAGCCAGGTGGGGTTGAGGAGCACCAGTGACGTTTTCTGCCCCACTCATTTCAGAGAATTGTTCAATTCGGATAAGAGCTTTAATCCCCTTCCTGCCCACAATCTGCAGCCCTGCGAGCCGGCAGCTGCTTCGTGCTGATTGTGTCAGCTCTGTGCTCTTTGATGCTCCCCATGTTCGCTCTTTTCCCCACTGTTCAGCTTCTCTAGAAACCCCAAACTGTGGTTATGTGGCCAGACGAGTACAAGCCCAGGTCTGGAGCCTGTGAGCAAAGGGGAAGGAAGCCAAATGGGCAGCGAGGGAGGAACTGAAATTCATGTGAAGCGCTTGAATTGCCCCTGGCCTGGTACAGATGAGAGCAGCACAGGTTCTCCCAGCCCGTGAGTCACAGGTACAGCCCTGCAGGAGCTGCAGGCTGTGGCTCCGAGGCGTGGAGGGCAGGGGTTGTGCTTCCCAACTCCCCTTCGGCTGGATCACACGGCGCTGTGGCGGCGGGAGGATGTGCTGCCCCACATCCCGGGCACGCCACGAGCAGGGGTCAGGCACGGGTTTGGCCTCTGGACTGGTCAGGGCCGTGAGCCCCAGGCTTCCCTGGGGAGGAGACAGCGATGGGGACAGGCAGGCTGCAGCTGGCCGTGCTCCCTGGGCTCATCCTGCTGTCCTTGTCCCCGGCAGAGCGCTGCAGCGGGGCCGCCGCGGTGTTCATGGAGCCGCAGCTCCGAGCTAGGGCTGGGGACTCGGTGCTGCTGCAGTGCCTCTTCCTGGACCCTGACAGCAAGGGATGGACCCTGTTCAAGGTGGACTGGCTGCACAAGGCAGGAGCTGGCACTCAGGTGGGTCACAGGGGTGGCAGGGGAGGGGACACGGGGGCTGATGGCAGGGGAGGGGGAGAGAGGCAGCAGTGGAGAGGCTGTGGGGAAGCGAATCCACTATCCCCAGGCCATGAGGAGAGGAAGTTTCCATGAGAGGAAGAAGGGTCCCCGTGTGGGGGCAGGACACCCCCGCACGGCCCCGCAGCACCGGGGAAGCGCCTGCAGCTCTGGGCGCTGCATCCCGGGGCTTTCCCTGAGCGTGCCGGGCTCTGTGCGAGGAGAGCAACCCGCGGGACAGGCAGGGAGTGTGAACTGACGGCTCTTGAAGAGGGACAGGCACCTGACATCCTCCACCTGACGCCGCCTGTGCCCCGGCAGGAGGAGATGGTGTTTTTTTACTACAGCAACCGCGGCGTGCCCGTGGGCCGCTTCAAGAACCGGGTGCAGTGGCAAGGGAACATCTCCCGCTGGGACGGCTCCATCCGGCTGCGGGACGTGCGAGTCAACGACAGTGGCACCTACGAGTGCGAGCTGCGGCTGCTGCAGAACAGCAGCGTCTTCAAGAGCCAGACCGTGCTGATCGTCAGTCCCGCGGAGCCGAGAGGTGCGTGCCCTGCCCTGCGGCTGCTCCCGGAGCTGTCCCCGCGGCTCTGGGGGTGCCCGCGGTGCCATCCCCTGCCTTGGTGTATCCCCGGCAGGACGAGAAGCACCGGGTGACGAGGATGCCGTGCCCACGAGAGACTCCGGGTTCTGGCCGGCCGTGGTGGGCGGTGGCTGCGTGGCCGTGGTGGTGGCGTTCCTGGCCGGGCTCTGCGTGAGGAAGAGGTACCAGCGCTGGCTCTGAGGTTACGGGAGTGAGGAGGCATCTCCCTGCAGCGCTCCTGCGCTGCCCTCCCTGGGCAAGCTGCGCCCTGATGTTCTCCGGTGTGAGGGCCCAGCTCCCCAGGTGTGGGGTGCAGCCTCCTGCTGCCATCTAGTGTCACCTTGCCCTGGCCGATGTCCCTTCGGCTCGCGAACCCGCTGGGCTGTGCCAGCAGCAGGGATGGCCTGGCCCAGGCATGAGCAAAAGGATGTCAGTGTCCCGGGAGAGGGAGGGAGGGACAGGAGGAGCGGGTGATGCTCCTCGTCGGAGGTGACACTGCTGCCTCCTTCCCTCAAGGTTTACAAGCATCACAGCCCTGGAGAGGATGGAGAAGAGCAGCAGCAAGAACAAAGCAGAGGTGAGAGCTGAGGCCGGAGGGGTCACTGGGGTTGGGTGTGGGGGCTCAGGGCTGGGGATGCTGAGGGAGGGGATCCCACACTGCCCAGGCACGAGGGGCATTTGCTGGCCAGCTCCGACCACGGCTCTTGTTGCCTGCCCCGTAACTGGGGTCAGGCAGCCCCTGAGTGTTTGGGGGCTCCTCAGTTCCAAACACCCTGATCTGCCCCTCACAGGAAGCAGTTTACTCCTCAATCCCTGGAGCTGAGGTACCCAAGGCTGAGCAGGAAGCAAAGAAGAAGAGGAGAGCTGAGGACACGTACATTACCATGGTGAGGAGCTGCAGCGGCGGGGTGGGACCCCCACATCACTGCCCCCCTCGCCAGGGTCACGGCATCCAGGATGTCCCTGTGCCAGGCAGCAGCATCCTGTGCCCCCTGCCCTCTCCAAACACACCGTGGTACCCGTGGTGAGGCTCACACCGTGTCCCTTGCTCCCTGCAGCACCCATCTCACTGCCGGGACAACGGCGTCTACGTGGAGCTGGCCAAGAGGGAGATCCCGTCGGAATGGATGGCAGAGGGGACTCAGGGAGATGGACAGAGTGAGGGACCCCACAGCAGGCCAGAGGAGGCACTTCCCCAGCCTCCAGAGCGGCAGAAATAGCTGTGCTATTCTGTGGGGTGGCAGCCCCTCTTCCAGGTGTGTCCAAGACACCTTTGTCCCTCTGAGGACTGAGAACTGGTAACTCGTCACTGTGTGTTCCGTGCCCGGGCACTGCTGCGGCACAGCCCACCCCGGCTGTCTGCAGGGGACCAGGGGACACCTGTCCCTCCGGCTGTTGCCCCCTGGACTCTGGAGAGGGGCACAGTGGGCACAGCCTCCTGCTCCAGCTTTGCTCCTGGCCCAGGATAAGGATCTTCAAGGGGGAAGATGCAGCGGGAGCTGTCACTGTATTTTTCTGTAGATAATAAAACTCAGGGAGTCTTCCCTGATCCTGTCTCCGCTTTACCTCCTGCCTAAGCATGTGATGTCCAAGCGCGCCAAAATCTGCCTGGACCAGGGCCTGGGAGCACCTGCACCCACGTGCAGCCTTGCACCTGCCAGCACAGGGCACCAAAGCCAAACGGGACAAAGAAGGGGTCCCTTGGCAGCAGGATGGGGATGCAGGGGTGCAGCACAGAGCCCGCTGTCAGTGGGACCCCCACGTGTGTCCCCTGGTCACGGGTGAGCAGCCGGGTGCCGGGCAGCGCTGGCCGGGGAGAGCCCGGCCACCCCTCCCGAGCCTCCGGGGCAGCGCCTGGGCGGGCGCTGGCGCTGCTCCCGCTCTATCTCTGGGTGCTGGGCGCTATCTCTGGTGCCGGGCGCTATCTATAGATGTTTGACACCTCCAGGTGCGGAGGGAGCCGGGACCCTCCACCTCCCACCGCTGCCGGCTCACTGCGGCGCCGCGCTGCGCTCCTTGGTTCTCGTTGACACCCTGCTCTCTTTTCCCGCAGGCGGCCGCGGGACGGGCTTTAGGAGGAGCCAGCCCCCGGAGATGGATTTGGGGGGCCCAGGGGTCGCACAGGGCATTTGTAGGGTCGTGGCAGCCGTGGCAGCAGAGCAGAGAGGGATTTGCCTGCCCAGGACGGGTGGGAAAGTGCTGTGTGTGCAGGGCGTGTTTGCTGAGCGGGAGTGCTGGGACACTCCCGTGCCTTCTCTCGCGGCTCTCTCGCTTCCCCTCCCGGCTCTGGTCAGGCAGCAGAGCCCCTCTGCATCCCTGCTGCCTCCTCGCTGCCCCCCTGCTGCCCCTGCCCTGCCTTCCCCGGGCTCTGCTGCACAGGAGCCAAGCTGTGCCCTGGCTCTAGGGTATCCCTCGCCTGTGCCCCCCCAGTGATGCTGTCCCAGCAAACGCTACCACGCCGTGTCCCGGGGCCTGAGCACCTCTGTCACTGCCTCTCTGCTCTCCAGCAGGCCGTGCCATGTCTTTCTCGCACCCATTTCTGCAGCCAGAATCCAGGTTTGGAGCCCAGGGCCCAAAAGTTTCCCTGACCGATGGTGCGAAGGGGACCAAAGACTTTCTCCAGACCTGTTCCTGCCGGGCAGAGCCTCCGCGTCCCAAGGCTGGCTGAGGAGAGCTGTTATCCTGGGAGAAGTCGCTGAAGGAGCCTCTAGCAGAGTCTGGCAGCCCTGGGAGGCGATGGAGCTGTCCGGGAGCAGGCAGGTGACCAGGCGCACCTGTACCTGCTGCAGCGCACCTGGGCCGTCCCGGCTGGGCTGCTCGGGCCCCTCTGCTCTTCCCAGCCTGGGGCAGCCCCTCTGCTCTGTGCCTGCCTCCAAGAGAGCATTCCCGACCCTCCTGGGCCCCACTGGGCTCTCCAGAACGGGAACTGCTGCTGGGGGTGTTGTGAGCGGGGCTGGCCGCCAGCGTCCAGCGGGGCACGGGGGACACACCTGCGTGTCCCCACTGAACCCGGGGGGCTGGAACCCACCGTGTGCCACAGCCCGTGCACAGAGCGGGGAGCCGGCAGTGCCAGGAGCTGTCGCCTGCAGTTCAGGGGAAAATTTTTCCGCCCTCCCACTCCGGCGGCTGCAATCCACCAACCACAGCATTTACTGCTTTTTTTCTTCCCAGCACCGCTCCAGCCATATTGGGCTGTGGGGAGAAAGCGGCTCTAATGTTCTATGTCACCTGCAAATAACCCGGGCGTTCGAAAAAGCACCTCCACCACCTCCACAACCCACACCAACACCACGTCCTCTCCACACACAAAAGTCCTGCAAAATGAGCCCGGAAGCCTGGCTCCCGCAGCCCACCTTGCTCCTCACTGGCCTCACCTTGCTCCTCTCGCTGGGTAAGTGTCGGCTTGAGCCCCCTTGCATGTGCCCAGGTGGGGAGACACCCGTGCCCCCGGCCAGGAGCCCCCTGCCCGTGTGCCAGCCCCGGGAAGCGCCGTGCCGCAGGGATGGGGACGGAGGTGGTCTGGCGTGCACCCTGCCGAGAGCCACCAGCCAGGGTGACCTGCTTTCGGGCGGGGTGGGGGGTACGGGGCCACTGCATCCTCTCCTAAAAACGCCCTGCATCCTGCTCGCTGGGGGCCGAGCACAAAGCCCTTTGCATGGCAGGCAGAGGAGCGGGCTGGCGTGGGGACAGCTGCTGGCAGGTGGGCTGTGCTGCCTTGTGGCTGTCCTTTGGGGCGCTGGCAGGTGGGCTGTGCTGCCTTGTGGCTGTGCTGTGGGTGCTGGCAGGGGTGCTGTGGCTGTCCCTGTGGCTGTGCTGTGGCTGTCCCTGGGCTGGGGGCCGCGGTCCGTGCGTGCTGCCCGGCCCCGCAGCAGCAGCAGCAGCAGCAGCGCTGTGTCAGCAGCTCCGCGGCCGCATCGATCGCGGCCGGCATCGGGAACGCTCCGCTCCGCTCTTTTGAAGTGCTGTCCTGGAGCTCCTGATGGGCTGCTTTTTCCCGAGGAGAGAGTCTGGGAAAGGAGGATACAAACCCAAGCCAGGGCTGCTGTAGAGGCTGCTGTAACCGTACCCCCCCCAGCCTGGGTGCAGCATGACAGAGCGTTTGGGAGCCTGCGCAGCGCCGCAGGACGCGGCCTGGACGGGCCCAGGGGTTTTGGGGGTTTTTCCCCCACCTCTGTTGTCCCCCAGAGCTGAGTGCCCGGGCGGTGGCAAAGTTTAGACCTGCACATACAGGTGCTGCCAGGTCCTGCCAGGCCGTGGTGTCCCTGCTTGGGGTGACAGGTTTGCTGCTGGTGGCACCTCATCCCTGTGTAGAGCCCTGAGGACAGGGGACAAGGCCATGTCACCCACCTGGAGGCACACAGGGCATCGTGTGAGGGGCACTCAGTCAGTGGTTCCATGCAGGGATCCCCTCCAACCATTCCTGCTGGGACAGGCCAGCTCCTGGCTCTTCTCTCCCATCCCTGCAAAGGTTTTCTTGGAGGCATCAAAGGTGGTGGCTGCCATGGGGGCAGCAAAGCTGCGACACTGGCAAGGGACACTTCTTCCTGCCTTGGGTGCTGTGCCCATCCCTGTGTCCCTGAGCCCCGTGGGAGCTCTCTCTGCACTGGGGCTGGCTGGAGGTTGTTCCCCACAGCTGCCAGCACAGCAAGGAGCCGTCCCCAGGGCTTGGCCATACCTGAGGGCACTTCTCTGCCCCCAGGGAGCTTCAGGGTGCTGCTGGTTCACACCTCGCAGCGGGACCTGGGGCTGACACAGCCGCACCTGCAGCTTGGGAAAGGCTCTGGTCCCTGGCTGCAGAGCCTGGCCCCTTTCCTGCCCTGCTTGCAGGCGGAGCGCAGCAGCCAGCGGAGCAGCCCTGACATGCGCCCAGCTTGGCCTCGGCAAGAAGGTTTGAGAGCAAAGAGCAGCAGCCCAAGGGGAGAGGTGAGGTGATCATAAAAGCACCTGGTGGCAGTGTCACTGTCCCTGCCTTGTAGGGTGTCACGGCCCCCCCAGTACACTCTGGTCCCTCCCAGGGCTCGCTGTCCCCGTGTCCCTGTGCTTCTCAGGGCTTGGCCTCGTGCTTGGAGCCAGCTTGGCTGCACAGGAGCCTGTCTCCCTTGCCCGGCCTGGGGACAGGCGCTGGATGCAGGCGCTGGGTTTGGGTGCTGCTGGGGGGAGCTGCAGGGAAGGAGTGGAGGAGGGAGCAGGGCACAGACAGCCCATCCCTGCCCACTCCCCAGGTGGGTCCTGCCCTGCGAGCTGCACCAGGTAATGCCCCTGTTTCTCAGCAAGGCCGGGGAGCAGGGACTGGCCTCGTTCCCCCAGCAGCAACCGAGATCTTGCTCTGGTAATTCCCAGCTGGAGAATCCTTGCGTGGGCACTGCTGGCAGGGGGGAGCATCTGCATCCTCCCCGGAGCCCCCGGGGCCGGGCCTGGCAGATCCCAGCCCTCGCTGCCGAGGCTGTGTCCTGCTGGGAACGAAATGTGATGAGTGCAGCCATAAATTGCCGTGTGGCAGTGGCGCCGGGCCCCGCGTGCTGACGCTGCAGCCTCGCACAGCGCCATCGATCCCGCAGCAGCAGCAGCACAGCCTCGGGGGACAGCCGCGGGCAGGGCTGGCCTGCAGGCAGCGCAGTGAGCACCCGGGCTGGCACAGGAGGGTCACCAGCCCTGGCAGAGCAGGGATGATGCTCTTCCTGTCCAGCCCAGGGACGGTGCCAGGGATGGGGTTGCTCCCCTTGTTCCTGCTGGGCAGGGAAATTCCGCTCCTGGCTGGATGCAGAGTGTGTGGATGTGCCTGGAAGGCAATGCCAGGCCCCAGGGAGAGCTCTGTGCAGGCAGGGAAGGACGGGGACATGGGCTCAGCTGCCAGGATGGCTGCCTGTGACACGCCCCCACCCTAATTCATCTGCATTCGGCAGCACCCCCGGGACTGGGCATGGAGGTCATGGCCCCTGCCACCATCAATGCCTTGAACGGCTCCTCTGTGAAGCTCTCCTGCACCTTCAACTCCTGCTACAAGGTGGAGAACAAGCAGTTTTCCCTCAACTGGACATACCAGGAGTGCAGTAACTGCTCGGAGGAGCTGGTGAGTCCAACTGGGGACATGCTGGGGGTCCTGGGATCAGCTCAAAGGGTGTTGCTTGGGGTTTCTGAGAGGGAAGCATGTGCAGGGAGGGGGTGCCTGGCTGGGAAATGAGCCCGTGGGGTGCCAAACGCTGCCTCACCTGCTGTCCCCACGGCTGCCCAGTTCCTGCAGTTCCGCACGAAGATCATGAACAAGCAGCTGGACCGCTTCGGGAACCGCGTGGAGTTCACCGGCAACCCCGCCAAGTACGACGTGTCCTTCACCCTCAAAAACGTGCAGCTGGAGGACGAGGGCACCTACAACTGCTACGTCCTGAACCCCCCGGACCGGCACCGGGGCCACGGCAAGATCAGCCTGAAGGTGCTCACCAAAGGTCAGTGGTCCCCTGTGCTGCAGGTGCACGGTTTGCTGCCAGAGCCCTGCGCGTTCCCAGACGGACACTGCGTGCCCTGAGCCGGTGCCCTGTGTCCCCAGAGCCCCCGAAGCACGACTCGACGGTGGCCGTGATCGTGGGTGCCTCCGTGGGCGGCTTCTTGGCCGTGGTGATCCTGGTGCTGATGGTGGTGAAATGCGTGCGCCGGAAAAAGCAGCAGAGGCTCAACACGGATGACCAGAAGACAGAAGAGGAAGGGAAGACGGACGGCGAAGGCAACCCGGACGAGGGCACCAAGTAATGCCCCCCTGCCCGCCCCTGCCTCCTCTCCCCTGTACAGCGTGACCCTCTTGATGTGCTTCCCAGAGCAAGGATTTCTGTCTCCCCAGAGCATCCCTCCTTCCATCCAAACACCCAACCCAGCCTGGAGCAGGGCGCAGAGAGAAGGTCCCAGAGCCTGGCTGTGCTGGGCAGGGCTGGGGAGGGGGGGCTGCAGCCCTTGAGGCTGAGCTGGGGCCAGCCTGTCCCCTGCTCTGAGTGCCAGAAAGTCGTGGGGAGGTGCTGGGGACAGGCTGGGGTGAGTGAGGAGGGACCTGTGCAGTCCCCACACATGGAGGGACTGGAGCAGGGGGTGCCAGGAGGGGCAGAGGGGTCTGGGCAGCCCCGTGCCCTGTTATCTGCTATGTCCCTGTAGGAAATGAGAGCAGGGGCCAGCAGTCTGCCCTTGGGGTCACGGCTCATCCCGAGGTGCTCCTGCTGTGCCTGGGCCACTGGCACTGGTGTTCCCATCCCAAGGGATCCCGATAGCTGCCAGTTTCCTCCTTGCAAGCTCTTGCTCCTCAGGGACTGTCCCAGGTTGCTCAGCAGTCAGTGGCCAAGGCCATGAGCCCAGCCAGTGTCTCAGAGCTTTGCAGTGTTCTGGAACCAGTGATGGCTCTTGGTGTGCAAGGGGTGGACCCTTCTGCCTCTCGGGCTGTTTTTGGGTCTGAGCAGCTCAGCCCAAGGTGCTGGGCTGACTTTTTTCCTGCTCGTTTCCTTCCTGGGGAGGGTGATTGTGATGGAAAATGTCCTGCTGATGTGTCAAGCTGAGGTGATGGCGAGGCTGCTGGGGACAAAGAGAAGCTTTTGGGCACTTGCTGGGAAGGACTGGGCATGACAGCAGGCCCGGAGTTAGGACAGCTCTGTCACCCTGTGACGCTGAGACTGCCTCCTCCAGCCTCCCTGCAGAGCACCGCACACTGTAACTGCCATGGCAATGCACTGCCAGCGTGCTCAGCCCCTGTGCCGCCTGCCTCACCTGGCAGGTGAGCTGTGCTGGCTGCAGCACCGGGGGTTCAGGCAGGGAATGACCCGGGGCAGTGTCCCCTGTGGCACCGGGCCTGAACTTTTCTTCTCCCGTGGCTGCCAGGAGGGGGACAGTGCACGGAGCCACAGGGGACACTGCCCAGGGGCAGGGGATGGAGGTCCCGTCACCCACAAGCAGCACTGCCAGGGGAGAAGGGACATCTTTGCAGTGTCCCTGTGCAGAGAAGGGACATCTTTGCCACGTCCCTGTGCAGGTGCCACCCTGGCAACGCCATCAGGCCCCAGGGGTGGCAGGACGGCTGTGCCCCCCTGCTCTGCCCCATCGCTTTCCACCCCGGCCCCACGTGCCCCGTCCATCCCACTCGACCCCGCTGGGCTCCACGCTGTTCCCCTCCCATCCGCAGCAGGAATGTGCCGTGTCCCACGCGTGGCTCCCTTCCCCTGGGCCGTGCTGCCCGGGGGGAGCCGGGCTGTCCCCGCACCCCCGCACAGTGCCAGCGGTGCCCGGGGCCGCAGGGCTCCCGCACCGCCTTCTGCCGGAGCCGGGCTGTCCCCGGCTGCTGGTGGGACTGAGCCAGCACCTCGGGGGCACGGAGGCCTCCGAGTGTTGCACATGACCAGTCTTGCATCTGCCTTTCATTTCTTTTCGTGCACTATCCTTGGATTGCAACTTGCCAATGCATCTGTCTGTACACAGCTGTACACAGCAGAGAGGCAGCAAATACAGATCTGTACACACAGGAGGGGCTGCTCTGGGTCGTGCTGTGGCCTCGGCTGTGCGCCTTCCCCTGGGCTTCTCTTGCCAAGCACTCTGCCGAGTGCGGGATGTTTTTATTGCTCTTTGTACAGTCAAACAAACAAAAGAACAACAAAACACCGAGTTCGCCCTCGATGCTTTTGTGCCGCTGCCTGGAGGGGCAGGGCAGGTCCCTCATCTGCTCTGTCCGGGGGGATGAGCCCGCTCCGGAGCGGAGCTTGGTCCTGCTGAGGTGCTTTGGGTGCCGAGGGATCCCAGGGCACCCTGTGTGTCCATAACTGTCCCTGGGATCCGCCACAGAGCCAGGGCAGTGCTGGGGGTGGGAGCGCGGCCACTGCTGACCCAGCCTCCCTACATGGAGATTTCAGGGGTGCTCCACACCCACTGTGGGGCCTCCAGAACCTGTCAGCTTCTCCACCTGTGCTTCTCAGAGAGCTGGGATTGATGGCTGCTCATAGCAGGTAAGGCTCGGGGGGCTCCAGCAGAGCCCAGGGCACACGCCGGGTGATGGACACCCGTAACCGGCTGTTCTCCCAGCCTGGCAACGCCGTGGGGATGCTCCGGAGCAGCACGACACAACTGGGGCACAGTTGATAGGCACATCCATCAGTTCACCCACCGTGGAGACGCGAGGGAAGCTCTGACAGCCGCTCTCCACCGCGCCTCTCCCTGCTGCCCTTCACTCGGGGCGGCCGAGTGCCGGCGCATCCCAATTCCTCACACGAGCAGGGTCTGGCCACACACAGCTCCGAGGCACTGCCACCACCTCTTTCCACCTTCCAGCCCTGCCTTGCCCCCTCCCCAGCCCCCTCCTCGCTCAGCCCACCACTGTTCCCAGCAGCAGTGCCAGTGGGATGAGCTCTCCCAGTGTCCCCGTCCCTGCCCGCCCGGACACTGCGCCCTGCACACCTCAGCGTGGGGTCAGCGCTGCGGAAAACTTCCAGCTCCTCATGGCACCTCTCACTCCCTGAGGAAGGGCACCCAAATCATCTCCACTGTCCTGCTGACACAGTCCTGCAGTGGTGGGCTGCTGCCGGGGGTGCAGCCAATCGATCCCTGGCTCGTGACAGGGAACAACTTTGCCGTGCAGGGAGGAGCAGCTCCCCGGGGAAGGACGTGGGGTTATCCCCACCCAGCTTCGGGGGCTCAAATGCAGCCGTAGGCAGAGGGGATGGGGAACCCCTTGGCACTTTCGGGATACTTCTTAGAATGTTGCTGGCAAAAAACTTGAGGAGAGCAGTGGAATCACAGAGGAGACCCCGTGGGACACAACAAGCGTGAGTTCTCATCACTGCAGGGGACGGAGTGCAGTGACAGAACCCCCCCCCAGCACTGGGGCTTCACGGATTCTCCAGAACCAGGGACATTCCCTGTTACAGAACACTAAAATTCCCTTGGGCCAGGTGGGATTACAGGTGTTAAAGAGCAAGAGAGGGGTGGGAGGTGGCAGAGACCTCTGCCTGGTCCTGTGCAGTCACAGGCACTGCTGGAGTGTCTCAGGGAGAGTCCAGAGCCACTGTCCCTGCAATGCTGCCCTGCTCCCGGGGTTTCGAAGTAAAGAGGGGACACCTGGAAAGGGAATAGCCTGGGGCAGTGAGGTCCGGGGCAGTGAGGGGTGTGAAGGGCAGCTCTGCGGGCACAGAATAGGGAGGGTTGTGTGGAGGTGGCCTCGGGCTGTGCCGGGTCAGGAACAAACTTTCTCCTGGGATACAGCAGGGTTGCCTCAGCGATCCTTGCAGATGCTCTGCAGTGGCTGCCGGGGGACACGGCCGCTCTTGCCCTGCGTGTCTAAGGGGCCCGTGGAAGGGGGTGAGGAACCTGTGCGCTCCGGAGGGCAGGCGGCTCTGCGGGCGGGGGCGAGCAGGCAGCGGCAGCGCTGGCAGGGAGAGGGGAAAGCACCGCTCCGAGGGAGAGCTGCAGGCAGCCGAGAGCTGGAATGACAGAAGCAGCCAGGTACTCACCCGCAGTCTGCGCCCGGGACCGCTCGCTCAGCTCCCAGCCCGGCGAGTCCCTCCCAGCCAGGACAGTCCTGCAGAGCCGGATCCCTGCGGTGCCTCCCGCCCACTGCCAGCTGCCGGGATGCCAGGCCACCTTGTCTTTTAAAGGTCACAGCCAGAGGACCTTGCAGTAAATATAAGGTGCTGATGGGAAGCTCTGTTCCAGCGCTGCCACCTCCTCCTCCCCCTCCATCGGCAGCAGGGCTCTGCCTGCTCCGGGTCCGGGAGCACAGCATCGTCTGGCTCGGGGAGCTTTGGGAGGAGGCTGGGACCGTCCTCCTGGGGCAGCCCCTGGCAGGATGCTCCAGGGCAGCCGGGGCCAGCGCTGCGCCTGCTGCATTGAGCTGGGAGCTGCAGCCCAACTGCTCTGCTCAGCCCTACCTGCTCGGTGCCCACGTGGAGGGAGGCAGGAGCCTTCCTCGGAGAGCAGCAGCCTGGCATTTTAACTCTCCCAGCTCCACTAGCGCAAGGTGAGAGGGACTGAGGATGCACAGGCAGCCACTCTGCCCCCCACCCCCCCTCAGGCTGTGAGCCAGCTGGCAGCACCCCTGAGCCCTCCTTCCTGTCCCCCAGGGAGGTGACAGTGTCCGAGTGCAGGGTGCTCGCCTTCCCTGAAACCAGACGCAGCAGCCTGGTGCTGGACTCAGCAGAACAAGTTTCCGCTGAGCCGCAGGAATCCCGGATCCCACGCCGGACACCTGCGTCCGGCCGAAATGCCAGAGCCAGCTGCTGCCAGTGCCCTTCCCGGCCACGGCACCGGCCGGGCTGGGGGACAGCAGAGCCCTGTCCAGGCCCGCGGCAGTGGCAGATGTCTCACGGGATCACTCGGCCGAGGAGACCGGCTGGAGCTGCCAAGTGTGACAGCTCCATCAGGCGCTGGTGGCAGCCAGCATCCCGCTCCCAGCCCTGGGGCTGCGTGGGCACGGCCGCCCCGGGCGTGCAGGGAGCGGGCAGGGCAGGGGGATGCCAGGCTGTCACTCTGCGGGGATGCTCAGCAGGGCCATGTCAGCCCGGAATAAGCTGGGTGCCCACCTGCCCGGTGCACCCCGTTTGTGCCAGTGCCCACGGGAGCTCTGTGGTATTTGCTGGCCAACCCTTGCAGCCAGGTTTCCCAACCTTCCTACCTCCAGAAGGATTTAGGGCTCTGCTGGCGAGATTCCCAATGGCACTTTGGCCAAATGCATCCCAGCCTGACCCCTCGTTTTGGAAGCAAATTTGGCAGGCACCTGAGAGTCCCCGGAGGGGCTCCCCCACACCTTTCCCTGCACCAGGGTAGGGGTGCTGCTGTTCCAGGCCCCACTGCTGCAGGTCTGCGTGCTGGATGCTGGCCTCAAGCTCACCTGCACCAGTGCCCCTGGCCCCAGCAGTCACCAGGCACCCCTGCAGGGGTGACAGGCGTCCCTTCACCCCCTCGGATCGCTCTGCCTGCCCTCTCACAATTAGTGATGCTCCAGCAAACGCCGCGCTCCTCCTGCCGTCTCCACGCAGCGCCTGCGGCTCTGCTCCCCTCGCTGTATCCATCACGCCGCTGGATCCATCAGCTCCCTGGATCCATCCGCTCCCTGAATCCATCCCCTGCCTGAATCCATCCCAGCCGCCCGCCAAGGCACCTTCTGCTGCATCAGCAGAGCCGTGCACGCCGCTCCCGCAGCGCCGGCTGCCAGCGCTGCCCTGCCTGCTTCGCCTGTACTTTTCCTGCCTCTCTTGCCAGCTCTGCAGCCCTAACACCTCAACCCACAGGCACTGCTGGCATCCTCTCAGGCTCCCCTGGGATGTCCCCGTGCCCTGCAAAGCCTCCTGTTTTCCCTCCTCCCTGCTGCTTCGTGCTGCTGGCCAGGAGATCTGCAAAGAGGGCTGGATGGGGATGGGGAGTCTCAACCTGATGTTGGGCGTGCAGGTGAGCTGCTCTCACACCCAAAAACCAATCAATCCAGTTCGGGGAAGCCATGCCTGGTCCCTGGGGGGAGCCTTGCCACGACTTGTGCCCCGTGTCACTGCAGCCCAGAGGAAATTCAGCGCCGTTCCTGCTCCAGGAGTGTGGCAGCGCCTCCTCCCCTTCCCGCCATGGCTCTTTTGGGATGCGTCACCTCCCGCAAACGCGCTCTGTGCGCGGGGCTCGCTGTCTAATGGACCTGGGCACGGAGGTGATGCTCTGCCTGCCCGCACCACGCCCCGGGGGCTTCCATTAGGAGGGCCCCCACCGCCGCCTTCGGGATGCGGTGTGCCGAGGGCAGGCCTAATGGATGCGACGTTGAGGGAAAGGTTGCTGAGACAGGAGCTTTTGTGCAGCCAATTATCCCGGAACAAGCTCACGGCGAGAAAAATAAGTTCTCAGAGTGTTCCCTTCGGCGCCGGGAGGGTCCCTCTGCAGCCATCGGGGGCTGGCTCTGCATCCCCACCCGTGTCTGCTGTCTGCCTTGGGGACGGAGGGCAGGGGCACCTGCTGTCACACTGCTGAGGTGCCCCAAATGACAGCTAAACCTCAGCCTTGTCCTGTTTTGTTGTCCTGGGAAGCCATCGGCCTTAGTGGCACTTTGGCCTCTTCCCAAGGTGGCCCAGGGCAACACCAGCCCAGTGTTTCCAGGCCACCACAGAATCGCTGAGGTTGGAAAAAACCTCTAAGATCATCAAGTCCAACTCTTAACCCTTCACTGCCAAGGCCACCACTAAACCATGTCCCCATGTGCCACAGCCGAATGGTTTTTGAACTCTTCCAGTGTTGGTGACTCCACCGCTGCCCTGAGCAGCCTGTGCCAGGGCTGGACAACCCTTTCAGTAAAGGAATCTTCCCTAATATCCAAAAGCTCCCCTGGCACAGCTTGAGGCTGTTTCCTTTAGTCCTGTCATTTGTTACCTGAGAGAAAAGCCCGACCCCCACCTGGCTCCACCCTCCTGTCAAGGAGTTGACGAGAGCGAGAAGGTCCCCTCGAGCCTCCTTTTCTCCAGTTTAAACCCCCCAGCTCCCTCGGCCTCTCCTCATCCGATGGTTCTCCAGTCCCTTCTCTGGACACCCTCCAGCACTTCAATGTCCTTCTTTCGAGGGGCCCAAAACTGCACCGAGGATTCGGGGTGCGGCTTCATCAGTGCCGGGCACGGGGGGACCGTCACTGCCCTGGTCCAGGGAGCGCTCCCCGACCCCCGGGGCGGGCGGATGTGCGGGGCGGGGGAGCGCGGAGGGCAGCGCGGAGGGCTGCGCGGGGGGATGCGGAGGAGCGCGGAGGAGCGCGGAGGAGGGCTCAGCGCAGCCCCGCCCGGCGCGGCCCCGCCCGGCGCCGCTCGCCCTCCGCGGGGGCGGCCAGAGCCGGGCGCTGCGGGCAGCAGGGACCGCTCCGCTCCGCTCCTCACCGCCCCGCACCGCAGCCATGGCCCCGGGCTCGCCCGCCGCTCGCCGCCGCGCCTCGCCGTGCCTGCTGGCCGCGCTCCTGGGTAAGGGGCGCGGGGGGCTGCGGGGACCCCTCCGGGTACCGCCCGCGTCCTGTGTCCCCTCAGCCCAGCTCCCCGGCGGGAACCCTGCCTCGGGGAGCTGCGGCAGCCCGAGGCGGGGGTCCCCGCTCCGCGCCCAGCCCCTGCACCCCGCCCGCCGCGCCCGGGGATGCCGCCCGCGGGCGCTAACGCCGCTCTCCGCTCTGCAGACGGACGGTCCGGAGCGCCGGGGATAAGTCACTTGGCCAAGGTGACTTCGCAGCCGAGCCCCAGCTCCGAAGTCCCGGCTCCAGCCCCTGCCCTGCCCGCACCGGCGCTCCCGTCGCCAGCGCTTCTCCTGCGAGCACTGCGGCTGCACCCCGCTTTGCCCCGCTCCTGCGCTGCCCGGCGAGCGGGGACCGCGCTGCCTGCCTGCCCGGGACCGGGGGATGGCCGCGGGGAGGCCATGCACTGCTTCAGCGCCAGCACGCCCGCCGACAGGTCATTGTCTTACAGTTCGTTTGGTACAACGACCATCCGCATGTGCTTGTCCCTGGCGCGGGGACCGACCCGCGCTGCAGGGCCGCTGCTTGGAGCATGATGCCCAGCCCTGTGGCCAGGGATGCCCGAGATCCCCCGCCACAGGGTGCAGGGAGGGGCTGGCAGCCGTCCCCTCCCCACTGCTCACCTGGGCAGGCTCCAGCCACCTGCATCAGCCTCACGCACCCGCTGCACTCCTGCTCCCGTGGGTCATCCTCGCGTCAGCCTGGAACCGAGGGCTGGCTGTGCAGCGCTTGCTGCTGGGGAAGTCCCGTGGGAGGCGTTTTAGAGGGCATAACTCTTTAAGTTAAAGGGTGCTGGAGACAAAAAAAAAAGCATGTAAGTACCTGACCCCCTGCAAGATTTGGGTGCCAGCACCTGGGTTGGCACTGGGGTGGTAGGAGAGACTCGGAGGTGCCTGAGACCACTCGGGGGTCTGGGGTCCAGGGCGTGGAGGTGGGAACCTGGACCCGCAGGTCGCTCGGGTGGGCTGGGAGCTGGAGCAGGCGGTGGGCAGGGGAGTGCAGGGCGGGTCCGTGTGCCTGTAGGTTTCGGGAATGCCGTGCTCCGCAGGGAGCGGCAGCGGGCTCCTGGCTGCACCAGGGAGCCACGGCACAGCCCCTTGCACAGGAGGGGTGAGGCCGTGTGTCCCGTCCCAGAGCGCAGCGTACGTGGCTCCAGGCTCCTCTCTTTGAACCCCGCTGGAGAGGAGCCCGGCCAGGCTGCCAGGCATGGCTTGCTGCCTGCGCCAGGATGTCACGCTGACTTTTATGGGCAGTGAAAGTTTTTCTAGAGCAGCTTTCCCACGGATGGCAGTGCGGGGTGAGCACAGTGCTCAGCGAGCCCCCTCACTGCGAGGGGCTCACCCTCTGCAGGAGCAAAGCGCAAGCAACCAAGGCTCTGGCAGCCAGGAATGGCTGCTCCCTGCCCCCTGGGCTGTCTCTTGGGAATCGCTGGTGCCTGCAGGCACGGGGGTAGTGTCTGGAGCCCCCAGGAGAGTGGTCCTGAGGGTTGGGGGTCTGGAAGTGCGAAGTGCAGCCGCTTTGGGCAGGTATGGAAAAGCAGCGCTGAGAGCTGGTGTGTGGCAGGTTCAGCCAGTGCTCCCCCGGCGTGTTTTCCTCGCTGCTTTATTTAGTGGTAACATATCAATTTTGTCTTCCTGAGAGCACAGGACGGCAGGAACAAGGTCAGCCTCGATTTACCCCACACGTTCAATTCAGATTACATTCCGAGGGTGGCAGACAGGTTTTAAAGTGTTACGAGCTGCAAGGAATCATCTTTCCTGTGAGTGAGTGTCCGCTTGCAGCACGCTGCAGGCTCAGGCATACCTGCAGAGCCAGGCATCCCTCTGCCAACTCCTGCTCCGTGGGGACAGCTCCTGTCCCCTGGGACACTCCTGCCTGTGAAGTCCCCTCTGTAGCATCCCCAGGGCTGCTCTTGGAGCCTGACAGCTGCAGGAGATTCCATCTGCCGGGAACCACTCCCTGACGTTAGCTCCGGCCTCTCGAGCAGAATGAGGAGTGCTTCTGTGTAAAGTTAAATAACTCCTCGCCTGCAGTGCTTGCAATGCAGCACTGCAGCAGGGCCCGGAGCCCAGGATGCAGGGCTCTCGGGCTTGGCTCCGGCTGCGACGTGCCTGGGGAGTTGTTAGCACCGGCTTGTGTGGGAGAATAAATCAGCAGCTGAGGCGGCTGCAGAGAGAGGCGAATCCCTGACTGAGGGCAGCGTGTCCGAGTTAAGGTGTGGGAGCAGCTGGGGATCGGCTTGCAGCCGTGGGAAAAGCTGTGTTCCCCGGATTCTGAGCCCAGGGAAAGCTCTGCAGGGGTGGCTGAGGTCTGGCAAAAGGGAGGACAGAACTTTGCTGGGCCGTGTCACATCTCAGCCATGCCACATCACACAAAGGGGACGGGGCCGTGGTGGGATGGGGATGGGGAGTGGGGCTGCTCCTCTGGCCAGGACCAGAGCACCCCTGTGCTCCCAGGAGGGATCTGTGGGGACAGTGGCGGCCGAGCCCAGTGCAATGCCAGCCCCAGCACCCCCGGTGCGTTCAGCTGCAGCTGGGCTCCTACCTGCTCCTCTCTCCCTGCTCGCGGGGAGGCAAGGAGCAGGAGCTGCATCCTGCAGTTTGAAGGTCATCTGGCAGCTCCAGAGGGAGCCGGGGCTCTCGGCTCCCGGCGTGAGGGGGCTGCTCCGGAGGGCCGGGCAGGGCTGCGGGAGGGCGGGCGGGTGGCAGGCGGCCAGGGCAGTCGCGCTAATTACTGCTCCAGCTCCCGCCTGAAGAACAGAGCTCTGCTTCGCCTTGGCTTTTTTCTCCCCCTTTAAGGTCCAGCTGGAGGCCTGTGGATAACATGCAAATCAGGGCTCTCATTTGTACGCTTTATTCGTGGGGATATTCTGGTTCCCTTTGAACTCTCGCTGCCTCTGTGGGTGACCCAGCCCCAGTTCCTCCAGGACCAGGTCCCCTCTGTCACCGAGCCCCTCTGGGGGTGGGGGACAGGATCCTTTGCTCCTGCCATGGCAGCCTGGCGTGCCACATGGGACGAGGGGTGACAAAGCCGTGGCCTCACTCTCTCCTCCCCTCTCCCTGCCAGGTTTGCACCTCTTCGCCATCGCCTTCGCCCTGGAGGTGTCGGTGGGCAAGACCAACACGGTGATGGCTCTGAACAACTCCAATGTCCTGCTGCCCTGCACTTTCGCCACCTGCATAGGCTTCCAGGACCTGGTCTTCACATGGTATTTCAACTCGACAGAGCTGGTGGGTGGCTCTCTGGGCTCTGCCTCTGCTTTCCTGGCAGGTCCTTTTGTGCTTCCCCAGCGCAGCCCGGCACTGCAGTTCTCGCAGTTCCCTTTCTCCTCATGCAGGATGCCGTTCTCTCCGAGTGTCACCAGCTTTGGGGGGGACAAGGCTGTGCAAACGGGGTGACTCAAATACCACAGAACGTCTGTGCTTTTGGCACAAAGCTGTTCTAGATTTGCTGCTGCCCACAGGCTCATTTGTTTTCATAAATGGGCTGTTGAGGTGCAAATCTGCACTTAGGGCAAAATATGGTTCATTTCCTCCTTCTTCTCTTGCTCTGAAATATGAAAGGCTCTGTATAGATTTGCTTCCTGCTGGGAATATTTGGCTCCTCAATTCCTCAGCAGGAGGGCTGGTTTGGAGCAGCTCTGGCCAGCAAAGGATCTGGCTTTCTCTGGGGATCTCCCGTTTTTTGCATGGTGTGTTCCATCGCTTCAGGGCAGGTCGGATCTGCTGCTTCCCAGCGGGATGTGCATCAGGTTCCTCCCCGTGGCCATTCCTGCTTTAATGGGGTGTAATGGGACGTTTGGCGTGGGTGTCTGTGTGTGCAGAGCTGAGTCTGGGCTCCACCAGGAGAACGTGAGCCTTTCCCTCACCCAGCTGATGCTGCCCCCCCACCTCTGCAGATTTACCACGGCAAGATAAAGAACAAAGCCACGGAGCCCACCCTCATCTGGCACAACCCGCGGGTGGAGTTCGTGGGCTCCACCACCAAGAAGGACAACAACATCTCCATCGTGCTGAACGGCGTGGAGTTCAGTGATGCTGGGAAGTACACGTGCCACGTCAAGAACCCCAAGGAGAGGAACGCCCAGCACAACGCCACCATCATCCTCACCGTGGTCCATAAGAGTGAGTGCTGGCCTGGCCACTGGGCTGGTCGTGGTGACAGCCTCCTTGGTTCGCAGCTGTGGTGACATCCCTGGAGGCCTCGGGTGGAGAGGGTGATGGGTTTTTGGGGTGGGATGCGCAGCTGGGAGCTCTCCCCCTCAGCCCCTTCTCTCCCGCAGTGGTGGAGACAGACAACACTGTGACCCTCATCATCGTGGGCGTGGTGGGGGGGCTCATCGGCCTCCTCATCCTCTTCATGCTCATCAAGAAGGTGGTCCTGTTCATCATCAAGAAGACGCAGGACGGGAAGTGAGTGCGGGGGCGCTGCCGTGGGGTCGCGGTGAGCGGGGCCGGGGTCGGGGGGTGCTGTCAGCTGCCCGTGTGCTCTCCCCGCGCAGGAAGGAGTGTCTGGTGAGCTCGTCAGGGAACGACAACACCGAGAACGGCCTGGCCGGCTCCAAGGCGGAACAAAAAGCACCACCAAAGGCATGAACGAAGCGGCGGCGCCCCGCGCCCGCCCCGCCCCGCCGCGGGAGCCCGGGCAGGGGACGCGCCTTCCCCTTTTGTTTTCTTTCCGAACTGCCAACGCTTGAGACATGTTTCTATTACACACGTGCCTGCAACCTGCACTGCTTCTCGGAGAAGGCTGCGGCTGCCGGGGGGACTGGGAGCTTCTCGCGGACTCGGACTGGGAGGCTGCTGGGGCAGAGCGAGCCGCCGGCTCCGCTCTGAGCACAGGCAAGAGGGTGCCGGGCAGGCAGGGCAGGGGCCGGGGCGGCACGATGGGTGCTGGCGATGCTGAGCTGAGGTGGCTGGGAGCTGCCTGTTGCATCCAGAAGGTTTCTGGAGCAGGGCAAGGATGCTCAGAGCTGGCCGTGCAGATGGAGCGGCGCAGGAGGAAGCAGGGCTGTGATAAGCACACTGGAGAACCGAATCAGTGAGAGGCCCTTGGTTGTGCCTTGGTCCTTCCCACAGCAGGGCTGGGGGGGCTGGCCGTGTCCCAGGGTCACTGCTGGCCCGTGATGGTGGGAGGTGACACATTTCACCCCAGCTTTATCCCCGTGCAGGGCCATCCCTGGGAGCAGGGGGGCTTCTCCCCGGGCAGCCATCCTGGGAGCGCTCCCTGGCTTTGCGCTGCCCCCTCCCCTCTCTCTGGAGCTCGGCACTCGGAGCAGCGATGCTTTTGATGCTGGTGCCAAGGCTGAACTCGTTACGTGGGTATTTCTGTATGAGATTCCAGGGGGAAAGCAGCCAATTGCATTTCTCTTTCTCTGTGGTGTCCGTGGCCACGCAGGGAGGGAGCACAGCCGAGCCCTGGCGAGGGGATCGGGCCAGGGCTGTGCCCGCTGGGCAGCCTTGGGCAAGTTGCTCTGCCTCTCCACGCCTCAGTTTCCCCATCTGTAAAATGGGGACAATAATACTGCTCTACCTCACGGGGTGGGTGTGAGGTGTCCTTGGCTGTGATGGTGAAGTGCTCTGGGATGAGGGGTGCTGCAGGAAGCCAGGGGGTCTTTGTGAGTGGGCTCACAAGGATGTGAGACACGAAGTGAGCGAGCTACCACTGAGGTCCACAATTTCCTTTAAAATGCGATTTGTTCCCTATTTCTCCGATTTGTGGGTGTCTGACAGTGAAGCTGCAGGACAGGCAGTTCCCCTGTCCCCACAGTAAATTGGGAGTCACGGCTGAGCCATGACCTGCTGTGGGGGTTTGTGCCCTGGCAGAGGTGCTGGAGTGGGAGGTAAGCAAGGGTTTGGTGGCCAAGGTGGCCAGGGAAAGGCTGGGTGCTGCCTTCTCTGGGGATGCTGGTGCACAGGGGGCTGGTCACCCCAGGCTGGGCTCGGGGGCACCCAATGGAGCAGGGCTGTGTGCTCGGGACAGGGGACAGGGGACAGGTACTGGTTGCCTTGGCTGTTGGTAAGTCAGGTAAGTGGAGGTTGGGATCTTGATCTTCTCTCTGAGGGTCTGTGGGACCCTCAGGCCAATCCCTTGACCTCTCAGTGCTTCAGTGACCCCATCTGTGAGCTGGGGACAGTGAATGAGCTGCCTCTCAGGAGGTGTGAGGTGCCCTGCACGGCTCTGCCACCATCCCGGGGTGGAAGGCGCTCGGTGCCAGGTGTTGTGACACCACTGCCACCTGCGAGAGCCCGGGAGGAGGCGTGAGACCTCCCAGTCACCCCGAGAGACCCCCGGCCCGCCCTTGGAGGAGCCCTCCCGCTGGGGAGGACAGCGAGGCGAGGGAAGGAGTTTTTTTAAGAACTATTTTTAGCTGTCCCAACCTGTTGGCCTTTTTTAGCCGGCGCGTGGACGCGGCTCCACTTCCTGCCGGATATGCAATGCTGCACTATGCATGGATTACTCCTCTGGCTCCATGGGAAAAGTCCACATCAGCAGATTTTTGGAATGTAACCCCATGTGCACACGGGTGCTCCGGGGGAGCGGGCTGCCTCGGGGGCTTGTGCCAGCACCGGTGGGGTCCCTGCTGTCACCGGGGCTTTGGGGGGGGCTGCAGGGGCTTTCCGGGGCATTTGGGGGATGTGTGCTGCCACAGACACGTGTGTGTCCAAGCAGGTGTAAAGCTGAGTGGGAGGAACCTGCGTGTAAGCACAGGGTGTGTGTGCGCCGGGCTGTGTGATGACTTACAGCACATCTTTGCACTGTAGAGGTTTAGTTAGCTTTGCCTTGAATGAAATAAAGTTTACGTTTACTAGAGAAACTCGCTGTGGTTTGGGGTTGCTGTGGGTGTCTATTTAGGTCTGGGGGGGGGAGGCTGAGTGAAAATAACCCCGTGAGGAAGCAGGACAAAGGCTCGGGAGGCTGTGTGAAAAAAACAAATCTTTTCCTTTAGTGGGAATAGGGGGACGCTCTACAGCACAAACATCATTTCTCTCTGTACAACAGGAGTGAGCTGGCAGCAGCTTGGCCCCCCAGGAGCCATCCTGCCACAGCGGGGTCACACAGGGCAATAAATTAATCTTTCTCCGGAAGGGAGTGTGAGCCGGTGAGATTCCTTCACAGGATCAGTGGCCGTCACTCCGAGTCACCCTTTGCCTCCTTGGCTGGGCTCTGGCACCCTAAATCACAGCTGCCAGCGAGGGTTTGGGAGCCTCTGCTCAGCTTCCATGGCTGGAGATCCATGTCCCTGTTGCTGCCAGAGCAAGGGCAGAGGGATGGGAAGGGAGGCTCGGGGTAAGCAGCGACCTGTTCCGGCAGGTCTCAGAGCTCCGACTGCGGGGAGAGAGAGGCACAGAAGGAATTGAAAGCTTTGAAAGGGCAGCCAGAACCAAGAGGGAAAGAGCTGTGTCCTTAAGGAGGCAGCTCAGCCGAAGGGAGCTGCCTCTGCCCTCGGGCAGGACAGCACTGACCCTGCGCACGGCGTAGATCCAGTCCAGGTAGGCACGGACGCTGGTGTAGACGCCGGGTGTGCTGGGGGTCCCGCAGCCCTGGCCCCAGCTGACGATGCCCACGACCTGCCAGTGCCCGCCCGAGTACAGGAGGGGCCCGCCGCTGTCCCCCTGCCAAGGACAGACCCTCAGGATGGCCCCTCAGAGCAGGTGACAGTGCTCACAGCGGCCATTCCCAAGACAGCTCTGCCCTCAGAGGAGCCGTGCCATGGATGGGCATGCACCCACCCGTGTCCAGCCCAGACCCCACCTGGCAGGTGTCCACGCCGCCCTGGGGCAGACCAGCACACAGCATCCTATCGGTGACATCGCCGTGGTAGGCGGCCAGGTTGCAGCTCAGCTCATCGATGAGCTCCACCTCAGCTTGCTGCAGGCGCTCTGACAGCTTCCCTGGGGACACACGGCCTCTCAGAGGGACCCCGGGCGAGCAGGGAGCCCTCTGGCCCCTCTGCTCCTGCCAGCAATGCTGGGGCTCTGCCCTGTCCCTGTCACCCCCACACTGTGTCACTCACCGTGCTCCTCCGTGTAGCCCCAGCCGATCACCCACAGGGGTGTGCCCGGCACCAGCTCCTCGTCGAAATAGGGCAGGCAGATGGGCTTGGTGCTGTCTGGAAAGGAGAGGTCTGGGGGGGCTCACAGGGAAGGGGCCTGGACTGGCTGGGACAGCCACCAGCCGGGCACTCCGCCCCCTGCTCCGACACTCGGAGAATGCTGTCACACTGAGCATCACCGTCCCAGCCATCAGGGGACACTTGTGCCTCCTGCCCCGAGCGGGGCTTTGCCAGGCTCACCTGAGTCATGCACGAGGGAGCGCAGCTTCACCAGGGCTATGTCATTGTCCTTGGGGGACGCAGGTGTCACCTCCGCCAGGAACACCTTCTCCACGGCGAAGGTGGCCGAGCCCGACAGGAGATCGGATCCGGCCTTCACCCGCCAGCTCTGGATGATGGGGTTGTTCCTGTGCACAGACAGCGCTGTCACCGCTTGTCCCCCCGCAGGGACCGGCGCAGAGCCCTGTGCGAGCTGTTAATTACGGACATTTAACCCAAACCCGGCGGGGCGGTGCCCACTCACTTGAAGCAGTGCGCGGCCGTCAGCACCCAGCCGGGCCCGATGATGCTGCCCCCGCAGATGTGCTCCTTCCTGTACTGCAGGCTGACCTGCCAGGGCCACGCCTCGATGGCAGCGGGGCTGCCCCCCAGCACCCGCGGCGTCCGCACGCTCTGCCCGCAGTCTGTGAGGGGACACATGTGCTGGGACAGGGGGGACAGAGCAAACGGAGGCTCCCAGGGACAGCAGCGTGGCCAGGGTGCCTCTTCCTGCTGTCACCCCTCAGCCCCGGCTTGCTGGAAGGGGTGCCCAGCCATCCCCTGCCCGCTCCAGCCCCCTCAGGATAATTAGTTTAATCAGAGTAATTCGCTGATAAAAGTAAACCCACGCAGGCAGCTGGGTAAGCCTCCCTTAGGTGTTTCATTTCTGGGAGGTTTGTGCTGGCTTAACGAGGTTAGCAGTAATTAAATCCATCTTTCCTCGTGCAAACACTGCAGGGATGGGATGGAGCCACGGTCCCATGGGGCCGTGCCAGGAGTGAGGACTTGGAGCAGGATGAGGTCCCAGAGCCCACAAGGTGCAGCCACCATCGGGTACTTACTGGAACAAAAGAGTGACACCACCAACCCCGAGAGGCATTTCCTGCAAGAGGAGGGAAAAGAGCCGGATTTGGCTCCTCTGCCAGACACCAGCAGCTCCTGCTCGGGGTCCGCACAGTCTCCACTCACCTGCCCGGCTCCAGCACCTGGAGGCTCCCGTTGCTCAGCACGACCTCGCGGGGAGGCAGCGGCTGCCCCGCAGCCACCTCCACTCCCTGGAAGGTCGGGGTGCTGGAAGACACGGGGGGACAGGGCTTCAGGGGTGGGGGAGGACAGGCACTGAACCCCGGGAGCCTGGATCCCATAGGAAAAAGGGGCTTCCTTGGGACAGGGGTGCCAAAGTGAGGATGTCACAGCCGTGGAGGGCCGGGACACTGAGTCCAGCACCAGGGACAGGAGCAGCTAAAGGAGGGGAGACTGTTCCCTGCTCTAGGAGAACTCAGGGGGGTTCCCGCTGTTGTGACAGTTAGGACCTGCGTTCAAAGTCTCAGTCACTGACTTTGGGCCATGTTTGACTCAGTCTGGACTCCTACAGTGGCTCAAAAGGGAAGTGCAGGCCCTGAGCCTCCTCCCCAGGTGAGCTGTGTTGGCAGGGAGACCCGGGGTTGCTCTGGGGAGGGCAGGGCTGCAGGTAGGGGGGATGGAGGGAGGGCAGGAGCAGGGCAGGGTGCCCCTAGGACAGAGCAGGGCACAGCACTCTGCTCTCATGACAAGCTGCCAGGACTCTGAGCCAGCTCCTGGGGACTCATGGAGTGCTCTGCGTGGTGGGGATGGACTGAAACCTTTAGTGCAGAGCTCTGAGTGCTTCACAGATAAGCAGAGCCTCTCTCCAGAGGGGTTTTTGAGGAAGAGGAAAGGTGAGGCAGGGGAAGCAGCCAGTACCTGCTGTAGCCCATCTGCTCACAGGCAGCTCTGGCCAGTGCTGGGGTGAAGAGGTCGTGGCACACACAGGACCAGGCTCCAGTGTTGCTGTTGAGCACCTGCAGGATGGATCTGTCTTTGGAAACACGGGCTGGGGGCAGACACAAAGTCAGCTTTGGCACGGGGTGGCCGCAGCACCCCAGCCCCTGGAGCTCTGGTGGGGTGTCCTGCACTCACCCCCGGCTGGTGGCCCCTCGGGGACCCACTGGGGACAGTTGGCCTCGTCCTCGCCCTGCAGGCAGTCCAGCTGCCCGTCACACACCCGCTTCAGCGGCACCAGCTTCAGGGGCTGCTTGCAGAACAGGTAGTGATGGTCCAGGTAAATCTTCACTGGAGGGAGAGGGGGGGCTCAGTGCTGAGCTCCAGCTCCTGGGGAGGCTCGGGGGGCACGGGGGGCTCAGCAAGGAGCTGGGTCTGTGTTTGCTGAGCTGTGGCCATGGGAAAGGAGGGAGAGAGGAGCTCAGGAGCTGTACCCAGGAACCCGATGGCGACCAGGCAGGCGAGGGTGAGCACCACGGCCAGGACGAGGATCCCGACCCGCTTGAAGGACTCCGATGTCCTGGAGGATTTGGGTCTTGAGCAGGGACCTGCAGCACAGAGAAGCGTGGTCCTGCATGGCTGGGCTCAGCCTGGCACCACTCATCTCTCCTAGCTCCCACCAGTGTTACCTCTGCCATTGAGCCGCTCCGAGGCCGAGTCCTGCAAACCAGAGGGGAAAACCAGTTATGAGCTGAAACTGCAGCCAAGAAGCAGCTGGGAGGTGGGAGGGTGCGTTGTAGTGAGGGTAGCTGGCTCGTGGTGAGCTCACTGCCCTGGGAAGGCAGCAGGGATGAACAGGGAAATGGCCTCAACCTTCACCTGAGGTGGCTTTGGAGCTGCTGGGAATGGGGGTGGCATGTCCTGTGGTGACAACGCCTGGCTCTGGGTCACCCGGGGTCACCTGCTGCCTTGTTCCCATAGACACCACCTGAGCAGTTCCAGTAACTTGCTCTCAATGGTGTAGAGTTACTGTCATTAACACACCCGAGGCTCAAAAAGTCACAGATGTTGCGAAAGAGGCGCTTTCTGATGTGCAGAGAAACCCTGAGTCAAAATCCACACGCCTGCGGGGCTGTGGCACATGGGCATGTCACGACGGGGGCTTTGCCTTCGGTGGGGTCAGAAGCGGGGTGGCAGAGCCCGAGAGCTCCCGGCGGGCTGCAGGAGCACCGGAGAAACCAGCCCGAGCCAGGGGAACCAGCACTCCCAGGGCGGGGACGGAGGGAGGGAAGGAGGGAGGGAGGGAGGGGGCTGTGCCGCTGCTAGGACACGGGGTAAACACAGCCAGGGCTGGAGTGGGAATGAGTCAGGCATCGATCCGCTTGAGCTCCTCGAAATGATCCTCCTGTAACAATTCCTTGCCCGGGAAACCCCCGGGCGATGGGGCGGCAGGTGCTGTGAGCCCGTGCTGAAGCCCAGAGCCGCTTTGGGAGGGTTCAGGTGGGCACTGCAGGTGTCTGTTCCGTGTTTTCCAGCAGAGGTTGTGCCATGCCATGCCTGGAAAGGTGTTCCTGCTCCACTGAGCCTGCTGCCTTCCATGCCCTGCCAGCCCCAGTGAGCTCTTTCCCTTTGCTGTTCTTCTGGACTGTGCCACCACAGGTAAGATTTTTGCATGAACAGAGATAGGGAAGGTTAAACCCGCTGTGATAAACCCACAGATCCAGGTGATGATCCAGGAGGGTTTGGGATTTGGAAACCATTGCTCCCACTGCTGAGCTTCAGGAGCAGCACAGGTCTGGAGATGATGGTGTTTGTCACCTCAAGTGACAGCAGTGACCAGTGCCACCCCAGGGCTCAGAGGCTGGGCCTTGGCAGGGCAGTGTGGTGGCACTGGGGATGTGGCACGGCTGAAGGGGGCTGTGTGCCAAGGTCAGAGGAGAGGTGAGCCCTCCCTGCCCGGGTCACTGTGCCAGGGCATGTTCAGCCATGCACACACGCTCTCCCTGCAGGGTTTTACAGCAAGTGCCAGGCCATTATCCCCAGGTTGGCTCCATGTGCCAGGAAATGTTGCCTCCCTGTCGTGTCCCTCCTGTATGGCTGGGGCTGCCGGTTTTGGGAACAAGAAGTGGCCTGTGCAGGGCAGGACTGGATCCTGCCTGGTGCCATGTGCCTGTGCCCCAGCACGTTGGTGTCTGGCTCTCTGAGGAAATGCCAGCAGCCTTTCTCCCAAAGCCTGGCTCAGCTGGCACCTGTGCCAAGTGTGGGCAGCTTGTGCCAAATTCCCACCCATGGATGGGCACGGCTCCTGTGCTGAGCCTGTTTTCTGGTGGCAGAGAGCTGCTGGGAGTCGGAGGGCAGGGTGGGAAGGGGAACCTGGATCCTGCATCTCCCACCTCGACTGCCCTTCCTGAGCTGCTTCTCTGCAGAAAAGGGAAGAGGTCCCGGAGGCCTGGGTGTTTTGTAAAGCTGCACCAGCACCTGCCAGCCCAGGGCACGTGGGGCCGGTCCTTCCTCATGCTGACCTCCTGTGTCACCGTGGGCACCACCTGGATAATGGGATCCTAACGGTTCCCTGCAGGAACGGTCCCAGGTCCTGATGTATCCTCCAGGCCTCACTGCAGCAGCACGGCTGTCCCTGCTGTCCCCACACTGCCCATGCTTGTCCCCATCACATCATCCAATGCTGGGCTCCCTTCCGAGGCACCAGCTCTGGTGCTGATGCAGATGAGATGGGTGATTATTGGTTTGGGGGATTTTTTTCTTCATTTTCTTCAGTCCATGAACCTCTTCTGTTTCAAAGGGATTCACAGCTTGGAGCTGCCTCTCCATGGCTCCTCTCAAGCCCCCACTACGAGCGAGAGCTGCACTGGTTAAATCCAAAGCAAGGCGAGGGCCGTGCCTGCTCCTGCGTGGAGTGGAGGCGCATGATTTCCTGCAGAACTCAACGCTGCCGTAACTAATTGAGCTCCCTTGCTGTGTTCTCTTAATGCCACTTAATGTCACCACGGCCATTCCTGGCCCCAGCTGAGAGAGTGCCAGCCCAAGAGCCGAGGAGTTACGATGAGCCTCTTCACCTCCTTCAGCTGGGAGTCGGCGCTGGGGGGCTGCGGGGTGTGCTGGGCTGGGCTCTGTCCCTCCCTCGGAGCAGATGGGATGTTCCTTCACCAAACCAAGCTTCGAAGGGCGATCAGATTCCGCGGATGACTCCTTGGCTGCGGGGATTTAACCCGTGGGTGTGTGTAGACACTGCAGGGAGCAAGTTCCCCACCCTGCAGGGGTTGATGTCCCGGTGTGCTGCTGCTGGAGGGTTTTTAGTGCCCGGCGAGCTTGGTCATACGTGTCTGCCCTCTTGGGGAAGTGTCTCCCTCCCAGGGAGGGACTGCATGCCAGGCTGGGGTTTGGTGGCCGTGGCTTTGCTTGCACAGGGCGCTGCAGGTGTGTCCCCGGGGCCGAGCCGAGGGACCGGCGGTGCCGCGGTGGGAGCTGCGCTGGGGCTGGGAGGGCCTGGCTCTCACCCAGGCGGTGCCCAGGAGCCAGCCCCTTCTCCAGGGCTGCGATGAGACCCTTCAGAAGCGCCCGTTCCCCTTGGCAGGGGAACAGACACAGCCTTGCTCGTCTGCTCCCCGGGCCGGGAGAGGCAGCCCCGAAAAATGTGGGAGCGAGAGCTCGCGGGGGTACCCAAGTGCCGAACCCAGCCGCGGAGGGGTGTGAGGAAGAGGGAAAACCCTTCCCTGGTGCTGCCACGGCCAGGGAGCAGCATCTCCTTGGGCCTGGGCTGCCTCATCCCGTCAGAACCGCTCCGGGCCGGGAGTGCGGCCGGGCACGGGGTGTGCAGGGGCACGGGGTGTCCCGGGCCGGGGGCTGGTGGCCATCCTGGGGCCGGGGGCTGCGCTGCCAGGGACTCACCATGTCCATCCAGCTCCGGGGTGGTCCCTTCGCCTGCGGGAAGCCGGCAAGTGTCCCCCGATGCGGGACACGGGGAGGCTGAGCTGCCCCGGTGCCCTGGAGCCGGGCCGGCGATGCTCCCGCAGCCCAGCGCCTGTGCTCTGTGCCCACGCCGTGCTCACTCTGGGGCAGGACCGCCCCGGCCCTCCTTAAAACCCACAAGGGGAGTTGTGAAACAGGAATTATGGTTTGTATTGTAATACAACACCGGTCTATCAGCAGCACCATCACCTGCGGTAATCTGCCGAGCATCTGCCACTGGAGGTGACTCACCTGCGGGGCTGCTGTCACCAAATAGCTTATCAGAAGTGAACGGACTGATTTTTCCTGCTCCTCCTGATGATAAGAGGATCCTCGGCCATCCCGCTCTTTGTCCGGCTCTTCCGCGTTGCGCTGAGTTGTTTTCACACCGAGGTTTGAGTAGGTGGAGGAGGAAAGGAGGAGAGTCTGTGCTCTCGGTCACTCGGTCTGTGTGTCCCCGCCAGCCCCAGGTCACGGCTGGCAGGGCTGGGGGAAGTTAAAGGGAAGGCAAGAGGTGCCCATGGAAGGTCACCCCAGACTGCAAGGGGGCGACCATAGGGTGATCTCGGGGATGGCTGAGGGTCATGGATCTGTGATTATCCAGGAATAATCAATCCCTTTGGGGTGGAGCGATTTGCCGTAGCCTGGCAGGACGGGAGGGAGGCCGAGGCGTGCAGGAGGCAGTGTCACAGCGGGGTGAGGGTGGCCCAGGGAGCGGACTGGGGTCGGGGAGGCTGCGTGCACACTCATGCTGGGGGTGCTGGGTGTGCAGGATGTGCCGAGCACCTAATTACCCCCTTCTCCTGGGCTAATCCGGCTTTCCCAACGGTCCTGCTGCTGCCAGCTGGGTGGCTGTGCCAGCGGGAGATTGCGGAGCACCCACGACCTGCAGCTCCTCGGGGAGCTGTGCCATCACTGTGCCAGCTCATCCCTGCCAGCAGGGATCCTGCCTGCACCCACAGCCTGGCCAGGGATCCACCTGTGTCTCTGAGGGTAAGGGGCACCCTCCCCACGCTCACACTGAGGATCCAGCCCCCTTGAGGGGGGGGTGTGGGAACCTCGTCTGGCTGCGTCCTCAGCCCTCGTGGTCCTTGTGATGCCCGGTGAATGTGGGATGCACGGTCCAGCTAGAGGCTGCCTGTGCTGCTGTGGCAGATTTCGGCTTGAAAAATGATTTAGGGGCTGCAGCAGTGGGAGCTGGGCAGAGCGTGGCTCCCTGGTGCACCTGGCAGGTCCTGGCAGTCCCCCCAGAGCATCCCAGTGCCAGTCCGGCTGCCGTGGAAGGGAGAGCGGCCCAGGAGCGGGGGCACGGCAGGAGCAGCTCCTCCTCCTTTGAGGTTCCGAATGCTCTGAGGAAGCAGCTCAGGTTTGCAGAGGTTGTGTCACAGCCCCGCGCGCCTCCGGGGCTTTGCTTCCTGGAGTGCGGCAGCGTTCGCAGCCAGTCACCCTCCCCTGCTCCCAGAGCCTGGCATGACACAGGTTTCCGGGCATCTGGGGGTCAGGCAGAGGTCAGGCCGGGCTGACCCAGGGCTCTGAGTGGCCACCAGCATCCCTGAGCCACACGGTCACACCCCCTGTCCCTGTCCCCTCCACTGCCCAGCAGGGATTGGCCCCAGCCATGGGGGGCTGCAATTCCCGTTGTCCCCTCTGCGTTCTGCCGTCCCTGCATCCCCGCAGGCCCCGGGCATCGCCCCTGCTCTTGGCACCGAGGTGCTCAGCTGGGCAGGGCTGCTGAGGGCTTGGCTCCTGCCCTGGCCGCCCACTGCCACCGATGTGGGGCACGGCAGGGTCGGGGCTGTGCCCAGCAAAGCAGCACAAAACAGGGAGGGATTTTGCCCCTGGATGCCCAGTTTGCAGCTATTAATGGTTGTACCTCTTTGTCACTTTTCCCTGCAGCCACTGGAGGTGATTTTCCCTCTTTCTACAAGCAGGAGTTGATTCCCGTCTGACCCTGTGGTTTGGGACTTTGAGAAGATGATCCAATAGATCTGTGAGTGCATCATTGTGGGACATGTCTGACTGGGGGCAGCTGGTGAGGGTCACCTGTCCTTCCCTGTCCCCTGGGGTCCTGCCTGAGGCCCCAAGCCTGGGTTCTGTGTGGGCCTCTGCCACCTTCCTGGCTGCTGGTCATTGCCAGGAGGTGGCAGTCAGAGGACACGGCCACTGGGGCACCTTGCCAGAGCTGGACACACCTGTGTCCAAGGTGTCCCTGCCCCCTGGGCTCCCAGTGCTCCCACTTCAGCCTCTTCCAGCAGCGGGAGGGCAGAGCTGCCCACGCAGGTGGGCTGGGCACGGCGATGTGCTGTCTGTCGTGCCTGCTGCAACTCCTCTGCTTTCTCCCTGCAAACCAGTCAGACCAGTGGGCCAGGACTGGTGCCCAGCCTCGCTGCAGTGAGGCAGCTGTGTCACCAGGAGACGAGGGGACGGGCAGGACGTGCCAGGCTCCGGTACAGACAGAGCTCTGCAGCAGCAGCCTCCAGCCTGGGATAGCCGAGAGCAGCTCCTGCGGCACAACACAGGGACATGGACCCCCGGACAGGTGAGTGAGTGGCCTTTGTCCCCCTCACGGGCAGAGGTGGGAAGTTCACGGCACGGGCAGTGGTTTGGTGACCTTCCTCCCCTCTGTCCGTGAGCTGAGGCTCACTGCTGGTGTGGCTGTGCCCGAGCAGTGCAGCTCGGAGCCATCCCCGGGATGTGGGGATCTCTGCCCCCGAGGGTGCCAGGGCAGGGATGCCTCCCACGCACGGCACGGGGCAGGGCCTGGGCACGGCGCCGTCAGCCTCCCACGGGCAGTGGGCGTGGGGACGGGGCAGTTTCGGCACCGGCTGATTCAGGGAGGCTGTTGCACCACGTTCCTCCTGCCCCGCAGCTCCTGCCGTGAGTCACGGCTGCTGCAGCTCCCTGGCCTCGCCCAAAACCGGGGGTCCCGGGGCTCCAGCCCCTGCCCAGAAACATCGGCCGCCCACGAATCCCGAGCCCTGCCAGGAGAGCCGGGTGGGAGGGAAAGGAAGGGGCAGGGCAGGTCCTGCTCCTCTGCCGCGAGCCCTGGGAGCTGGCGGCCGATGCTCTGCGGCTCCCGGCTGTTTTTGGATCCCATCAGGTGGAGCGAGTGCTGCGGCTTGCAGGACGCCCTGGACCTTGCTCACTGTGTAAACACTGTGACCACAGGGGAAATGTTCTCACTCCGCTGGCATCTGCCTAAATTTAGCTGCTCTTAGGTCATCCCTTTCCGCTGTCTCCTCGCTCCCGGTGCCGCATTGAGCCCCGTCCCTGTGCCCCGCACTGGCCGTACTGCGGGGCAGTGCCCAAGCCCCCTGTGCCCTGCTGGCACGGCCCCAGCAGAGCTGTCACCGCAGGAATCGATGCTCAGTGGCTGTGCCGGGCACCTTGGTGCCCTGACAGTTCCAGAAGCATTGATCGGAGCTGGATTTTGCCAGACCTGCGACACGGAGGGGAGGGGAGGGAAGGAGCGGTGCAGAGCCCGCGGAGGTCCCGCATAGCCCCGTCCGTGCCCCGTCCCAGCCTGGCACTGCCGGCCGGAGCTGCTCGTCCTGACAAGAGCATCCTCTAGAGGGAACTGCCAGCTCAGAAATGGGGCTGGCTGCGCGCAGCGGCGGCTCCAGCGCCACCAGCAAAGGAGCTTCACCCCACGAGGGCGTGAGCGGGACAGGAGTGGGGATACAGCACGGTCAGAGTGGCCAGCTCCCTGCCCAGTGACCGTCCCACCTGCCAGCTCACCTGGGGACAGAGGTGGTCTCCCTCCTGGGGCTTCGGGGACAGCAAAAATCTCTGTGCACCGTCCTGGACAGCCCCGCTGGGTGCAGTCCCTCCCCGCCGCGGGGACAGCGCAGGCTGGAGAGTTGTACCCCAGCTCCCAGGTGTCCTGTCCCCTGCAGGGGACAATCGGGACCCCCAGCCTCCCCGAGGTGTCTGTCTGCAGAGCCCCTCCTCTCTTTGCTTGCCAGGACAAGAGCCCATCAAGGTGATCGGGATTGTCTTGGGCATCGGGCTGGCCCTGCTGATCCTGGCGAGTTTTGCCTACACCTTCATCCGGTGGTACCGGAGGGGCCGCTCCCGGCGCCGTGAGTACGAGCGGGGCAGGGGACACGGAGACAGGGCAGGGGGCAGAAGGACAGGGCAGGGACAAGGGGATAGAGCAGGGGGCAGGGAGAGGGGGCATGGTTGCAGGGGCTGGGGTGTGGGGAGCGTGGGAGATGGGGAAACCCTGATGCAGGGGGCTCTGGGCCGAGCTGGGGCACTCTGAGCTGAGGAGGGGGATGCACGGTTATGTCCTGGTGCTGTCCCCCTGCCTGTCCTGCCTGTCCCCACCCTGCCACACAGACCCACGGCAAAGCAAAGGTGGGTTCATGGCACCACATGACCCTGACACCTCTCCCTTCTCTTCCTCCTGCCTCCCCAGGGCCTGACTTTGTCTTCAACTTCTACCACTCGCGGTGAGTGATGCTGTGGGGGGATCAGGAACAAGCTCTGTGCAGTGCCAAGGTGTCACGCTCTCTCCCCAATCCCAAATCCACCCAGTTCTGCTGTTGGCAGTGGGCTGGCAGGGGATGGGCACCTTGGTGACCTCTCTGCTTTCTCTGCAGCGGGCTGGGGTCGGTGGCACTGGAGTTGGTGCCACCATTCAGCATCAGTGGCTCGCTGGGCACCTCGGGCGGTGGCTATGAACCCTTCCACAACCAAGGGCCGTGAGATGGGAGCTGGGCTGGCGAGCAGGTAGGACATCCCCCTGTCCCCCCCTGTCCCCAGAGCTGTGCCCCAAAGCCTCCGTGCTGCCCTGTAGCCCCTGGGCATTGCAGCTTTCCCCAGGACAGTCCCAAGGTTTTTCCAGCAAAAATCCTGCCTGTGGCTGTGGGGCTGCAGGGGCTTTCCCTGAGAACAGGTTTTGGTTTCTCCCTGCACAGGCTTTGGTTTGAGTTTCCTTTCCCTGGGATGGGACATGTGGCCAGGGACAGAGGGATGGGGCTGGAGCCCGGCTGCTCTTGCAGTGCTTCCTTCTCGCTGCTTCTCACTCAGAGCCCAGCACCAGCAGAAAAAGCAACCAAAACCAGCCAGGGGAATTCCTCTGTTTTCACTTCTGTAAAAAGCAGCCCCTGAATTTGTTGGATTTCTACTGAAATGGCAATGGTGCAGTTTCTGTTGCTAAAAAAGCTTCACAGAGTCACAGCATCGCTGGGGTTGGAAGGGATCTCTGGACACCACCTGGTCCAACCCCCCTGCCCAAGGTCACCTGGAGCAGTGACACAGGAGTGCATCCAGGAGGGTTTGGAATGTCTCCAGAGAGGGACCAGACTGTCCCAGCTGAGGAGGAGCACCAGGAGCCCCAGAACTGCGTGGCTGGATTTGTGCAACTGTGAGGAAATGGGAAATCTGGCTCAGACCTCCTCCTCCTCCATCCAATATCTGCACCAACATGGAAGCTGGTTCTCCACGCTGCCAGTGCAAGGAAACACCTCAAAAAGCCCCTGTGGAGTTCCTCCTGGATTTTTTTTTACCAGTTGCCTTCAGTTTCAGCAGAACAAGAGGCTGTGGAAGTGCCTGGAGCACGGAGCAGCCATGGGGAGATTCTGTGGCCACAGAGAGGGGTCCTGCTTGGCCAGCGGGGGCTGGCGAGGCACAGGAGACTTTGGGACCATTTCTTTGCAAATTTCTCTCAGAAGAAAAACACAGAAACACTCATGAGAGCCACGTGGTTGCGTGTAGGGAAACCAGTGAGGACAGAGTGGCATTTCCAGAGTCAGAGGGACCATCTGTGCTCTCGGCTATCGAAGCTTAACCCTGTGGTCTGTGGCTTTCTCCTGGCTGAAAGGAGAGCTCTGACTGCTCATGGAGAGGGGGAAATGCCACCTCCTGGACCCCGGGAGCCCTCCATGGCAGAGCCCTGCACGACACAGGATCCGGCCACGGGGTCTGACGTCAGCAGCGTTTTAAAGAAAAAAAAAAAAAAAAAAAGCCATGCTTTTGATGACTCCGTTTTTCAGAGGAAGTTGAAAAAAATTTAAAAGAAAGCAAAAAGCTCCAGCCCCCAAAATATGCAGAGGCAGAAGAGATGGGGCTGGTGGAGGGGCAGGAGGAGGCTCCCAGTGACCTCCACATCCCTGTGGGATGCAGGGACGGCTCTCATGTGTGGGCAGTGCCTTGTGAGATGTAAGAGACAGAAACACAGCAAAGATCAGCCCCCTCCTCCTGCCTGTGCTGGAAAACCTGAACACAAAACCACAAACCCTTCGCTGAAAAGCACACTCCCCAAGGAAGGTTTCCACCAGCAGTTTTACTTCCCACCATGAAGGTTCCTGGAAACGGAGTGACTTTTGGAAAAATTTCCCTGCAACCTGGAAGCTGACCCAGAGTGAGCTGTTTGGGCTCATCCTGTTTCCATTCTGATGACAACTGTGCACAGCATCACAGAATCAGTTCATTTGGAAAAGATCTCTGAGATCATCGAGCCCAGCCTGTGACTGAACACCACGACGCTGAGCAGAGCCCTGATTTTTGTCTTTCCTGGCTCCCTCCACCCCTGGGCTTAACTTGTTCTGCTCCTGTCCTGCCCTGGTGATGTCCCATGGGATGTGCATCCTTGTGAGAGCTCCCACAAATTCCCCTGGGACAGCCACCCAGGAACTCAGGTGCGTGAGAAGCTCTTGGAGAGCTGTCTCGGTTCTCCTTTTTATTCTCAGTTGTGATGTGGAAATTCTCTTCCCCACGTGAGGCAAAGACACGTTGCCCCTTGCTGGCAGGGAATGTCCAAATCTGGAAACAGAAAGCTCAGCTTGGCTTTAGGAGGGGATGAACAGACAAATGGACCAAAGAAATAACATCACATCCTTTCTGTATTTACAAACAAAATGCAATAAATAATGTCTGTATCCAACAGACCATAGTGTGGGTAGGACTGCCCTGGCTCATGCTGGGCTTGTAGGTGCATCCCATATCCTGTCCTGGGGCTCTCCCAGGGGGGAGATGCTGAAGGGTCTCTGTAGGGTCAGGAAAGTCCATGTGAGGTCAGGCAGGGCAGGACTCTCGTGCTGCCAGCAGCAGGGTGCTGATGTCAGGCTGACGTGTGCTTTCGGTGTCCGTGTTGTGAAAGGCTGGGATGACACCAGGAGTGTGGACATCAGCAGAAGGAGCTCAGCTGGGCCAGGAAAGGGGGAAGTGGAAGCACAGGACTGCCCCAGGCCCTGAGGGTGGCTCTGTGCCCTGTGCTGGGCTGCTGAGGGCAGGCAAGGCAGAGATGCCCTGGTGTGTATCCATGAACATTCAGGGGTCGGGGGTAGCTTATCCAGAGGCAGACGAGGTAGTTGGGTGGGTGTGCAGGGCTGGTGGCCCCCAGGGGCCGGGTCACAGGCGGCTGTCCTTGCTGTCCCCGCTGAGCTGGCTCAGGGGCTTGATGGGCAGCGTGATCCAGTCAGAGCTGAGGCTGGAGATGAGCGGCAGCGTCCCCAGGAATTCAGTGTTGCTGAAGATGCTCAGGTCGAAGGGTATTTTCAGATCAGGGCTGGCTTTGGAGCTCAGTGGAGCACCTGGAGCTGCCCAGCTCAGCAGAGTGGAGGCTTGGGGCCCCACCTGGCTGGAGAAGTCCCAGGCAGGGGCTCCCCATGGAGCCAGGTCCTGTGTGAGGGGGTGCTTGGGAGAGGACTGCTTCAAATACCCTTTGGACACAGCCAGCTCGGGGCACTCGATGTCCAGCACGGTGTCGGTGCTGCCCAGGCCCTGCACGGACCCTGCACAGCCCAGGAGGGGCATTCCCTTGTCCGGGGCCTGCTCTGGCTCCACGGTGCCCTTGGACTGCTGCAGGTACCCCCGGAACTCCACATCCTCCTGGATGGTGGGGGAGAGCTCAGGCTCCCCCAGGCTGGCATTCCCGCTGCCAGAGGAGCAGCCAGGAGCAGGGCAGGGGCTCTCCAAGCCCACCCCGCTGTCCTCAGCCCTGGGCAGCTGCTGCCTGTAGCCCTGGGGCTCGGGGCTGGCCGAGGAGCTCAGGGAGGAGGAGGAGGAGGAAGAGGAGGAGGAGGAGGAGGAGGAGGAGGAGGAGGAGGGGGTGTGCAGGCAGATGCCGCTGTCAGTGCTGGTGCCACTGCTGTCTCTGCTCCCCGTGGGCCCCAGCTGGTCCTTGGGCCATGCTGGGAGCTTCCAGCCCTGCTCCAGGGGCAGCTGGGCTGTGCTGGTGCTCCTGTCAGGGCTGCTGTGCAACTGGGGCTCCTTCTGGCACAGGAAGAGCTGCTGGATGGGGTCTGGGTCCAGGCTGCCCAAGGATGGGGGCTCGTGCTCCACCCAGAGTGAGCTCTGCTTCATCAAGGACTTCTGGGAGGGAGAGGAAGAGGGGAGTGAGCTGCGCTTCATCCCTGGTTGGTGCCTGCCTCTCCCAACTCTCCCCAAGCCTGCAGCCTTGCTCTGGCCACAGAGGGTGGCGTGGCACTGTCCCTGCCTTACCAGGACTGACGGTGTCCTCACAGGTTTCCTTACGTAGGTGTGGGCCAGCAGAGCCCCCAGCAGCAGCAGGATGATGCACGAGGAGCTGAGGATGCCCGGGAGAAGCTCTGCACTCCCTGCAAGAGAGGACGTGACCAGGTGAGGGGGGACAGGGGGATTCCCCAGTGCCCACAGCACCGAGAGGCTGCCCTGGCATGGACCCCCCCCTTCCCAGGGCCAGGGGGCTGGGGGGGGTCTGCATCCCGTGATCCCCCCCTTCCCTGGGTGCCACTCACTGTCGCTGTGGCCGGTGGTGACGCACTGCTCGTCACTGCGTGTGGTGGGGACGGGCCTGTTGGCCATGCTGGGCTCCACGCTCAGGCAGTACTCTGTCACCCAGAACAGGTTCCTGATGGTGAACTCTGTGCTCCTCTCCACCACTGTGACCTGCAGCAAACAACACACGTTGGCACCTGAGAGCCCCCAGCTCCTGCTGTCCTCCCTCGTCCTCCTCCACTGTTCCCTGGGGAAAGTCCCCAGGGTGTTTTGCGATAACGATGACAGCAGCAGACCCAAAATCCCCACGAGAGCTGGAAAACTCTGCCATGAAACACGCAGAGAAAGCTCAGCATTTACTCCTACAGAAGACCATGCATTAACAATTCATTTTTCCACTTGAGCAGCACAGTGAGGGACAGATGGGGACGACACGGGAGCAGCAACTCATCTCACCGTGTGGTTGTCCCGTGTCCTCCTGATGTACACGTGGTACCGGGTCATCTCCCTCTGGAAGTCGCTGTACTCCACGGTGATGTTCCCCGAGCGGAGGAGCAGCTGCAGCCGCACCTGGATGGAGTTGCCCAGCACGGAGAGGCTCTGGTCTGCCAGGCGCAGCCCGGCTGGAAGAAAATCAGCCACAGCAGCAGGTCAGGGCTGTTTCCTGTTCACAGCTCTCAGCCTCTGCAGCACCACTCTGAGCTGTGACTGTCCCACCCACCCTCGGCTTGTCCCACCCCCCTGCGCAGCCCGCCTGCCCTTCAGGAGAGTGTGGAGGGAAATATCCCTGCTCTCATTCATCCCACAGTTCTTTCCAAGCAGTTTGGCACCCTGACCCCACCAACCCCAGCGCAGGATGGATGGAGGCAGACCCCAACCCACCTTCCTGTGGGGAGAAGGAGCTGGTCCTTTGCCAGAGGGACTCGTTGTTCCCAGACACGGCCCTGACCCGCGCGAAGTAGCGCTGGTTCGGGTCCAGGGTGTAGTAGGTGAGGTCACAGGAGTGCTCCAAGATCCTGCCGCACTCTGGGATGGCTGTCCAGGTGTTATTTGAGCCATAGCTGTGGGGAGAGGCACCAGGGGTGAGCAGAGAGCTGGAATCAGACCCCGAGCAGGGCAGGACCCCGTGCTCCCCCTCGCTGTTACTCACATTAGGTACTCCACGTCGTAGCGGGTGTCGTTGGGGCAGCCCTGCCCCGGCTCCCACCTCAGCAGGTGCCGCGTCACCTCCGCGTCAAAACGCACGCGCTGGGGGCTCTCCAGCTTCTCACCTGCGGGACACACCGAGCTCAGGTGGGGCTGCACGGCCCTGTCCCCACAGCAGCCTTGGGACGGCCTCCTGCAGCATCACCCCGGGATGGGTGACGTAGCAGCACTGACCATCCGAAAGGTGCGAGCCTTTGCCCAGATTTCTCTTTCCAACTTTCAGGATTTACTCATGCCCCTGTTCTCCTTCCTCTTTCTTTAGGGACAGCGCAGCTGGGGCTTCTCGATGCTTTTCTGCCCCGAGAAAGGAGCTGTATTTGCATCCCCCATCCCCTGCCCTTTGCCATCAGCTCTGTTTGGACTCGACTTTCCTGTTTTGCTCAACTGTTGCCTGGGTGAAACCAGACGTTTTCACACCTCCTGCCTGATCTCGGTGCTGTCACCTGGCAGAAAAGCCCCGTTGATAACATCTGCCACCTTTCCCTTGCAGGTTTCCCTGGCAGCTGCTGTCTGCTGGCAAACACCCAGCACTGTGTCCCCAGTGACCGTGGCCCCTCACGGTCACACCAGTGGGGACAAGCGAGGCTGGTGCCCCTCGCTAAGCCTTTGGACTCCCAACCAGCAATGAAAGGCAAGCGCTGAGCACGGAGCCCTGGCCGTGCCCTGCTCCAAAGCGCTGATCTGAGGGTTCAGCACCCAGCAGAAGTGTCCAGTCTGCGGCTCCAACCCCTTCTCTGACCGCTCCCCCACCCCAATGAACCCACCCGGAGCCGTGAGGTTCAGCCCCAGTCCCCAGGGAGATGAAAACCGGCACGAGAGACTCACCGTGCGTCAGGAAGGCAAGGAGCAGCGCCAGGCACAGCGCCAGGGCGGTGGCACAGGGGACCATGGCCGCTCAGCATCCTCCGTGGCAGCGGGGCGAGCGCGGGGCCGGGCTCTGCCCTGGCGGGAGCCGAGCGCTCGTTTTTCCCCCGGGGGTTGGCTCAGTGACGTCTCGGAGGCGTTCGAACAGCGTCAGGAAAGTCACTGAGCAGCCACTTCCACTTCTCTTCGCTGTCCACCCACTCACCCCCATCCAAAGCCTCAGCCCGGGCTGGGCTTTTCCAACAGAGCTCGAAAGAAGAATTCTGAGGGCTTTTCTGGGTAAAGTGGGGCCGAGCTGAGAAAGGCAAGTGCAAGTAAATGATGTCTCTCCTGCTTTGTTTTGAAATGAGATGTTAAAAGCACGGCACAGGTGAGTGTCAGCACCGAGGATGACCTGGCTCAGGGTTTTACTGAGAACAGCACCTGCCAGCAGCGAAATCCAGGGAGGTTTAACCAGCCCTGGAGTCCCAGGAGGGGATTCTGGCTTTCCCTTCCCTTGGGCTCAGCCTCCTCTCTCAGTCTGCAATTCCCCTTTCTCCATTTCTGGCGCCGAGTGACGGCCTCTGGGCTGTCCTGTGTCCTGCAAACGCCCTCACACAGGGGTGACATCGGAAATTCAGTGTGACACAGGGGCTGCCACTGTCCCCGGGGCTCTGGTAGCCCCCCAGGTCTGTCTGTGATCCCATGGCCATGGGATCTGACCCCATGGCCATGTCCTGCCTGTCTGGTGATGCTGGGACCTGAATCACCACCCAGCAGGCTGTGAGAGCTCTGCTTTGCCTCAGAGCTTGCTTGAGGGCTTTCCTGGGGCCCTCATGTGACAGAGAGTGGTTTTCCTTAAGAAGAGGAATTTCCTACTGGGGAATCAGTGGAAAGGACACAGATAAAAAGAGCAAGAGAAACCAAAAGTGCTCTGGACAGACTCAGAGAGCATCATGGTGGGCACAGACCTGAAGAATAATTTTTGAAAAATAATTTTAAGTGCCTGAAGTGGGAGATTTCTCCCGTTTTCCCTGACTTATCCATCCTGCTGAAGGCCAAGGGCTACTGCAAACCAGAGCACCAGCAGCAGATCCCTTCCCTGCCTGGGGTTTATTCCCATCCAGGGCAGAGCAGGTGATGTCCTGCCCCTCTGCTCTCTGCCCCTGAGTCACATCTGGCAGCCACCGAGAAGCCACTGAGGAGTCCTGAGATGAAGCACAGCCAGTCCTACACAAAACCACAAGATTGTGTTTTGTGTAAGGTAATGACAATTAAAAGCAACGGGACCAAAAAACCAGGGAAGTTGGAGTTCCGTGGAAGAGCCACCAGCGGGTGAGGAGGTTCAGAGGCTTGGGAGAAGCGGTTGGCAATTTAGGGGAAAATGAAAGCAGCTGAGGAGGAACAAAAGTTCTGCAGAACGCTTGGATGCTGAGTGGGACTCGGGCTGGCACCTGAGCCCTGCAGGGAGGGCACTGCCAGGTGCCACAGAGAGGTTGGTGAGGGGACAGTGTGAGCTGGGGGTGATGTGGCTGACCCCAAAATGCCTCCCCGTGGAGGGAGACAAACCCAGCCCAGGAGCACCCGGCTCTGAGCATTTCCCTCCCTGGTGTCCATCGGGAAGCTTTCCCAGGGTGACAGCGGGGTCAGAGAGGTGATGCTGCCCCAGCAGGGCAGGGATGGGGCCGGGGGGCTGATTCTGCACAGCCCTGCCGCAGGACAGAGCGGGGCAGAGGGATCCTCATCCCCATTCCCTCATGCCTGCAGGTTGGAGCAGCTCTCCTGGGCTGGTGGAGCCGGCTCTGGCTGTGTGTTTTAGCTCCTCTTTGCTGGCTGGGAGGGCTCACAGTAGCAGTTACCAGCAGGAAAGGTGAGGATTTCACCCAGGAGCTGTTGTGCACGCTGACATTTACCATCAGGCTGCTGGGGCCAGGTCACTCACCCTGTTCTTTGGAACTTGCTCCCTGCAGGTGGCTTTGTAGCAAGCAATGAAGGATTCCTGGAGTTGTTTTCTGAAAATCCCCTGCTGAAGTGGACGCAGCAGCTCAAGAGGGCACAGCTGGCTCAGGGCTGCCTGGAAGTGCAGCTCAGTGCTTGGCCAGCCCTAGCACTCAGCAGGCACAGCCTGCAGAGGCACAAAGAGCAAACAAAAAAACACCAAAAAACACTCCTGGCTATGAAAACTGCAGAGGAATGTGCTGTGGAGTGAGGGCTGGCTCAGAACCCCTCTGGGAGCTGGGATCTTGAGCAGGAAGGGTCTGAGGGATCCTGCCCAGGCTCTCCAGCCTCAAGAGGAAGGGGCTTTGCAGTGGGGCTCCTCCAAGCCTGGATGTCCTTGCTGGTCTCCTGCCCTCCTGAGGAGCAGGTGTGGGTGGGGAGCTGGATGGATGAGGCACTTACACTGTGAATAATGCCTGAAGAGACGTGTGGCACTGTGGGCCATGGGTCTGGCTGTCAGAAAGCACAGGATGAAGCTAGGCCTTTCTCCTTTAATCCACGTATTTTCACCTGTTTCTACCTGAGCTCTTGGTTCAGCAGAGCATCCCCCAGGTTGTGCCTGCAGGAGGCTCCTGGAAGAAGCATCACTCCATTAGCAGAGGAATAAAAAGGCCTCTAGAGAAACAAGAGGGAAATGGCATTTCGTTTTCCTCGGAACAGGGAATTCTTGACTTCTGGGTCACACCAGAGAGGTTTTCCTGGGGTTGGGCATGGCTGTGCATCCCCTCCTCTGCTCTTGGCCAGGCAGGAGAGCTGTGGGTGAGTGAGTGGTGGGCACGGAGGGGAGGAAGGGGGGCTTGGGTGGGCAGGCAGTCAGGAGAGCAGCGGGGAACCCCAGGATGCTGCTGTTCCCTGGGGCCAGCTCTCAGCGGGGCCAGGTCTCATCTGCCCCGCATCCCCGGGCCGGCACAGGGCAGGTGTTTTGCAGGCTGCGCCTGGAGCAGTTGGGAAACCGGCGGCGCCGGGGCCGGCCGGCAGGTCCGACAGGTTTGCTCCTGGCGATGGCACTGACGTACGAGCCCGCTCGCCAAACACCTCCTGCCCCGGCCCCGCGGAGCTGGCTCTGCTCGGCACCGCGCTGCGGGCATGGCCGTGCCGCAGCTCTGAGCCCAGCCCAGCCCCGATCCCGGCCCATGGACGGCAAAACCCCCCCGGTAAGTGCGGGCGGATCCGGGCTCGGCCCGGCTGGGGGCGCGGGGCGCTCCGGGCTCGATGGACCCGCTCACCTCGGGGCTTGGTGGAGGGACCTGTCCCTCCCTCCTGCTCTCCGGGGTGTTCCTTCTCAGCAGCCGGAGGGAGAGGGAGCCCGGGGAGCTGCCTGAGGAGCTGCTGCCTCCGGCAGCCCTTGGCACACGGAGGGAGGGCAGCCAGCAGCATCCCTGGTGCCAGAACCGTGCTGGCAGAGGTGTCGAGGCTCTCGGGTACTTTGCCGCGCTGGAGTTGTGAACTGAGGGGACCAGCTGGTGCTGTCAGAGGGATCCGATGCTGCTTGGCACATTCCTGAGCCCTCCGGCACTTTCCAGCACTGGTGGGCACACGAGCTGCTCCCCTCCCCTGCTCTCCAGGCAGTTTTCCCTGTGCCCTTTTCGGGCCGGGCAGACTGGGACCTGCGCAGGGCTGGATGTGGGGCTTTGCTGAGCATCCTGTCATGAGGAAAATATCCATCCCGGCCGGGCACCGGGCGAGGCAGCGAGTAATTACCGTGCCGAGCAGCGCCGGCTGTGCCAGCGACACCGGAACAAAGGCGGCGGTGACGGGGAGGATGGGATGGGGCTCCGGGAGAGGCACGGCCAGCTCTGACGCCGGCCTCTTCCTGCCCCTTGGCGGGGGGGAGCCGGCCAGCAGCGGGGGCACAGTGGGCTCATGCTGGATGCTGGCTGGGTCTGAGGAGATGCAGAGTGGCCCCAGCTCTGGGTGGCCCCAAAGCGGGGTGGCGTCACTGCATCTTGGTGACAGTGGGGCAGGAACTGGGATGGCCACGTACAGAGACAATTGCCCAATACTGGACAACCCCACTGGGCCACCTTGGCGTTGTCACTCGGGTTAAATGGGCCATCAGGAGTGCCAGGAGCCACCCTTGGCTCTGCAGGTCTTTCCAGGCCTCCATTTGCCCCTCTGTGGAGTGAGGTGAGCAGTGGTTACTCAGCCCCTGGAACATTTTCGGGGCTGTGCCCAAAGGGTGCTCACAGTGGCACAGGATGACCTGTCCCTGGCCACATCGGGCTGGCTCAACCAACAGTCGGTCACCCGCACTTGCAAAGTGACCCTGGTGTGCTTTGGGATTTCACTTTGCTCTATGAGGGTCTTGGCAGTGTCCTCTCGCCCTGCTCTGGGGCTGGAGTCTGTCCCCTCCCAGGGAGGCCCCGCCCAGCAGTGGCACTCGAGCGGGTTGGTGTCACCCAGAGGGACTGGGGGCTCTTACAGGCTGGGGACGGCTTTGTCCCCAGCGAGGACAATGTCTCCGTTGTGTGCTGGCTGGGCTGAGCTGATCTGTGCGAACAATCGGTGCTTCACAAGCAGGTGAAGGAGTTCCCAGCCTGGACTCGGGGCTGCGAGCAGGCGGAGCCGTGCTGAGGGTGGGCAGCTCCCTCTCTCCCCTCTTGATGCTCCGGATTTTTGGGAGTTCCTGTCTCCTTCTGCTCCTCCAAGACACGGCTGGGCCCTGGGTCTGGTTGCAACACCCAGGTGTTCCCTGGCTTCCGCTTTCCCTCCCACTCCGAAACTGCAGGTGCCTGCTGGCCGGTTTCCCTGGGTGCTGAGCCTCCAGCCCAGCCTGGATTGCCTTTCCCCTGGCGATTTTCCTCTGCTGCCTTGGGTTTGGGGGCCTTCCCTCCTCGTCAGGGTGTGGAGCTGCAGGTCAGTGCACGTGACAGCTCATGGTGCAAGAGGGACGGGCACCTCAGTGCTGCTGTCCTTGGTTTGGGTGCCTTGCCCAGCTCTGCTCCGAGCCCCGAAGGAGGGACAGGGAATGAGGTGGTGTTTGCACTCCTGACAGGTTCAACAACGGGCTCACGTTGCAGACAGGCAGTGTCCACTCACCTGCAAGGTCAGCAAAGCTGGCCAGGAGTCCCTGAGTGTCCCCAGTGTCCCTCCTGGCTGTCCTGTGAAAGCCATCTGTGCCACAGACAGGGGCTGGCTGTGCCCCCCTCCCCAGAGCTGCCTCTGGCACGGAGCATTTGCAGAGAGGCCGTGGGAGAAAGGGTTCAAACCACAGCCGCGCGTGTGCTCCGGGCTCGGCTCTGCCTCTGACTTTTACTCAAAAGCCAGCGAAGGATGAGTAAAGGTTTTGTGGGCAGGAGCTGGTGCTCGTTCACCGGGGTCACACACTCTCCTCGACAGAAACATCTCTGAAACCACCGCTGTTCCCTCTGCTGCAGTGGCTCTGCACTGCTTACCCATGGCAAGAGCTGTTACTTCTCTGGCAGGCCCACAAAATAATTTACACTTTAGACTTTTAAGGAAATGAGTAGATGAAAGTTCACCTGAGTTGTAGAAAGGGCATGAGTTTCCTTCTCAGAGCAGCCTGACCTATGGCACGTCTCGGTGTTAATTTGATATATTTGCACACTGGAGGTGGGAGTGCTGTGGCATCCAGCACTGCTGGCTCCCTGGGGAAGCTGGGCTGTGTTTTCTCAGTGTGATGGAGAGGTTTCTCCTTTGGACGATTGCAATTCTTCTGGTCTGATAAGCAAAGGGTTACAGTCGCTGCAGGGTGAGATGTGAAATAACAGATGAGTGGAGATAGCACACAAATGCCAGGGTAAAAGGGTATTCACAAAAACCCAATTTTTTTGTAGACAGAAGAAATTCTTTTCCCAGGGAGTCTTCTGGGCATCCCCACATGGCTTTGCTCAGGACCTGCCACAGCTCTGGCTGTCACCCACAGCGGGCACTGAGGGTACCCAGGGATGCCCCATGGTGTTTTGGTTGCATGAGAACCGAAATCCCATCACTGTTGGGGCTGCTCAGGCTTGTTAGGGGAGGACACTGCAGGGCACCCTCCAGCCCTTCCAGCCTCGAGGAGAAAAATGAGGGGCTCTCCCGGGCTCCCTGGCACCTTTGGGGGAAGGCAAGGCTGCAGAACTGCTGGGAAATCCGGGTGTGGGGAGACCTGGAGCAGGTCCAGGCTTGTTCCTGCTGTCTGACGGGGTGAGAGTGGGGCTGCTGCAATGAAACAGAAAGTGCCTGTGCTCCGGAAGGTGCCTCTGTCTGCTCCTCCCCGTGCACAGGAGCCCGGGGAGCTCTGCACGAGTGGGGAGGTGGCTCCCCATGGCCGGGGGACATTAGCGGTGCTGTGCCAAGGGCCCGCGGGGGTGGGAGGAGGTTTGTGCCGGGGGGTGGCCCCGCACAGCCCGCCGCTGGCCAGGGCGGGTGGCCCGGCCTCTCCCGGAGCCCGGGGTGCTGTAGCCGCCGGCTGTGCGGGGATGAGCTCGGCAGGCTCGGCCCGAGAGGAGCAGGTGTGTCCCCGGCGTGCGGCGGCGCTGAGCCGGGCTCGGACCCTGCGCGGGACGCGTGGCCACGCCGGGGCCGTGACTCACGGATAATGCCCAGGAAGTTACACCAGCGCATCGCGAGGGAGGGCACAGCCGCATTCGCAAAGCACGAGCCTGAGCAGCCTCACGACCTGCTCATTAGGGCTCCCTGTTCCCGGCAGGAAACACGAGCGGAGAGAAAACCCAGCTGGAAGGGCGAGGGGGGCTCTCATCAGTGCCCGTGCAGTGCCCGTGTCCCCTCCTGCCCATCCCAGGGCTGTGCTCCAGCCCGAGCTCTCTTTACTGACTCAGCATCGAAAGGGATGATTTCTGGTCACGGAGGAAGGTGATCTCTGGCAGTGTAGGGCCAAAAATCAGAGGCAGGCTCCCAGCAGGATGTGTTAGAGCCCTTCTCTACTTGGTGAGTGGTCCCTGCGGGATGGTGGCTCCGCTTCTCCCTGGGTTCCCCTTCAGAAGTGCTGTTAGAGAATGCCAGAATGGTTTGGATTCAAAGGGAATGAAAGCTCACCCAATTCCAGCTTCCATCCCCCTGCCGCGGGCAGGGACACCTTCCATCAGACCAGGCTGTCCCAAGCCCCATCCATCCTACAAAAGGCAGAGGAAGCAGCTTTTATTTTGGGATTTGTTCACAGGTCCTCTCTGGAGGCAAATGAGAGGCTCTGGCTTCTGTCACTGAAGGAACATTTGGAAGAGCGTATTTTGAGGAAAGGAAATAGATACATATTCCTTTGTGAATTCATGGATCAGGAGTGACACAACTGCAGAGCAGCATTCCAGGGTGCAGGACGTTTCAGGGCTTGGAAAACACCGATTATTAAGTGTTACTAAATGACAGCTGGAAATTGCACTGTATTTTTCAAATGGCTAATTAAGGATAGATGCATAAATTGGGGCACTGGCCCCGTGGAACTGGGCCACAGCGTGACTGTCACGATGCCAAATACCCGGCTGATTGCTCGGCTCACAGTGATGGCTTTAGGAAGTTCGGCTGCCTGAAGGGGAAAAACCCAGTGACAATGAGGTTTTTGGCCATCCTGGGTGGGACGTGGCTCAGGTTCTGGCACAGAGAGAGGCACTGGGGTGGTGACTCTCCATGAGGCTCATGGTTCTGTGAGCAACGGGCTCGTTGTGGTGCCAGGGGGGCTCAGCACTGTCCCTGTGTTGCTTTCACCTTCACAGCTGGCAGGGTGGCAGCTGGGGGACTCTCTGGTGGGCAGCAGTCACTGCTGGTGACAGTCCCCTCTGCCCACAGAGCACTGCCTCGCCCAGCAGTGTCCCCCCCAGCCTCCTCCATGTCTCCACGGCCAGCAGCATCTTCGGTGCCCGACCTGCGCAGCCTCGAGAGAACGTCCTGGGCATCAGCTTCAAACCCTACAGCCCCGAGTCCGGCCCGGCCCCGAGCCCCTGCTCGGCCTGTGACAGCACACGTAAGGATGGGGCACAGGGTGATCCCTGGCCCAGGTCCCACCCAGGATGGGGAGGGATGGCACAAACAGCCACAGGCTGGTGTTTCCCTGGGGGTGTGAGGGGTGTGGGGGGCAAGGGAGAGGACAATGACCCCAGGGCAGGCTGGGCTGTGCATGGCCCTGCTCTCCCACAGCCCAGAGGAGCACAGCAGGGTCTGGGTGCCCCGGGGAGGCAGCTGCCCCCTGACCTTGCCTCTGTCCTCTGCCAGGATCCTCCATGTTCAGAGCTCCCTGCATGAGCCAGCGGCGGCTTGCACTCATCTTCTGCGTCTCCGTCCTCATCGTGCTGCTCATCGCCCTCATCCTGCTCTGTGAGTGGGGTCCCAGCTCAGCGTGGCACCAGGCTCCTGGAGGGGACCTCAGAGGGGTGGGGGGGTCAGCAGAGTGTGGGGATACCCACGCTGGGAAGTGCCAGAGGGAAAACTCAGGCCCAGAGACAGGGATGTGCTCTTCCCATTCCCTGAGTGTTCCTGACATCTGGTGGAGAGATGGGAACTGGGGAAAGAAGCAAAGGAGATCTGCTGCCTGGGCTGACGGCAGTATTTGGGGCTGCAGTGTGCTTTCCTTCTGCTGGGCTTACTCTGGTGAGCAGCAGGGCACCCCAGCAGCACCCACAACTGCCCTCCCCCAGGCAAATCATGGTCCGTAGGCAGAGCAGGCACAGACACCGGGGAATCCCTTTAATCCTGGTCACATCCAGCTGCCACTCTGCAGCTGCTGGGCTTGAAGCTGAACTCACAGGCTGAACGCATTTTCTGTGGGTGAAGGGAGAGGGGCTTGCAGCAGCTGGGCAGCACAGGGGGGTGCTCAGGGTGGCCAGTCCTCCCCCAGCCCTGTGTCCAGCAGCTCCTTACTCTTGGTGACTGGGAATGCTCCTGTGCCTGGCATGCCTCCAGATGCCCACCCAGGTGGGTCACAGCCCCTCACCCACGGCCAGCCCCGGACTCAGCGTGGTGTTCTCCTGCTTCCAGTCATGTTCTGGCGGTCGCAGACGGGCATCGTGTACAAGGAACCGGCAGAGAGCTGCAAGGACAGCGCCGTGCGCTGCGACGGCATCGTCGACTGCTCCCAGAGGAGCGACGAGCTGGGCTGTGGTGAGGCACGGGGAGCTGGGCTGATGGGGATGAGGGGAGCCCCGGGAGCACCCCTGACTCTCCTGCTCCACCCCACAGTGCGCTTCTCCTCCGAGGAGTCCTTGCTCCACGTCTACTCCAGCACCGAGGGCCAGTGGCTGCCGGTGTGCAGCAGTGACTGGGACGAGTCCTTCTCCAGGAAAACCTGCCGGCAGCTGGGATTTCAGAAGTAATTCCTGGAGGATGGGTTGTTCTGCTTGGGTGCTGGGGCCCTGCAAACTCCTGCCCTGACTGAGTTCAGGGTCTGCTGTGCTATTTCCCCCAGTGTTGTGTTTTCCCACATGTCCAGCATAATGCAGGGACCGAGTGGTCAGTGCTGGATAGGGGGAGCTCACTGCCTGTCCTCTCCCCTCCCAGTGCGTCACAGACCGAGTACATCCCCCTGCGTGTCTCTGGCAAGAGCCTCACGGTGACTGATGAGCGGGAGACCATCCAGCAGAGCCTCAACAGGTACCAGGCTCAGCTCCTGCCCTGCCCCTGCCCTGGTGCCACAGGAACGGGGCTGAGGCTGGGTCTCCCTCCTCTCTCCTGCAGCTCCCAGTGTCTCACAGGAAAGTACGTCTCCCTCAGATGCACAAGTAAGGAGCTGGCTGGGACATGGACGAGGGTGGGCCACCTTTCCAAAGGTTTGGGAGCGCTTTTCCCCCTTCTCTGCACAGGGTTGGGCAAGTGAGGCGTTTTACAGCAAATTTCCTGGGTGATAGAAATCTAATATTGAATACCTTGGTCCCCAATGCCCCCACAAACGTGGTGCCCACGGGTGGTGGGGATGCTGTGTGTGCCCCCTCTACACTTCCCTTCCCCCTGAGCCTTTCTCTCAGCCTTGCTCTCCCCTCCAGCCTGTGGTCAGAGGATTTCCGGCCGGATCATTGGGGGGAAGGAGACGTCAGTGAACAAATGGCCCTGGCAGGTCAGCGTGCAGTACGGGCCCATCCACATCTGCGGCGGCACCATCATCGATGCCCAGTGGGTGCTCACCGCTGCCCACTGCTTCTTCATGTGAGTGCTGCTGCCAGCCCAGGCACCCAGCCCAGCCCCATGCCCCAGGTCTCACTCCCTCCTGCCCCATCTCACCCTGCCAGGAACAGCATGAAGATCCTGGATGACTGGAAGGTGTACGGAGGGGTGTCGGACCTGAAGCAGCCCATGGAGGGCATCCCCGTGTCCCAGGTCATCATCAACTCCAACTACAGCGACGACCACGACGACTACGACATCGCCCTCATGAAGCTCTCCAGGCCACTGACACTCTCAGGTGAGGTCTCTCAGCTCACCTGGGCTTGGCTGGGGTAGTGTTTGGGGGACAGGGAGATGAACAGGACTGAGAGGCTGCTCGAATCCCCTGGGAACCATGGGGTGTGTGCGGCTGCTGCCAGCTGGAGCATCCAGCTCTGCTGTGGCCACCTCGCTTGTCCTATGGCCTGCAAGGGTCTGGCACCTGCAGTCATGGGCTCAGCCATGTCACAGGGGGCAAGGGAGACCCTGCCGGGGTGGGCAGAGAGGGGAGCCTTTCCTGTGCCCCGTGCTCCTCCCTGGCTGCGGGGCTGTGACGGTTTCTGTCCCGGTGACTCATCCCTCCCTCCCGGCTCCCGTCCCGGCTCCTGCAGCCCAGGTGCGCCCCGCCTGCCTGCCCATGTACGGCCAGCGATTCCAGACCGGCAGGTCCTGCTTCATCACCGGCTTCGGGAAGACCAGGGAGAATGAAGGTGAGGGAGGACTGCGGCTCCCCGCAGGCAGCCCCTGCCCACGAGCACAGCCCTGCTGCGGCCCTCGAGGGCTCTCCCGTAGGGACAATTCTCGGGATTGCCCTCCCGGCTGCGAGGCTTTGCAGAAACAAGAGCTGTGAGAAACACCCGCTTCCTCCCTCGCTGCTGCGGAGGGACCGGGGGAGATGGGGGGTGACGAGGCCCCCCCTGCCCCACAGCTCTTCCTGCCTTGCAGATAACACGTCCCCGAAGCTGCGGGAGGCCGAGGTGAAGCTGATCGACTACAAGATCTGCAACAGCGACAAGGTGTACGAGGGCTACCTGACCCCCCGCATGATGTGCGCCGGGTACCTGCAGGGAGGGAAGGACGCCTGCCAGGTGAGCTGGGGACACACCGGGAGAGAGCTGCCCGATTTGGGGTACCCACAGAGGGGCGTCTTCTGCCTCCCCTCCTCACTGCTGTGCCCCTCTGAGCCAGGGTGACAGCGGAGGGCCCCTGGTGTGCGAGGACGATGGCCGCTGGTACGTGGCCGGGGTGACGAGCTGGGGGACAGGATGTGGCCAGAAGAACAAGCCCGGGGTGTACACACGAGTGACAAAGCTCCTCAGCTGGATATACAGCAAAATGGAGGTGAGGTGGCAGGGCTGTGCCTGGGCAGGGTGACCTGGAGAGGGGCTGTACCCCCAGCCCAGCCCCTGGCACCTCACCCTGCTCTCCTCCTGTCCCTTGCAGAGCGAGAACGACTAAGAGCGGGATGGACACTTGCCTGGGCCGTGCCTCTCCGGCTGGCACGGCCACTGTCCCGGGCTGCTGCCAGGGCACGATGCCACCAGCCAACCCCTCACCTTCCTCTGGACTGTCCGTGCAGCCAGGGACCTGCGGCTGCCCCCGAACTCTGAAAACAGCACCTGCAAAGTGACCCCGCCCTCGCCTGGTGCCGGGGGTGACATGGTGGGCACAGCACCCCGCCAGGCCCGGGGGGACACAGCCCGTGCCAGCGGCTGGCCGTGCTGGCTGGGGGACACCTCCTGGCCCCGTGTCTGTGGCTCTTCTCCTGTAAATAGACCTGTCTGGACAGGGTGTGCGAGTGCTTCCTGGCAGGGCCGTGGCACACTCGGCGGGCCAGGGGCTGCCAGCGGTGCCCGTGGACAGGGAGCTCTCTCCTTTTGCCAAGTCACAGCTGTGCCACCTCAGGGTGCAGGATGTGGCAGGATGTCCACACTGCCCACACCTCCGGGGCCACGCTGGCACCTCTGAGCCCCGAGGTGCAGATATTCCACCCTGTGGGAGGGGCGGCCGCTGCTCCCGTGTTTGCGGAGGGATTTGGGAAGTGCCTTTTACGAGATGTCCCTCCCTGCGAGAGAAATGCCTGTTTGTTTATTTTTCCATGCCGTGGCTCCGCTCTGAGCCAGCGCTCCCTCCCAGCGCTGCAGCCGCTCTGGGGCTGCTCCGGGGAGGGTTTGGCGGCGGCGTGGGGCCGGGCTGCGCCCTGCGGGTGGCTGTGGGAGGTGTGACAGAAGCCAGCGGCAGCCAAAGGCCACGCTGGAGTGTGGTGCAGGGCAATCACCCTTCCGGGCAGTGCCCAGTGTGAGCAAACCCTGGATCTCCCTGAGTGCTGCCTCCTGCCTGCAGGGATGGCACAACCATCCTGTCCTCCCGAGCAGGGACACTTTTCCCTCGAGGAAACCAGTGCCTGCGTCTCCTTGTGGATGCTGGGGCACACAGGGAGATCCCCAGGGCGAGCAGAGGCTGCCTGCTCCCCTCCCCAGCCCTGTGCTCAGCTGCAGGGGGGGTCCTGTGGAGCCTGGCCACCCTGCACTCTTCTAATAAATGTTTTGGTAGTGCCCCACGTGGAGATGGCTCTTTGGGGTGGGCTGGAAAGGAAGCAGCGATGTGCCAAGGATCCCTGAGGAGCGGGCGTGTGGGGCTTGTGGTGGAGTGGCCCTTCCTGCCCTTCAGCCTCGTGGCTGGGAGAAAAGAGATGGTTCAGGTTGCTCAGGTGCTGGGAACACCCCTGGGTTCCCAGCACTGACCACTTCCCCTGGAGAAGGTTCTGGGCAGCTGTGGTTTGTGCTGGGATTTTGGGACGGCAGGTCTAGTCCTGTTCTGGGTGCGCAGAAAGCACCTGGGGCTGGGGCTGCCACCTGCCCACTGAGGGGAAGGGGTGGGTGAATTCCTGCCTTTGCTTCACTTCTCGTGGATTTGGAGCAGTGCTGGGTGGCTGCCCCGGACCTGAACTGAAACAAAGGGAGGGACTCGGTGCCTTTTGGGAAGCACAAGTCAGCCTGACCTCAAATCCCTTTTCAGAGCGCAGCCCAGAAACCTCCCACGGACGCAGGAGCCACCCATGAAGAACAGAGTGTGCAGAGCCCAGGGGACTGTTCCCACTTCATAAGCTGTGACAAGGGCCTGGGCAGCCCTGCTGAACTGCAGGGAGGAGTGGGGGGCTCCTGCTCCCCGCACAGCGAGGCTGGATGTGCTGCAGTGCCTGCCCTGCGTGTGCAGCGCTGACGGCAACACAATTTTCCGTAAACAGAAGCAGCTGATCCTGAGCAAAAGATGGGGCCCTGCCTGACTTCCCTGGTTTGTTTTGGTCTGGTTAAAGTGGGAATTCAGTGGGCTTTAAGTCATGGACCCAGCTTAGGTTTGTCCAGACCTGGAATCTGGGGGTTTCTGTGGATAAGTCAGAGTGGAGCAGCAGTTCATAGTGGTTTTATTACTGGGAAAATTGATCATTTGAGAAGGAATAACCCAAAAATTGGAATTCAGTAAGAGCTGATCTTGCTGGAGCTGTGTTCCTGGGACCAGTAATGGTAACATTTCAGCACGTGTGGGACCTTCTCCTCTGCTGTGGATTTCTCCTGCCCAGAGCTTATTGCTCTTCTGGAAGCCTCTCACAGCAGAGAAACATTTTCAACCCCCAATACAAATTTAATTTATTTCTTCTAAACCTGCCATGCAGCAGTGTCTCCCCCCAGGCTCACAGGCAGGTATTCTGTGTTTTCCCAAGGGATGAAGTTTTCTAAGCAGATTAAGAGTGATTATTTTCCCGTGAAGCCTGGCCGCGGCTGTCGCGCTGTTCCGAAACGCTGTGCAGATGAAACAGACGCCTTTCAGCGCGCTTTGCCTCAACTCCCAGAGCACTGTCCATCCCCTGGGGGAGCAGAGCTGTGGTGGGTGCCAGCCCAGCCCCAAAGAGCTCCTGGGACAGCCCAGGCCATCACTTGTGGCTCCCGTAAAGCTTTTTATTCACTCAATGTCCTGCACCAGAGCATCTTCTAAGACAAGGAGTGCTGAGCGTGGCCCCCACATCTGGCTTGGCTGTTCCCATGTTCTGTGCTCTGGAAATCACAGACCAATGTCCCAAAGGGACCCAAATTACAAAAATACAGCCTGGCAGGCACCACGTGAATTACTGCCCATTAGCAGTGGTTTTCCCGATCTCTCCTTTTATAGCTCTTTGTTCTGCTGTGTCAAAACAGATTTGTTTATAGGGTTTCAGCGATGATGTTTCCCTGCAAAAATGCTTTTCCTCTAGTTGGGGATTGGTTCCCTTCCATGGTCAGTAACATCATCACTTGGCACGGAGTCTCTGCACTTCAGCTGGAGCTGTGCTCGGCGGGGCAGTGCAGGAGCTTCAGAGCAGCCACTGCTGGATCCCCGCTCCTGCAGGGATTCAGGGCACGGGGAGTGACTTGGGCCTGATGGAAAATGATGTTATTGGGGTAAACGCAGCCTTATGGCCACACTCAGCTTTTGTCACCGCTCCACTCGCCCGTGTCCCTGATGTGGCCACGGAATGGGCAATTCCCAAGCTTGGCGTTACAGGGAGAGATCTTCAAATTGGAGGGGAAATTCTGGAGAGCAACTGGCTCTGTCCCTGCTCCAAACCCACAGGGAGCAGATGCCTGATCCAGGGTGAGGGACTGGGGCTCAGATGAAATCATGCCCTGCTGGAGCTACTGACAATGCTCCTGTTCTCTCAGACAGCTGAGGAGATCGGCCCTGCCCCTTTGTTAGCATAAATCAGCATCTCCTGCCTGGCCTCCACTTTACTTTTGGCCCAATTTTTCCAGAAGAGAAGCTGGAGCTCAGTACAGCCTCTCCAGCAGCACAGCTCTGGGGAGCAGATGTTGATTTTACACTGAGCAGCTGCTGGAGCTGCTTTTCCTCTTCCCACATTGACATTGGGGGTCTCTGTTTTACCTGAGTTTGTACAGGAAAAAAAATTGCTGCTGATTTTTTTTATTCTACTCACTTTGGGCAGTTCCTCGGGAATTTGTAAATAAAGAACCACGGGAGGGAGAGCACGAAGCACACCCAGCCACATCCAGCTGTGTCCTGGCTGCTGCTGCATGGGCCATCTGTGCTGAAGGCTCTGCTGCAGCCCCCAGGGCATGGTCACACCTGGATGTTTTACTGTGTGCTGTGGATAATGACAGCCGAGAAACAGATAAGGTCAGAGAAGCCCAAAACTTGATTATAATGGCTTGATCCCTGCCTCCCTCTCTGCAGGATAACTGACAGCCTTATCCTGTTATCCTCATGCATTAGAGGGACTTGATGTTTTCCAGCTCCTCAGTGTTGGTCTGCATCTCTTGACCCTTCAAATAATTGCCTTGAAATGCCAGTGCTGGTTTATTTTCCTTTTATGTTTTACTGGAAGCAGGGAAATGGCTGTGGAACGGTGCCGTCACTGCCTGATTTCTATCTGAGATGCGTTGGAGTTAAAAGGGGATGAGCCAGCTCGGTGGTGACAGCATTGCTGAGGTGTTTTTCCAAGAAGAAATTGCTCTCCAGGGCAGCAGCAGGAGCCAGGCAGACAGAGGTGTGCCAGCCTGGCCAGGCAGGGAGTGGTGCCCATGGCTCTCAGCTGCTGCCTGGCAGTGCCCCCAGCACCCTGTTCCCATCTGCCATCCTGTACTGAGCACAGTTCTCCCTCCTGATTTTGCTCCTCCCAACACGCCTGGCTGTCTGATGGGAATGAACTGGGATTGCCACAAAGCTCTGTGACAGGGCTGTCGCAGCTTTTCACAGGGCTTTTGGTCCAGCCCTGCTGTCACACAGCGTTTTGCCCTGGCTGGCTGAGTGTGCCCTGGTTCCTGGCCTGCTCTGGGGAGCTCCCACAGGGTCTGGTTTGCTGCAGCTGCCAAATGCTGGTGGATTCGGGGCAGGAAATGCAGGTACCAGGTCCTGGGTGTGCCAGGTCAGGCTGGAAGTGGCCCTGCTGTCCACCCGGACCTGGGTGGACCCTGTGATCAGCTGAGTGACATGACTGGAGCCCTGTGAGCTGGAACAGCCTGGCAGCCCCTTTCCCAGCTCTCAGGAGGCAGCAGGACAGCAAAGCTTCTGTTTCATGTTTGCCAATTCACCTGGGTGTGTTTTCTGCTGTCCCCAGAGGAGCTCCCAGGCTGTTCCTGACTCCCCCCGTGCCTGGAGCACTCCTCAGGGCAGAGTCCAGGCCTGCTGTGCTGTGGGATGTTTCACAGCCAGGTGAGCATCCCCCCTCCTCCCCTGCACCCTGCAGGCACCGGAACTTCTGCAGAATCACAGAACCACTGAATGGTTTGGGTTGGAAAGGATCTTCAAGGCCATCAAATTCCGAATCCCTGACATACCTTCCACTATCCCAGGTTTCTGCAAGCCCCACCCAACCTGGCCTTGGACACTTCTAGGGATGGGGCAACCAGTGCCAGGGCTTCACCACCCTCACAGGGAAGAATTTCTTCCCTCTGGCAGTGGGAAGCCATTCCCCCTTGTCCCATCAATCCACTCCTTGTCCAAAGTCCCTCTCCAGCTCTCCTGGAGCCCCTTTAGGCGCTAGAAGGGGCCCTAAGCTCTCCCTGGATCTTCTCTTCTTCACGCTGGACACCCCCAGCGGTGTCCAGAGCTGAGGGTCTCCATCCCCCTGAGCATCCCCGTGCCTTCCTCTGGGGGGATCTGGGAGCCGCCGGGGGCCGGGCCGTGCTGGCCGCGCCCCCGCCGCTGCCCGCGCCCCCCGCCCCGCAGGCACCGCCCCCGCCCCGCCCGCCCGCTCCCCTTTGTGCGGCAACCCCGCTCCTCGCTCCGCTCCGCTCCCCCGGCACCGCCCGGAGCCGCGGGGCCAGCCCGGCTCTGCCCGGCTCCGCCCGGCCAGCTCAGGTGGGTCCGGCCGGCGAGGGGTCTCGGGGGGCCGGTGGGGAGGAAGGGAGGGAGGGAAGGGGCGGCTCGGGGTCTCGGGGTCCGCCCGGCAGCGCACGGCTCGGGGGTGCCCGCTCGGGGATCCGCGCCCCGGTTCCGGGGTGCGGTACCGAGCCCCAGCCCGCTTCTGCAGGGGAGGCGGCCGGGACCCCGCCCCGCTGCCCCGGGGCATCGCCCCGCGCCCCGACCCGCCCGCATCCCGGCCCCGGCGGCTGCCATGGCAACGCCGGGTACCGCGGTTTCCCTCATCCCACCGTTGCCTGGTTACCAGCCCCCCGTGCTGGGGAGGATGCCCCGGCGGACCCCACCCCAGATGCCCGCGGGCAGAGCCGGAGCACGCCCGGAGCTCCCCGGGCTGGCAGGGCTGTGCGGAGCGGGGGGATCCCGCGGAGCCGGGGGATGCCTCTCCCGCAGCCCTTGGCAGCGCTCTGGCTCCTGTTGTTCAATATTGTAGTAACACCGTGCGTAAACAGCCAAGCGCCTCATCCCGGGAAGGCGTACGGAGGAAGGGAAGAGCGTGTCTCTCGGGGTGTGTAATTAATGCTTCCAAAGGAAACGGATTTTGGAGTCCATGTGGTGGAACTTGGATCTTGCAGGGATATTTCTGTGGGAGGGAAAGTGACAGGTGGTTTGTGTGGATGTGAATAAGCAGCGTGAAGGAGAAGCCTCTCGGGGAAAGCCGTGTGTGGATTAGAACGGAGCACCCATTTTGGCAAGCCCGCGGTGCTCCAAGATGCTGGTGGGTCCCGTTGGGATTTTCAGTCCCGCTGGGTGGTTTTGCTCCCAGTTTGACACAAAGACAAACCCGGAGAGTCCCTGCTCATGCACAGCTGGACCACGGTTTCAAGGCGGAGTGAGGTGGAGAGCTGCCAGCATGGAGTGCCATGGCTGCCAAGCCAGGCCACCTGTTGGAGCGTGTTTGGAACCTGCTGGAGGATATCCTGTGCCTGCAAGGTGTGCGTCTACCTGCGCCTTTCTCCCATCAGCCTCATGGCTCACGCTCACCTGGAAATTTTATCTGCTTTGTCTCAACCTACCCATTCAGGTAAAACATGGTGGGGAGCCACGGCTTTGCCAGGTGTGGGGGACACTCCCTGGCACAGCAAACCAGCAGCTCCGTGTCCAGCTGTTCCCCCGTGTTTGCCTTTCAGGCTGTTTGTGTTTGCAAGGTGCAAAGAGGCTGCTGAGCTCTGCAGCTGTTGCATCCCTGAGCATGGAGAAGGCACAGACAGCATGGAGGTGTCCTGTCCTGTCCTGTCCCACTCGGGGGCTGTGCCACCTGCCCATCACTCCATGCCTGGGGCAGTGTTGGTGGGGACAGCAGCCCCACTGGCTGCATCGTGGTCGCAGCTGATGGTGACAGCAGAGGAGAGCAGGGAGAAAATGTCCGCTCTGATGTGCTGTGGAGCGTGGCAGTGCTGTGGTACCCAGCACACTCAGGAGCCTCAAACAGCTTCTTGCACGCTGCTGTGTCAGGGTGTCCTGGTGATCTGGGGTGCTCTCACCACCAGGATCCTGCAGGGAACCTCTCCTTTGTCTCACCTGTGGGATTCCCGTGGCCGGTACCCCTGCAGAGCCCGGGCTCATTCAGCCGGTGTGCGGCCCATCGAGGGTGTGGTGGGAGATGGGATGGTCCAGGCAGGTGCACGGTCAGGTTTACAGCCCCTGGTTATCTGTTAATCAAATAAGGAGGGATCAGGAGCAGCAGACTCCTGTGGGAGGTGGAGGTGATGTTTACTGCCTGCCAGAGCCCCGGCTGGGTTCCCTGGCCAGGCAGCCTTTAGCTCAGCAGGGCTTGCACTGGAGGTTTGCCCCAGTGAAGGATTGGCCTCGCTTCCTCATTGGGGTGTCATCGGGGGGCTGGGGACTGTGCTGAGCCACTCATGGCCAAGCAGTCTTGGCTGAGGCTCCCTGATGGTTCAGAGTCAGTCCCATAAGGTTGGAAGAAGCCCTGCAGGAGGCAAGTGGAATTCTGGGGTACAGGTAAGGGGTGGTGCGCTCAGAGAGACCCCAAACCAGCAAAATAGATAATTAGACTGCAGTAAAGCCAGGTCTGTGTCTCCCATCCAGTCAGCCTCTGAATCAGCACCGGATTTGGGAAGGGCCGTCCACACTGGAATGGCGAGGGCTGGAAATCTCTCCTCTCTCATTTGGAAGCACGAGGCACAACAACAGGCGCATTTATAGCCAGATTGACGCTGACGTGAAATGGCAGAAGAGCACATCTATGCAGAGCTGGAAATGTCCATTCACACATGCACGCTCCTAAACGCCCCGGGCAACGGAGCGCTGCTGTCACGGTCTGGGGGGCTTTGCACAGAAAGCGGAGATTTTAACTAGGTCTGATCTTCGGGAGATGCCCTGAGGACTCCTGACGGAAGGCGGAGGCTGCTCGGAATTGCGCTGTGATGGCTGAGACTTGACAGGGCAGATCCATGCAAAACAATGAAAAGGAAAAGGGGACTCGGAGATCCTACAGCGTTACAAATTCACCTGCCTTGCTCTGGCAGGATTTGCCGAGCTGCAGAGAGCTGAGCCAGGCAGGAGAGACTGGGTCTATCTGCCCGGATTCGCCTGCTCCTCTCCCTCTCCCGGGCTCCGTGCACGCACACACCGAGCCAGCAGTGTGGGAATAGCAAGGAGGGATTATCCATGAGGAAGAGGCTTAGGAGGAGCTGTGGCTGTGCCCTGCAAGCAGCGGGTGTTGGCTGTGCGCGTGGCAGGGCGGCGGCGGGGCTGTGAATCACCCGGCCGGCTCGCGTGGGTTGCGGGTGGCTCCCAGCTCCTGCTGCCACGGTGGCCCTGCCGCTGTCACCCTGCCTTGTTTGTGTCACTGCTGGCTGTGCTGGGCAGGGGGAATCGACCCTTACGATGGGGCAGCCCTGGCTGACCCCCAGCCCGCTCTTATCCACATCCTCCCAGGAAACACCGAACTCCGTGTACTTCCTCACTCTGTGTCGCTGCTTCCTTCCCCCTGAGCCCCTCACAAATTCCTGCTGCCTCCTCCCACCACCGGCTCTTCTGTGGAGATAGGGATGTGTGGGGAAATGTCTGGTTTCCCTCATACAGCAGCAGGTTGAGCTGGGATGAGAAAGAAAGGGAGTTCTGGACGCCGCTGCTCCGCTCCTGTGCTGCTCCGCCTCTCTCGTTGTTTTGCCGGATCTCACAGTTTTAACAGGAAACCCCCATGTTTTGGTTCCAGTCACGGCGTTGCCACTGCCCGTGGAATCCGGAGTGGTGACTTCAAACTTTGTGTCACCGATGGGGAGAAAACAGGGTGAGATTTGGGCCGTGGGACGTGGCAGCTGCTGGCCTTCCTCCCCTTCCCTGTGCCAAGGCACAGCTGGATTCAGCAGGAGAGAAGGCGGGAGCAGGGAGAACGGCAAACCCTCGGCAGTGCTCGCTCTTCTCACTTTATGTCAGCTTCAGGAAGAGGTGGGTGGGCCAGCTTGGAGCAACCCAAAAAACCTGTGGCTCTTTGCAAGGCATATGCTTCCTTGGAGGAGAGCTGGGCTCGTTTGCACTGCGGAGCGCCGTGTTTGCCTTTGGAGCAGGGACGCTGCCAATCCTGGCGGTTCACTCGTGCGGAGATAAGCTCGAGCGCGCGGAAGTGTGTGAATTCTAGGAATCGAGATAGAAAAACAAAGAACATATGTGTGCTGCGTGCTTGGCTCGGCCCAGCAGTGAACTCTGCTGCGCTACGTGCGAGGAGCCAAACGCTGAGCGAAGGGTTGGAGGTGGGGTGTGTGGCTGGGCAGGGCCCAGAGCCACGTGGAGGGGCTCGGGGCAGGGAATAATGCGAAATTCCCTGAGTGTGTTCTTCAGGGGATGATCCAGCAGAAGGAGAATAGCAGCAAAAACAGTAGAAATCTGACGAATTATTTGTTTGTGAAATACGGGAGCCAATCAATATTGATCACGGCACGAGAGCGTGAGCTGGGTCACAGCTCTTGTGCATGCACAGAGCCCTCGTGGGGGTGAAATCACTGATTTTTTGCAGCCTTGGCAGTGAAGAGATAAAGAACGTGAGAGAAAGGACATGTGCAGCTCGCAGTGACTGTGTCACCAGCTGTGGCTTCTTTGTGTGTGTTTCTAAGACCTGGTAATTACCCGAAATCTGCGTCTCAGCAAACGAGGGGGTTTGTCTGGGCGCGCTCCGGTGCAGCCCCGCGCTGCACAATGGCCCAGCAGCTGCAGCAGAGAGGGATGAAACCCTCCAGTGTTCGGGTAAACACATCGCCTGCGGAATGGCAAATCGTGGGAGGGGAGGGAAGGATGGGAATTATCGTGGGATGCCGCTTGTGATGAGCAAGGCGGGTTCTGGGAATGCTGGTGGCACCGGGGCTGCCTCCTCTGTGGGTGCAATGGGAACTGGCTCCCAAGGGCAGCACTGGAAATGGCCACGGAGCTGCTGGGGCCAGCGCTGGTGGGCATTGCTGAGCCTGCTCCAGGCGTGCCAGTCCCGGGAGCGTGGAGCACAAACCGAGGGAAGGGGCCGCGGCAGGGTCCGGGGGACCTCGGTGTCCTGGGGCAGCGGAGCCGCCTCCTCCGTGGCTGGCAGCGGGGGCGGGCCGGGATGGAGGCTGCATCGGAATCAGGTCAGGCTCCGGAGGGGCTGAATAGCGGCACGCCGGGCTCTGCATCCGTCAGCGAGCTGAATTCCTGCTGTGTCGAGGGCCCCTTCCTTATCGGCACTAATCCAGCGCGGCAGCTGCGGCAGCTCTGTAGCACCCGGCGCTATCGGGGCCGCGCGGGGCTCCCGATAACCCCCCCTTCCTTCCCCGGAGCCAGCAGCGAGCCCTCTCCGTGCTCCCGACCATGTATGGGCACCCAGCCGGAGCCGGGGCACGGGGGCACTGCCTGGCACCGCTGACACCCGCAGGCAGAGCCGTGGGGCACTCGGGGAGCTGCGGGGACAGAGGCAGCAGCCAGCCTGCCACCACCCGCCCTCCGAGGAGCTGCATCAGCCCAGCCCTCTCCTCCTGGCTCGAGGTGTTCCCCGCACGCAGACAGCAGGCGACCCGGTCTGCAGTGCTGGCAGGACAGGGAGCAGCTCCCCCCGTCCCCTGGCTGTTCCCTGGGAGCTGGAGAAGGGATGCTGGCAGCGGGTTGTGGGTGGCAATGCCCTCCCTTGCCAGAGCAGAGGTGCGGAGTCGGTGCCGGAAGCGAAGGTGCCCGTCCCAAATGCAGCTGGGGACATGTCCCCCTCCCCGAGCTGGCAGGGAGCGTCTCAGCCCGGCCACAGTGTCCTTACACCCGGGGAGAAGGGTCCGTGCTCCGGCTGGGTGTTCCCGGGGACAGGGACAGGCTCCGCTGGGAGGGGACACCGAGATTATTTATGGTCTCTCCTTGCTGCCGCAGGGAGCCCGGAGGGCAAGCGTGTCTTTGAGCTCACGTCCCACCAGGGCCACTGGCCTCATTGCGGGGGTGTAATTGCTATGCTAATTGGGACAAATCATCATCAGGGGCCGGGCCGGGGGCTGGTGGCCCGTGCCGGGCCAAGCCGTGCCGCGCCCTGGGATGCTCAAAACCAATGAAGTTTTAAGAGCAGATGTAGAAAGAGCAAACCGAAATTGTTCTTCTTGCCTCTCTTTCGGTGGTGTCTCTTAAATCTTCTTGAGAAAGTTTTTAATTGAAACGCGCCACATTAAAAAAATAATCCCAAGTGCGAGTGGAGCCTGTCCCAGTTTAGGAGGCTGGAAATATTCAGCAAACTGATTAAGTTATGCCAATTTCTCCCAAAGACAGAGGGATTTAGGCTTGAGTGTTTAGCAAACTAGGGTAACTGTAAATCCAGCCTCTTTTTTTTCTGTCTCAGTGGAGGTTTAGGTTGAATATCAGGAAAAGGTTCTTCCCCCAGAGGGTGGTGGGGCACTGAACAGGATCCCCAGGGAATGGGCACAGCCCCGAGGCTGCCACAGCTCCAGGAGCGTTTGGACACCACTCCCAGGCACTGGGTGGAATTGTTGGGGTGTTGACCCCATCACCGACAGAGCAAACTTGAGACTGCACTGAGATTTATGCCAAGTGGAGATGGTCGAAAATACATCACAGAACCCCACAAAAAATGTGCGTCTGGCTGCTCAAACCCTTCCCCTCCTGCCTTTGAGCTGCTGGGCTGGGCACAGCTATGGTACCAGATATCCTGGGCGTCTCCTAGGACCAGCCTGGCTCCTTCTCCCGTGGCAGGAGCTGGTCCTGCCTGCCGACACAGCCAGCCATGGATTGTCTGTAGTTCCCCCGCGCTCCCTGGCTCTGTCCCAGTGCCCTTCCTGAGCCATCTTCGTGCTAACACCCTCTTCTCCCCTCTCTCACAGCAGCCATGGAGGCAGTGCTGATCTTCCTGTGCTCCCTGCTGGTGCCAGCGGCCGTGGCAGACGGTAGGTGCCTGGTGCTTCCCACACACTGCTCGGGAAAGGCCTGGGGGACCTGGGGAACAGCCTCCACACGGATCCAAGGAGGCTGGAGTGGGGCCTAGGGCAGCAGCCATAAGAGCCCCAGAGTTTGTGGGGAGCTGCCGGGGCTGAGCCAGGGGCTCACTCACCTCACCCCCCTTGTCTGCTCATTTCCAGTGGCCACCCAGGAGAAGGAGGAGGAGGATCCCTTTAACTATGGTGAGTGAGCACGGCCGGGGGTGGGGGTGGGTGTGCCGTGGGCAGCAAAGGAGCCGCCCCCTTCCCTGAGCCCATCAGGAATGAGTCCTGTGTCTCCCCCTCCCAGATTACCAGAGCCTGAGGATCGGGGGGCTGGTGTTCGCCGTGGTCCTGTTCACCGTGGGCATTCTCCTCATCCTCAGTAAGTTGGGGACATGGCACATGCTGGGCTGGCAGGCTGGGGCAGCAGGGGCTGTTCCTGTGGTGGGGGGCACTGGGAAAGGCCACATCCCATTCCCCCTTTGGCCACGCTCACGGAGTTTCTCTCCCCTTGCAGGTAGGAGGTGCAGGTGCAGTTTCAAGCAGAAGCCCAGGTGAGTGAGGGCAGATCTCCCTTGGAAAGCCCCTCTGCTCCCATCCTCCCTCCTGCAGCTGGCAGAGGGCTGGCACTCTCTGGGTGTCCCTTGGGGTGCCCAAAGCTGGGGGACAAGGAGGACACTCTGCTGCAGAGCTCCTGGGTGGCAGAGCAGCTCTGCCTCCTCCCAGCCACCTTCCACCTTCCTGGCCATCCCACCACACTGCTGGGCATCCCATGTTGGGACGGGACACAGATCCCATCTGCCCATCCCATGCTGGGGTGGGGCACAGATCCCAGCTGCCCTCACCGTGCTCCTCTCCTTGCAGGGCTCCAGGGGACGAGGAGGCTCAGGCAGAGAACCTGATCACCTCGAACGGTAAGGACGCTGTCCTACGGTCCCTGTGCCACTGCCCCGTGTCACAGCCCCCTCCCAGTGCTGGGCAGGCACCACAAACCCCTCTGCCCTTGCCTTTGCAGCGACAGCGGCACAGAAAGCAGAGAACTGAGCAGGAGCCATGCGGTGAGTCCCAGCCCAGGCTGGGTGGGGGCAACAGGATGGGAGGGACACATATGTGGGGCTCTGAGCAGACCAGAGGGTCTGGGCAGCTCGGCATCCCTGGGATGGGGTGGGGGTGAGCACTGGTGGGGTCCACAGCAAGGAAACTCTCAGTGCTGGTGAGGTCCTGAGTGTCCACAGGCAGCCCAGCAGGAAAAGGAAGCATCTGTCCAATTTTTCCCTTGTATTACACTTCCTTCTCTTGTGCTTCTCCTCCCCAGAGTGGTTTTGGTTTCAGGGTGTTCAGAGAGCTGGGTGTGAGTCCCTCAGGGCTCTGAGCTCCCCGGCCTCCTGAGCTGTGCCCTGGTTTGGAGAGGGGGAAGACTGGAGCCCGTGCTGGCAGTTTGTGCTGCTGGGGGGAAAGCCTGACCCACTGCTGTGCTCCCCATGCAGACCCAGAGACCCGAGGATGGACACTCGGAGCGCAGATGCCCGCAGCCTGCGAGGAGACTGAAAGCCCAGCAGCTGGTCCCTCTCAGGAGACGCGGAGCTGCCGTGTCCGTATCCCCCTCCATGCTCCAGCACCGGTTCTCTGTTTCCTAACCCAACTAAACTCCGCTCACCGTCCTCTCTGCCTCCCGTGGTGTGTAATGTTGCTGTGAGATGATCATTACCTCTAGGGCTAGTTGTTGCTGATGTTGTAATCGTGACTTTCTCTTCACCTTTCTTGTGCTGTGCGTGTGATTCGGGCTCTGTAGGACTGGCAGGCGCTGCCCTTTGGGCTGCCCTCCAAGCCTGGGCACAGGGAGTGTGGGCTGCGGGGCCAGGAGCGTGGGCTGTGGGGCAGGGACCCCCATTCTCTGCCCAGTGCCAGCAGCACAGCCCCCCTGGCTTTGGGCAGGGCTTGGGGACCTGCAGTGCCCTGGGGCCCTGCCCAGCCATTTCAGGGCCACCCGTCCCCATTTCAGCAATAACCCCCTGCATGCCTCCAGCCTAAAAACAGCCATGGTGGGGGGTGAGTCAGGCATGACCCCATGGCTCAATCCCCCTTTCTGGGGTCCCTGGGGTGCTGGATTCGAGGCTGAAGGAAACTCTCCTGCCTCTCCTGCTTGGCACTCCCCATTTCTGACCCTGGTTAAACCTGTGGGACGCTGCTTTAAGAGTGAGGCAAGGCCATGGTGTCAGAGAAGCCCGTGAGGTCCCCAGCACGGTGACACTGTGGAGGAGGGCAACAGCACAGCGGTGACCCTGCTAACCAGCACAAACCAGCTCCTGCCCGCGAGCCAGAGCTGGGTGGGTGACACAGTCTGAGGGCTAAAGAGAAACAGAGATCCTGTCTGTGCTTGTCTCCGGCAGGGAAGGGGCAGCGGCGTTTCCTCCTGGTGCTCCCTGCCGCTCCTGGCGCCTTGTCACTCCCTGTGCCACCCATGTCAGTGCTGTGTGTTGTCCCGTGGTGGTTCCGTGTCACCCGCGGTGCCAGCTGTCCCTTCTCCCCATGGAGCAGCAGCAAGTGGCACTGAGTGATTCTCGGGGCTTTTGCACACCTGAGCTTGCACTGTGACAACCTGCTGAGCCCAGAGGCCACCATCACCCTGTGTCCTCTCATGGCTCTGAGGCAAACCTGTGATTTTTTGTCCCTTCCCCAAGTCCTTGAGCAGGCAAAACCTCGGCTGGGGCTGGGGACTGCCAACTTGAGTGGGGGCAGCAGTGAGGGGTCCCCAGGGCTGCACTGAAACACCTCAGGGTGCCACCCCACACTGGGAAGGGGGTCTTGTCCTCCAGAATGGCTTTGAGAGGGGTTTCTGCTGCATCCATCCCACTGTGGTGGCTTTGCCTCCAGCGTGGGCTGTGGCTCTGCATACTTGGCATCACTTGATGGCACCGGGAAGCTCTGTCCCGTCTGTGCCAGGCAGAGGGACCGTGTCTCTGATGTTGTGTCCCTTCCCTCCATCCTGGCTGTCGCAGAGAGCTCCCGGGCAGAGCAGAGCCCCGGCCCGGCCCCCGAGTGTCACGGTGTGTGTCCCGTCGGAGTGCCCGTGCTGTCCCTAGTGTGCCGTCGGTGTTACCACGAAACAAAGAGCTCCCTGTGGTGTGTAAAATGGCCAAACCCTGACTGTTGTAAAATAAACTGAGCTATTGTGTCTCCTTTTAAATAGGCGAGTGTGCTGCTGTGCTGGAGGGCTGGTGTGCTCTGTGCTGTGACCTAAGGGGAAAGGAATAAAATATCGTTTCTATCGGTGCCTGCCTGCGTTGTCTCGAGGGCCGCGGCGTTCCCAGGGCAGCCTGGCAGCTTCCCACGCCGTCCCATTGTGGCCCGGCTGGGGCCAGGGGGGCAGGGGCAGCGCCCTGGGCAGCACAGCCGGGCTTTGTGCCGGCCGAGCCCCCTCCTGCTCCCTTCTGCAGCTCAGCGAGAACCAGAGCCCGTGGGAAGGGAGCGCGGGGGCGCGGCCATGGACACTTTTGTCGCTCGGATTTTTGGGAGCCGCCGTGTCGGGCTGCTGGCGCGCCGGTCCGGCGGATGCTGAGCGCTGCCAGGGCACGGTGACAGCAGCGACAGCAGTGCCGCTGCGCCGGCCCCACGCAGCACCCTCCTGGGGCTTGGCTGCACCCCGTGGCACCGGAGCCGGGCCGCCGCTGGCTCGGGGTGTCCGCGCTCCTCAGCCCTGCCGAGGGGAGCGTCCCTAGGGACCAGTTCCCCCCCGGCCACCGCGGCGTTAATCGGCTTGGGCGCGTGACTCCCGCTCGCTGATGGAGAGATTAGAGCAAACTGGATCGCACAGCCCTCCTGGCGGCTGGCCCCGCAGGGCCCGGGGCTGGCACCGCCCGGAGAGGGGCACAGCATCCCGGTGCCCACCGCCGACAGCGATGCGCCGCGGACAGCGCCGTGCCAGGGCGCTGCTCGACCCGGCAATGCTCGGCGCTGGCAAGGAGGTGCTGACCCGGCCGAGGGACGCCCTCGGTGCCAGGATGGGAGGACGGGGCGTGCTGCTCGTTCTTCCCCAGCAAAAGGCAGTCACAGCCTGTATTTGAGCCCATCCCTCGCTCGTCACCACCGCAGGAGGTGAAACCCAGCAGGGCCGACAATGGGAAGGGGAGGGAGGGCTGCGGCAAGGACACGCAGTTCGGGGTGCCCAGCCCTCCCCACCGGCTGGCACGGTGGGTGCTGCCCCTGCCCTGCCCTTCCCTCCCCTCCCTCTTTCCCAAAGGCGGGCGGGAGCCCTGTGCCTCCCCTCGTGACTGCGATAAACATTACACCGAGGCCATTAATGTTTAATGAGGTTTGTCTCCCAATTAATGCGCTTTCCCGTGGGTGCCCACTCGCAGAGCGAGGCTCCCGCCGGACGACACGCCGAGGCCATGGGTGACGGTAAGGACAGACACCTCCACGGGGACATCTCCATGCGAGAAGCACGGCTGGTCCCTCCCACCGCGGGGGGAGCTCTCGCTGGGGATTTGGGGTGGGGTGACGTGGGGATGGATCCTCAGAGCTCCACAGCCCTGTGGCACATAGGTGCCAGCTGATGTTTGGCTTCTTGGGGTGATTTCTCCTTCCAAGCTGCTCCCGGCAGAGGGATGAGCAGTCAGGTAAGGTGGCTGGAGAGGTGACACCGTGATGAGCTCGCTGACATGGGGGGTTGTTGGGGTGCATCTGGTGCGAGGTGTGAGCCTGAGGGGTTGTTCAGGTCTGGGCACTGAGGGGACAGTCATGGATGGAGTCCTGCTGGCAGTGGCACTTCCCGAGGGCAGCGGAGCAGGGTCCCTGCCTGCAGCTTCACTTGGAGCTCGAAGGCTCCAGAGCATCCTGCAAATGTAGGTTGTAAATGCATGCCGTGAATTCGCCATGGACGTTAAACATCCCGGGGTGAGATCCAGGAGTTTCCTGGCTCAGCTGCGCGCCAAGGAAGTCACAGCACTCTCCTTGCAGTTCCCGATCCTGGTCTGTCCCACCTCCCCATTGTGAGGACGTGGCTCTCACTGGAGTTTCTCCTCTTTTCAGAGCAAGTGCCCGAGCAGGGCCAGGACAGGTTCAGCTACGGTGAGTGTGTGCCCCGGGCAGGCTGCGGCTGGGGCAGGGGCACGGGCAGCCCCCTGCCACTGTGCCATGGGCTCTGTGCTGCGGGCTCAGCCCCCACCGGGGCTGGGCTGACACCTCCCGGCTCTCCTCCCCAGACTATGACACCATCCGCAACGGGGGGCTGATCTTCGCCGTTGTGGCTTTTGTGATCGGGCTCCTCATCATCCTCAGTAAGTGCTTGGGTGGGCTGGATACCTTTCGGCTCCACTCCGTGCCCTGCTCGGCCCCCTCCTCTGGCCACCAGCCCTGCCCCACAGCACCAGGGGTGGGCACAGCCTGCCCCCGGGGCTGCCTGGGAACTTTCCATCCAGGCACGCTCCCAGCACTGGGTGAGTTGGGAGGGAGACCACGTAAATATTTAGTGTTTCCCTGCCAGCACCAAGGCTTTAGTGGGAAGGTCACTCATTAAAAATAGCAGAGAAAACTCTGACATTTCCAGAGAGAGGAACCAGCTTTCCCAGAGCCCTCGGACCTCAGCAACTCCCAGAGTGACCCAGTGACCCTGCCTGGGTGTTCTGGCATTGCTCCGTGCCGGCATCACTCCATGCGGGGTGGCCACAGTGTCCTAGCTGCTGCAAGGATGGTGCCCGCTAATTTTAGGGAGAAAAACATGAAAACCAACAGCATTTGCAGTCATGGGACAGCTGGAGCAGGAGCCTGTGGCTGGGCAGTGCCAGGGCTGCAGGGATGGGTGAGATGGGGCAGGGAGGGGAGGCTCAGCCTCAGTCGCTCCTCTCGCCCCCAGGCCAGCGGTTCCACTGCGGAGGGAGGAAGAAGAGGAGGTGGGTATTGAACGTTTTTCAGGCAGCTTCATCTCCCCTGCCTATTCCAGTCCTGCCAGCTGCCAGGGCCATTCAGCCCATGTTCCCCCCTCTCTCAGCCAGTGTAACACCTCTCCCCTCGCTTTTTGCTCCACAGACAAGGGAACGAGGAAGAGCTGTAGGTGCAGGTAGGAGGCTCTCCTGGCTCCCTGTGCCAGGCAGAGATGCTTTGGGGTACTCGTGCTTCAGGAAAGTACTTCTGGGGGGTCTGTCCCTGGAGGAGAGGGGCTGGGACACGCTGGCCACGTCACCCTCCCTCTCTCCGGTTCCAGAGCTGCAATGCCGCCATGGAAGCAGAGCTCCAGCCGAAACCCAGGAGTCCTGGCCAGTGGCCACCCCTCACCCCGCTCCAGTGGATCCATTACCCCGCGAGGCCAGAAGGCAAATTTTCCTCGTGCTTCCCCCTCTCTTAGACCCAGCAAGAGCTCCTTGGCTAATAAAGTTCAAGCTCCGAGAGGTTAAACAGTGTGCCCGAGGCGTTTGAATCGCCCACTCTCCTGGCCCGGCGCCAATCCTTTTTCTGCCCTGCAGGCGCCTTCCACCACAGACCCAGGAAAGGCCCCGCTGGCTCCTCCGCAGCCCGAGGCACGGAGCAGCAGGCGCCTCCGCCCTGGGTTTGCTCCGGATGTTTCTTCTCCCAGCTACAGGTCCTGGATCCTGCTGCACTTGCCTTTCCCTTGGGATGCCCAGGCAGGGGCTGGCAGCACTGCGGGGCTGTTTGTCTGGCTGTGCTGGGGTTAATGTTCTCCCTCGTGTTCTCCCTCGCAGCACTCGAGGTGCTGGGTTGGATATCACCTGCGGATGGCCAGTGGACAATGTCAGCCTTTTGGGTTTCTCCTTTTTCCCTTTTCTTGTGCTCACACTCCCCCTGCTTTCGCTTTATAAACTGCCTCTGTCTTTACCCACGCGTTTCGGGGATTTTCCCTCTTTTTAATTCCCCCCTGCCCTGCTGGGGGAGGGGAGTGGGAGAGCAGCTCAGTGGGTAACTGCTGTCTAGCCAAGGTCAAGCCAGCAGGGTACCACTGAGGGCGATCCAGGCGTCCTTCCCGGTCAGGGATGAAGCACGGAGCTCTGTGTGAGCTCTCGGCCGCTCCCAGCTTCGGATTCTGCCAGAAACGCCTCTTTCAAAAAAAAACAAAAGAGCAAAACTCTCCCGCAATTGGCGGTGAGTGAGGAGGGAGGTTCGCTCTGTGTGAGGAGAGCTGGCCCGACACAGACACCTAGTGACGGGAGGGCAGGGCTGCCTGTGCCCCACCACTGCCCCCCACCTGCCCCAGCACCCTCGCCCCTTCCCCTGCAGGCCTGGGGACAAAGGGGGCCTCGGGACACCCCAAAAAAGCAGAGAAGGAGGGGCTCTGGGGGGGATGCAGCGGGGAGCTCAGTGCCAGCCTCGTCAGTCTGGGGGTTGCTTGACCTGGGAATGGTTGGGGTGAGAAGCCCCGACTCAGGGGGTTTCCTCCCCTCACCTGAAGCCACTGTGGTTGCTCGGGTGTACAAGGGGCTGCCTTCAGTGATCCCGACCATTCCAGCGCCACCGCGATGGAGAAACCAGCTCCCTGGGTCCGTTTGGGCTTCGATCGAGGTCAGACATTGACAGAAAAATAGGATTAGCTGGGGGAAGGTTATTAGGCAAAATCCGTGCAATTTGTCTAATCTGAGGTGCTTATTTAACACAGTAAGGAGATTATTTTGGAATATAATTTTGACTTGACACTGACCCATTAATGAAGACTCGTTGCCACTTTTCACAGCTCAAACAAGGATAGGAGTCCTTAAACCGAGGGAGAAAATGGTTAATGGTCGAGCTCGATGGTCTTAGAGGTGTTTTTCAAGATAAATGACCCTGAGATTCTATGAAAAGTGCCTGTTTAACAGCACGGAAGGGTTTGGTCACTCCAGAACTGCCCTGTCCACACCTCACTGAGTGCGGTGGGATTGTGTCCCCCAAAAACAGGAGCTGAAAGTCCTGGCAGGAAGGAAGGCAGTGGGGTGTGAAATGAGCCCATTCTCAGCAGGGTCTCACACCCTTGAGCTCCAGGGCTCCCCTCCTTGCCGGCTCCCGAGCGTGCCAGGGCTGCAGCCGTGGCCTCCCCTCCCCGAGAGCCCCGCAGACGGAACCCCCGCGGCTCCGGGGCCGGGGATTATGGGGAGCGAAAAGCCGTGTCTGGCTCCAGAGCGGCATCTCTGTCTCGGCACCAGATGGCATTAATGGCATTATTCTGCACGGCTTGGGGACACCCACGTGTGCCCGCACCTGCACAGCCCCACACCCCGGCTCGGGGTGAGCCAGGGCTGGGGACACTGACAGTGGAGGCGGTGACAGGGCAGGACACGCCCCAGCACCCAAACCATTGCTCTGGGAGTGACATTTGAAGGGCAGGGTCTCACCAGAGCTCGGCTGTGAGCCCCCGGGCTCCTCCAGGATGGAGCCAGTGAATCTGGGAGCCAGGAACAGAGGACAGGCATAAACCAGTGACAGGGTGCACAGGAAATGTGGCATCTCTGAGCTGGGGTAGAGGGCTGCCAGCAGCTCTCCGCAGCTCCACAGTCATTTGTTTTGGATGTTGAGCCCTGGAGCTTTGGGAGAGGGAAGCTGGGTGCGCTCCAGGAAAAGGCCACCGTGTCTCTCCTCCTGCCACTGCCCCGATGAGAGGGTGCTGCTCTCCCCAGGGTTGGTCGTTGTCCCCATCAGAGGGTGTCCCATGGACAAGCCCAGCCCCTCAGCCCTTTCCTTGTGCTCCCTGCGCTCCGTGGCCTCGGCGAGGAGGCGTTTGCCTTCTCCCCTGAACCAGGCAATCTCGGAGGATTTCTCTCACAGCCCCTTGAGCCATTAATCTTCTCAAAGTAAATCTTTTCTGCGGCACAAAGGGGATTGGGTAAATAATACAGTGGACAACTGGAGTGCCCTTTTCGTCTGGGAAGGCTTCCAGACCTAAACAGCTTCCCCTTGGTGCTGGTTATTCCATGTCTTCTTCTCCGGTCTCTGCAGGGACAGGTACAAGGGAGAGGGGCTCTGGCCGGCTGTGGCTTGGCCTGTCCCTGTGCTTCATCCCTGACTGAATGCGGGGAGATGAGGCAGCGGGGCTGGAATCGGAGCAGCAGCAGCCAGGGAGGAGCTGCCAGAACTACTCTGTGATGCCAGGGGCGCATTTCGCCCATGAGGAAACAACGAATGCAAAATGTCTCCTCGTTAGTTTAAAGAGGAGAGCAGCAAATGGTGAGTCAGGGAGCCAGAGAGGAACACAGGAGAGCGGAGAGATGGGCCGGGCTGGCGGGGAGCCAGGCACACGTCTCAGCTCCCTTTGCTCTGCTCCCGAAAAGGCAGCGCATCCAGCAGCAGCAGCAGCACCTCTGCCAGAACAGCAGCGCTCCACGGGCTGGGATTATCCCGCAGCCCCAGGAAATGACATTCCAGCCCCCATTTCCGTGTTGCACGTGCCCCAAGGCGGAGGTGATTAGGGAATAGCTGCTCACTATTGCTCAGAGGCAGCGATGCTGTGGGAGCGCAGCCCAGGGATGGACAGACGGGATCCTCCCGGTGGCATTTACTGTGGGATTCACAGTGGGATGTGGCTGGAAGCAAAGGAGGGTCCCCATGAGCCCGGTCCGTGTGTTTCAGGGCCGTGCCTTACAATCACAGAGGTTGGAAAACACCTCTAACCATCGCAGTCCATTAACCAACACTGCCAAGGCCCGCACTAAACCATGTCCCCAGGGGTCACATCTGTACACATCTGTCTTTTAAATCCCTGGTTTAAATGCTTCCACCGCAGTCCTGGGCGGCACGTTTAGCCCCTGGAGCTCGCTAAAACTGTGCAAAGCCCCTGGAGCTGGCGAGGACCCGGACCCCGCTCTCGTCCCCGCAAGGGGCTCCCCTCGACGAAGCCCCCTCGCCCCTGTCCCCACTCCCCTGGTCCCCGCTCAGCAACGGAGCGAGGCGACACTAGAGGGAACCAAATCCCAGCTTCTTGCGGGAAAAGCGGCTTTTCCTTGGGAAGCGGAGCATCCCGGCTGCCCGGCAAGGGATTCGGGCTCTGGGCACGGGGGACGCGGAGCCCTTCGCAGGGAACAGAAGCACAGGATGGTTTGTGCTGGATGTTTAAAACTGTTCCCCCTTCTCGTGTCACTGTCTGTTCACAGTCACAAGTGCCAGGGATTCCTTATGGAAACGCAGCTGTTCCTGTAGTGCGAGACTGAGGAGGCTCAAGTAGGATGTAATTTTTGGGTACATTGACCTGCTGGCACCTGTTTGTCCAGGGGTTTGCCAGCCTTTTACTGAGGCACAAGCCCCCTGCCACCTCCAGGGCGTTTATCCTCCCGCCACTCCATGTGGCAGCCGCTTGCTTCCCTCTGCCACTGGGGAAACTGAGGCAGAGAGAGGGGTTACAGCCACAGGCAAGGTGGGGTCCTTCCCCCCTCAGCACCCACACAGGGCCAGCCTTGAGGTTGGGGGCAACTGGGGAGGAGGGGACACGGGGTCCAGGACAGGTTTTGCTGGAGAGAATCCGTCCTGGGCATGCTCAGCATTTTTCCAGCCAGGTGTGCCCAGTAATTAGCCGTGCTGAAACTCATCCTGCAATTAGCCCACAGACTGCCCACCATGTCACTGGTGTGACTGGGCTGGCGGCGGGGGCTGTGCAGGACACAGCTCTTGTGTCTGTCGCTGTGGGACACGGTGTGCAGTGCGGGGTCACAGCGGGCTGGCCGGAGAGGTGCTGCGAGGGTAAATTAGTGATGCGTGGGAAGCGCTTTGTGGCAATCGGCTCGGCGCAGATAAGTAGCCCTGTTGTTTTAATGACTGCTTCCTCCGGGGATTTGTCTGCGAGGGCGGTCGAGGGCACGGGGCTGGGGCCCGGCGGGAGGTGAGGTGTGTCCTGGCCGGAGGGATGCGGGTGCAGAGCCTCTGCCCAGCTCGGGGCATAGCCTGCGGCTGGGGCTGACCCCTGGAGCTGTGGGGTTGCTCTCGGGACCCTCCTCTTGGCTGTGTCTCACCCCTGGAGCTGTGGGGTTGCTCTCGGGACCCTCCTCATGGCTGTGTCTCTCTGTTCCCCTGCATGGAGAGTGGGGTTTTTTGAGTATTAGTGGCAGAATTGTCTTTTAGGGGAAATACCTCACCGGCTAAAGGGGTGTGTGAGCACCGGACACTCCTGTAACCCTTAGAGCTCTGGGGGAGCCTGGATCCGAGTGTAATTCTGCCCAGAGGCAGAACAAATGCCAGATTGAAGGGCGTGGCTGTTCTCAAAGGGCTGTGGGATGCTCTGTGCCCTCAGGAGAGCAGCAAGACCTCCCCTGTGCAATTTCTGCTCCCGGAGCCTGTTGGGGCTCAGAGCTGTGTGTGGGCATGTGTCGCTACAATTTCTCCTGTGCCTTGTGCGGAGTTTGGGCCAGGGAATTAATTCCTCGGTGTGAGCGTCACCTCCGAGCCGTGCAGCTGAGCTGGCTGCCGGCTCTGTCAGGCTGCTGGCTGCCTGTGAGCAGGGCAGTGGCCACAGGGAGCGTGAGACGGGCTTCTCCTCGCGAGTCACCGCTGGCCTGGCTTCCTGCGAGCCGCCTGTGCTGCCAAAGCGCAGGTCAGCGCTGCCCAAATAATTACTGTGGAGATTTCCTGCCTTTCCTCATCGCAGCCACACGAAGCACACGATGCAGTTCTGGTCGTTAGCAGGACAGCAGCTTTCCGGGCTGAACGCGCATGCAAAGGCGACACACAAACGCTTCCTTGTGCGCATCCAAATGCGGAGCCGTGGAGAGGCTGATGTCCCCAAACGGTGGCTGGCTGCTGGGCAGGAGCTGAGCCCCAGGTGTGGGCTGGCAGGAGCTCTGCTCCGGGAGCTCTGGCTGCCTGCCCAGCGCTGCCAGCCCCGCACGTGTGCCGGGCTCAGCGAGCTGGCAAAAGGCCTGGGCTGAGCGAGCCGTGGAGGAGCAAACAGGGCCGGGAATGAACGGCACAGGCGGCTCAAGAACTCGCCAGGGCTCCCCGAGTGTGACCCGGCTTGGGCACTCGCCCTTCCAGAGTGAAGTTTTGACTGTGGTGCTGCTTCCTGCCTTGCCAGCAGCTCCTGTCCTGCAGGAAGGAGCCCTTGGTGGGGGAGGTCAACGTGCTGGGCCGATTCTGTGAGCTGGGGATGATGAGGAAGCTCACGAGAGCTGCTGAACAGCCAAGGGAGCTAAAAATGAACGGGTGAGCATTTACTCCCCCTGCTCACATGCCTCACAGAGATCTGTGGGGCGCCGTGGGTGCTGTGCCAGCGAGTGCCCGGGCAGCCCACGCACCCCCGTTCCATTCACTCCCGAGTGTAGGAGGGTACCGATCACACCTGAGTCCGACGCGTTGTGTGCCGGTTTGCAGAGTGCTGTGGCAGGTTCCGGGGCTGGCAGCTCGCTGTCAGCAGGCTGGGCTGGGCTGGGCTGTGCTGCCATCCTGCAGCAGCTGCCGGGGAGGGAAGGGGGCAGATGCCTGGCATGTGGCTGGCGCTCCCCAGAGCCCGGGCTTTGCCGGTTGCCTGGGTATGGGCCTGCATACCAATTTCCCCGCGAAGTATCAGCGAACATCTGTACGGCGATGTAGGTGGCGATTGAAATGCACCTCGGCTCCGGGAGGGATGTGTGGGCACCGCGTGCGCATCAGCTGCTGCCTGGCCGCCCCTCGGGGCGCTGGTGCCGCGGCCAGGGGTGCGAGCGTGGGGCTGGCGAGCGGCACGTGCCCGCGGGGGACGGCTGGGACACCCACGCGCCGTGACAGAGCCGCTGAGGTGGCCCGGGAACGGGCTGGGCACGGGGGTGGTGACGGCGCTACCGAGCTCGGCAGCAGCGAGGAAGAGGAAGCACGTCCTCGGGGAGGAGGAGGAGGGAAGGCTGTGGTGTGGCAGCCCCGCACAGCTCGGGCAGTGTTGGCCCCTGTTTCTGCTGCTGGCACCGAGGGCTGGGCAGGGGTTCAGTGGCGGTGGCCTCGCTGTGCTCGGCACTAAAATGATAGCGCCTCTGGTGTGGGTGGCCTGGAGCAGGGAGGGGACACGGGGTGGGCATGGAGGACCCCGAGTCCTGACAGCTCCTCCGTGTCCTTTGGCCGTGTTTGCCCTCTGAAATGGGAACCTCTCACCCACGGGTACCCCCTCGGTGAGCTCTTCAGGGGACTTCTAGGTGGGGAGGCTCGCAGTGAATCCACGAGGGCTGGAAATGGCCAAGGGGGCTGTTGTTTTCCCAATTTCCGTGACGATAGTTGCGTGTTCAATTAAATCAAAACAGCGCTTTTTAAAAAATCCGAACGTAATGTTTTTCCTGCTGGTTGTTTTGTTTGAAATCTGAATGCTTTAATCTTTCTTTCTGTTTATTTTCCAACAAATTGGCTTGTAAAGGCTGTTTTGGAAAGCAAAGAAAACCTGCTATAATCACTTCAAGAAAAGACACTCTGAATGCTCTAACGGTCCAGACAAATTGGCTTTGGTGCGACTAAGTCTTGGGGAGTACAAGCCTCGGCTTGAGCTAAGCCTTGGATAAATACACCCCGAAGTAAAGCATTAGCTGGTATTTGTTTGTTATTTGCTGGCTGGAGGGATGAATGTGTAATGAATCTGATGGACCTATCTCGCTTGTGTCCCCTCTCACGGGAGCAGCACGGGCTCCCTGATCTCCCATCCTCAGAAGTGTCCAAAGCCAGGCTGGACAAGGCTTGGAGCAACCTGGTCTAATGAAAAGTGTCCCTATGATCTGTAAGGTCCCTTCCAACCCAAACCGTTACATTATTTTTGTCCCCCCGCATGCTGGGCGAGCGTGCGGGAGGCCCGGGGAGCAGGAGGCGTGCCAGCCGTGAGTCCCGGGTGGCCCAGCCGTGCTGCTGCATCCGCAGGACAGGGCTCAGCCGGGGCAAGGCTCCGCGGTGCGGCTTTGCGGGGATGGGGGAGCGTGAACTGCGCTCGGGCCCGGCGGGGCCGCACCGGGGCTGACGGCCCGGGGGCGAGCGCAGCTCGGGGGCGGCCGGTGGGGGCCAGGGGCTCTGCCAGCCCCTGCGCACGCCGAGGAGGAGGAGGAACGGGCTCGGCCGGTGGGGGCCGCGGCCGCCCCCAGCCCTGCGCGGCGCGGGGGGGGCGGGCGCGGGCGGGAGCCCGGCCCACGGGCGGGAGCGGAGCGGGGCGGAGCGGGAGCGGCGCTGGGCACCTCAGCCGGGCTGGCAGCGGCGGCAGGAGCGCGGCACGCCGGGGCACCGCACCTCCGCAATTGCGCCGCAGCCCGGGGCCAGAGCTGCTCTGTATGGCATGTGGCTGGTAACTTTTCTCCTGCTGTACTCTTTGCCGAAAGGTACGTGGGGAGCGGGCCGGGGGTGGCGGGGGTCCCCGGCAGCGGGACCGGGCGGGTGGCACGGGCTGCGCCCTCCCCGGGGCTCTCGGTGCTCCGTTTCTCGGTCCCACATCTCTCGGTGCGCCCTCACCGGAGTCCCGGAGCTCTCGGGGCGCCTTCTGGGCTCTCGGTGCGCCCTCCCCGGCGTGCCGAGGGTCTCGGTGAGCCCTGCTGGGATCTCGATACGCCCTCCCCGGAGTCCCCGGACGCTCGGTGCGCCCTCCCCGGGGTCCCGGGGCTCTCGGTGCGCCTTCCTGCGCTCTCGGTGCACTCTCCCCGGGGTACCGCGGCTCTCGGTGCCGCGCTCTCGCTGCGCCCTCCCCGAGTGCCCGGCATGGTCGGTGCGCTCTCCGGAGCGCTCGGCCCGGACGGCGCGGCGGAGCGCGGGGCTCGGTGAGCGGAGCGGGGCCGGTCGGTGCCGGCGCATCCCGGAGCGGCTCCGTGGCGGAGCCCCCGGGGCGGCGGTGACAGCCGCGGCCGGGACCCCCGCACCGACGGGCGCAGCATCCTCCGGCGGGGCCGCGCCGGCACCGAGCGCTCCGCGTCCCCGGAGCATTTCTCAGTCTGATCCCGCCAGCAGGCGAAGCCCAGCGGTGCCTTAAAATTCGCATTCTTCCCCTTAGGAATGCTGTGTGAAGTGTAACCCAACGGCTTGACATCAATCAGATTATAGATAAATCATATATGTGGGGGGGGGGGGGGGGGATGGGGAGAATCATGGAACAAGCGTGTCAAGGAGACACACGCTGGAAGATTACAGATTAATTTAAAGTTGGGCATTAAGTGAATGCTGCCCACATCCAGCGAGGTGATACTCTAACCGAGTCTCTGCTCTACATGCAATTAAAGAGAGGCAGGAGCTGCGTGGAGCACGGGCACTTAAATCCCACTGCGTTTGTTACAACAATCGATCCGTGTTACATAAAGGAATTGCCCATTTCCGGATCTGCGGGAATTTTTAATTATGTTTCTGTAATAAATCACCTCCTTGCCCACGACCCGACCTGCGGATGCGGTGCTGGAAGCGCCCACCTCTTGGAAAATTGTCTGCTCGGAGGATGTAAAATGACATTTGCCCTAATTATCGTCTCTGACATTTGAGAACAGCAAGGGGGAAATTTTAGGAAATGAGGAAAGTGAAAGAAAGGGGACGGAGCTGCTTCCTTGCATGAGACCTCTCTTGCTGCCCATTACATTACCCCGTTAGCTCAATGTTAATCCAATCAAAAATATTTACTGAGGTTTAATAGGGCACCCTGTCCACTTGTGCGGTGATGATCAATTATTCCATCAATTATTAATTATGGAATAGCTGCTTTATTCGAGCTGGGGTGAAGCTGCTTTTGGGAGCTTTACCCAAAATCGCTATTGTGCTTCAGATCTGCTGAGCTGAACGTGCCAGCGTCTGCTTTGCTTACATTTGCATTTTTTACTGTGCTAAAAGGAAAAAAAAAACCTCAAACCTGGAAACAAATAACCGTCGAGGATGCCATGATTCCTTTCGACCCCCAATAGTCAAAATAATAAAGAGCTGCACCGGTTTATTGCTTTTTGCATCTTTTCAACCCCAGCTTCTTGGAAAAGGGATCTCTTCCCACAGAGCTATCTCTTCGGAGAAGAGCAAATTAAAAGCCTCCATTAGCACAACTCCTCGTGGCCTCGTTTTACATTTTATTTCTTAAAAAAAATAAAAAAATAAAAAGATCTTCAGCATCGAGCAGTCCTGGTGATGCAAAGTGTTAATGTGAAGCGGTTCCAGAGAGAGGACAGCAATACAATGGAAGTTTCATTAGAATAATAGGATAAAAAAAATGAATTGCTTAATGCATGATAAACCTTTCAGATACTTAATATTTCTGGGCATCGAAGCACATCCTTTTAACGTGCTCCTGCTGTAGAACAAGAGCTCAAGTAGAAACCGAAAGCAGATAAACATTTGATCCAGGGGACCCCTGAAGTTTAGAAATCCCTTGATGGGCTGTAGCTGCTTATTCCTGCCCCTGTTTATGAAATAAACAGAAATAGGTGGTTGGCAAGCGGAGAGTTGAGCAGCAAGATGGTCTGGCAGTGCGAGGGAGAGCAGCCAGGCAGAGGGGAGGCGAGTGGTGCGATGAGGAACGGACTGGTCACAACTGAGAGGCTGGGAGCCAGGGAAGCATCTCCCTGCGTGATGTTGCTGGATGGCTCTGCCGCCTGATTTATATTGGCATTATATTTACATGATGTTCCCGCGCTGGGCGCAGCGAACGGTGCAGCTCGCGGTTTCTAATCTCTCCCATCTCGGCCCCCCAGTGTGGCACAGCGCTCGTTTGTCTCTGAAATGAAACATGGAAACCTCATTAAATGCACGGAGGAGAAGCCTGCAGTGCTCAGCTCCTCGCCGTGCCCGGCGCTTGTTTATCCTGCCAAAATTTCCCAGCACCAGGAGCCACCATGGCCGCTCGCCCAGAGCCTTTACCTGTGCCTGGCGTAGGCTTTGGGCTGCTCCTGCCTTGGGATGGGGAATGGATAAAGGCAACCCTGGTGTTCCTGGGTGTTTGTCCTCTGCAGGAAGAGGCTGTGCCTTGTGCGAGGGGCGAGTGCCAGGGATGTGCTGTGGAACAGCCCTTCCTGGAGCTGGGGGCTGCCTGGGAGCTTGGGGCATGGCTTGGGGCTGCCGTGGCTCCAGCACCTCGGTGTTGGGATGCCGGCATCTCTGCCCGTGCAGCCCCATGCCGGGGGGATGGATGGGCAGCGCTCCGTCCTTCTCTGGAGCAGCTGGCGAGCCGAGGGCAAGGATAGAGCTGGAAGTCTTTGTGGCAGGAGCTGTGACATGGCAGCACGCGAGGCTGAGCCGCGCCTCGGGTGACATGGAGGCACCAAGCAGGCAGCACGTTAATAGGTGCGACCTCCATGGTGGGCACGAAGGAGGAAGGCGCTCGCAGCCGTTGCGATGCTGCTGTTTCGGGGAGGACGTGCGGTGGCAGCTCTGGGTGCAGAGTGTTCCTTTGCCTTTGAAATCTCGGTTATAGCCAGCTCTCCATCTTTACATAACCGTGGGTTTGGGAGTTACCCTCTCCCCGCTCGTGGATCCCGCAGAAACATCCCCCACCGCACGCAGGCTGCGTGTCGCCGCCATCATCCGCCAGCAGAGCTGTACCAAACATTTAGGAATTCTATTTCCAGGCTCGCATTCCTGCCTGCTCCCAGCTGCGCCTCAGAAGGGCTGCGGTGGCTCCTGGCCCTGAGAGACGAGCCAGCAAGGCTTGGAGGGGACGGGGAGGAGGTGAGGAGCTGGCAGAGCTTGCCCAGATGTGTTCTCCTGGTGGCTGCATGGTGGAAATCCCGGTCTCCACCTCACCAAGCCACCGAGTGGGTTGTGATGCATTGGGAGCATGGTCTGGCCATTGTGGAAGGAGCCCAAGGCCAGGCGCGCGTGGCCTCTGGTGTGTCCCCTTGCCCAGTCCTTGTGCCCACTCGTTTGGCCTCCCCGGGGACACAGGCCTGTCACTCTGGTTGGGTAATGTCACCAGATGTCCCCTTGGGACCCAGCTGCGGCTCCTCAGGCATTGTGTTCAGCATGGCCAAGGCGTGGAGGTGGGCTCTACACGGGGAGGGAGAGGCCCTTGCCCGTGGTCCCTGGGCTCATTCCTCACTCCCAGAGCTGAGGGTCCCCAGGCTGGGGGGCTGGGGCAGGACTGGGGGATGTCCAGCTCTGAGTCAACCCCTGTGTGGATGGTGTGATGGGGCCGGTACCTCTCAGGAGCTGCCATGGGAGGTTGAGGAAGCAGGAATCCAGTCGGGAGAGCTTTTTTTTTTCCCAGGCAAGGGTTACAGCCTCAGCCTGGGTGCTGTCGTAATCGCTGGAGGTGGTTCAGGCCTTAATTTCCATGCAGATGCATTAAGGAGCAGGCGCTGGGAGCATGTTTGAGCCGTGCCCTCACCCAGAGAGGACCAGAGGCAGGTTCTCCTTTGCTCTCTCTTTGCTTTGTCAGGTCGGGAAGGACCGTGGTGCTCGAGCCAGAGGGGCTGTGCCACCAGGGTGGGACTCGTGTGGCAGCCAAATTGCAGTGCCAGGGCAGGGGAGATGCTGTGGCAGGTACCTGCCATTGCTACTGCTGTGCTGGGCACCAGCTGAACGCCCCAGGCCCTGCCTGGCATTTCCTGACAGGATTTCCACCCCCCTGAGATCAGGCCCTGAGGGGCACAGCGTGCGGGAGTCACGGCGTTAACCCCTGGGACTGGGACACGGAGGGGAGGTGACATCCCGGGAGGACGGGCTGCTGTCCCAGGCACCTCTGAGCTCCCCTTGGAAGGGACCAGCCTCGGCCGCTTCTCTCCCCATCCCTTCCATGGTGCTTGGAAGTGCCACTTCTCGCTCCATCAACTCCAAGGTCACTCCCTTCGTTAGCACAAAGGCTGTTAAAGGTGTCCTGGAGACGAGGGCTTGGAGGAAGCTCGTTCCGGGGAAGGCCGGAGGCTGCTCCAGCGTTCCGAATGTGTGTGATGGAATTACTGTCCTCCCTCCGGCACGGAGGAACCATTAGGACTCGCCACCTACCTGCAATTCCCAGCCCGGTGCGTGCCCGGCTTTGGTTCACTTTCTCCTTGAACAGGGCAGGTGTCAAACACCCGTAATGAGGATAATAAATGAGCTGCGAGGTGGCCATTAGCCTGCTGCTCTCCTCAGCATCCCTGCAGCCCGGCTCAGCCCGGGGCCGAGCAAGCCCTGGTGGTCCCTCCAGCCCCTTTGGAGCCCCATGGATGGGGTTTTTCCTGGGGGGGGAGCCCCGGCAGCTTCTCCCCAGCCTTGGAGGAGGGCTGGGGTGGGCACCAGGGCGCTGAGAGCACCCGGATCAGGAAGGGGGTCTCAGAAAAGCTGCTGCCAGTGGGGTGATGTGAGCTCCAGTCCAGTGCCAGCTCAGGTGATGGCGTGAACCCCCTTGAAACATCAGTTCTTCAGCCTTTTCCCGGCTCTGTCATGTTCCCACCCAGCTAAAGGACCGTGCTCAGCTCGGAGGGACTCGCTGGGTTTGGTGGGCTCGGGGCTGGCTGAGTGCTGCCAGCACAGGTGATGGGCATGCATGGAGAGCAGGAAAAGCCTCTTATCTCAGCAGGAAGAGCCCTGGCTGGCACGAAGCTGGTCCTTGTCTGAGACTGCTCCTAAATCCGCTTCTCAGAAAAGGATGGGCTCTTCCCTGGGAGGGTTTGTGCTGCTGGGGAGGTGATGGAATTGCTGTGCTGCTCGGGCAGGACCCCTGCACCTCTCCCAGAGATGGTGGCAGATCCTGGGGACAGTTTGTGACCCCTCTCTGGTGCTTGCAGAGCAGCCCAGTGCTTTGCTGTGTCACTGAAGGTGCTGGAGTTTGGGAAGTCCAGCCATCAAGACTGGTAAATATTCTGAAGGGATGATAGCAAAATGACTTGCTTCTCTCAGCTCGAATAGAGATATTAATATTTCAATACCTCTAGGTTGTAATTTACCACAATTTAGGAAGATTGAGCTCTGATAACTCAAAACACCTGCCTTTCAGAGGCAGCTCGAGTGTCCAGCCCTGTACTGGGCTCGGTGCAGCTCCCAGCTGGAGCCAGGCTGAGCTCCAGGCTGCATTCCCAGCAGAAACTGTTCCATCTCAGCTCCCCCAGCCTCCTCCTTTCAGGTTCATGTGAATTAATGCCCTCGATATGTAGGTTAGGGTCAGCACATCTGACCAGATGTGAGCAGTGATTTCTGGTTTAAAAATATTGCTGTGCTATTTCTAAATTTTTAATCTCTCCCAGTGATTTGGAGACAGTTTTATGAAACATGGAATTAGGATGGTGCTCAATGCTAAATGGTAAAGGAGATTATGAGGATTTAACTCTATGCGTCTGTCACATAACTATTGCCAATCCCATAACCTCCATTTTCTATTAAAAATCCCTTTCCCCCTTTGACCTGAAAAAGCTTTATGGGTAATCTGTATTTCTCTATTTATGAGGTATTTTTCCACTCCTCGCCCCAGCCCCTCACCCGGACCAGCTCTGAACCCTCCTGGTGCTGTGAGGATGGAGATGTTCCCCTGGCCGGCTCTGGGTGTTCGAGGAGCCTTCTCAAGCTGTGCTGTGGGATCTGGGGAGAGATCCTGGATGGAGCAGGGGCACAGCCAGATGTCCTTGGTCCAAAGCCAGGCTGAAGGTGGCTTTTTCTGTGCCCTGGCTCCAGCCATCTTCTGCTCAGCTCAGGCTCAGCCACAAATAGCTCCGTGCTGCTCGTGCGGGCTTTGTTTCCCTTCCTCTCCCTGCAAATGTGCGCTTTTTTTCCCTTTCATGTGTTTGGGAGAAGCACCGCGCTGCTCGGATGAAGGGAAATGCTGATTCATGACGACAAACCAGCCTGGAGATGTCACAAAATGACATCTGCAGGGCCGAGCGGTGGCCCCGTGGCTCTGCAAAGGCTCCGCTGGAGCTTTGCTCCTCTGTCCGTCTGTCTTTGGCGCTTGTCAGCCAAGAAGGGAAAAATAAATGGCTTTGTCTCCTTCCACCTGTGCGTGGACACGGGGAATTGGTGCGTGGGGAGACGAGGAGATGATTTTGTGACTTGTAAATTGGTTGTGTCATGTGGTGGCACAGCTGGACCTCACTATCAGCTCATCCCTCCTGTGGGACAGAGGGCTCCGCGTGGGCACAGGAGCAAACCTCGTCATTTTTGGGGGTGGTTCTGTGCAGTGCACACAGAGAGCAAGAGCGAGGTGCTGAAAGAGGCACAAGGTTGTACATCCAGCTGGGAGAAGGGTGGAGAGGACTCTGCTCCAAGAAAGGCTGAGGTGTCTCAGGGTGTCCCATCCTGGCTCAATTGAGGACAGTGTGGATTGAGCTGGTGGCACAACTCTGAGAAGGGCTGAGGTGTCCCAGGGTGTCCCATCCTGAGCTGGTGAGGACAGTGTGGACTGGGCTGGTGGCACAGCTCGGAGAAGGGCTGAGGTGTCTCAGTGTCCCATCCTGGCTCAGTTGAGGACAGTGTGGACTGGGCTGGTGGCACAGCTCCGACAAGGGCTGAGATACCTCGAGGTGTGCCATCCTCAGCTGGTTGGGGACGGTGTGGGTTGGGCTGGTGGCACAGCTCTGAGAAGGGCTGAGGTGTCTCAGTGTGTCCCATTCTGACCTGGTTGAGGCCAGTGTGGACTGGGCTGGTGGCACAGCTCCAAGGCAGGACAGGCACCTGGCTGGAGCAGCTTGGCGTGGAGATGGCGCGGCCATGGCCACTCAACCAGCCCTTCCTCGGGCGAGCGGCCGCCTCCGGAGCCGAGGCGTGCGGGTGAGGCTTCCCTTCTCCCCCCCTGCTGCCATCCCCTCCTCCCCAAGTTGAGGAATCGAGGTCAGGGAGGGTCCCCCGTGGCTCGTTGTGAACCGGCGGCTCGGTGCTGATCTGCTTATTGGCTCTGCGGCACCGCGGGCGCGCGCTCAGCCGCAGCTATTAATACACCCGCCGAGGGCCCTTCCCAGATCCCTGTCCTTCCGCCCACTTGGAAAGAGTGCAGCTAAAAAAAGAAAGCGGATCTAAGTGACTGGGGGCCTCCTCATCCTTATTTATAGCAAATTTCGCCGGCTGGGGTTGGGAAGGGGGAGCTCGTGGTCCTGGAGAGTGGGAAGGAGGGATGGCAGGAGTTGGGTGCAGAGGTCCAGTCCCTGCTTCCCAAGAAGGGAAGTTCTGCTCTCCAGTGGTGAGAGCTGCTCCTGGCCATGCAGGTGGACACAAGCTCTGCCTGGACTGTACCCACGAACCCACCTCAGTTCTCGTTTGGATGGTGCAGGGATGCCCAGGAGAAGCTCAGGCTGAGGGCAGGGTGGGTCTGGACTTGCCTCCCTGCGGCTCTGGGAGAGGGGAGCAGCTCTGATCCCGGTTTTCCTGCCCCTCTCCTGCTTTGGAGGCAGTGGCAGCAGGGGAGGTCTCTGCCCTGCCTGGCAGTGATGTGCACTGGGCATGCTGGCATTGCCAAGGGGCTGTGCTGGGGGGCCCAGAGCTGCTGGATGGGGCTGCTCTGGTCTGGGGGATCACAGAGATGTTGGGGTTTGCAGGAGGAACAGAGCTGGTGGCTCTGCTTGGCATGGTGTCCTTTGGGCTGTGGGCGCTCAGAGCCAGCCAGACACCCCTGGGAAAGCCTCAGGGGATGCCCGGGGTGTCCATCCCTGCCTGCACAGCCCCTGGCTGTCCTGCCGAGGTGCCTGTGATCCCTGATCCGTGCTGGCAGCAGGAGCGCTGGCCTGTGAATGTGGCCTGTGTGCTGCCAGCCATGCACGGATGCTCCTGAGCTCCCCTGCTCCACCGCACACGGGGCTCAGGGGCTGTGCCAGGGGGGTCTCTGTTCAAGGGGGGTCTCTGTGCCACTGGGATGGCGATCCCTGAAGTGACCCCCTACCCTTGTGGCCTCTGCTTTGTCCTCAGCACACGCTGAAGATGTTGGAACCAGCCTCTACTTTGTGAACGACTCCCTGCAGCAGGTCACCTTCTCCAGCACAGTGGGGGTGGTGATCCCCTGCCCGGCAGCAGGGTCACCCAGCGCCGTCCTTCGGTGGTACCTGGCCACAGGTGACGACATCTACGATGTGCCCCACATCCGGCATGTCCATGCCAATGGGACTTTGCAGCTCTACCCCTTCTCGCCATCAGCCTTCAATAGCTTTATCCACGACAACGACTACTTCTGCACCGCGGAGAACTCGGCCGGCAAAATCAGGAGCCCAAACATCCGTGTTAAAGCAGGTAGGGGCTCCCTGTGGGCGCTGGGCTTCGCACGAGGGGCTGGTTCCTCCCTGCTCTGCTCCATGGCCTGCCAATTCACCCATCGAGTGCAGAGCCAGGGCTGCTGCGTCGGGTTCTTGCAGCCCCAGGGAGAAGGGCAGGGTGTTGGGTGGGATGTGCAGCTTGGAGGTCTCCAGCGAGGGTCTGGGGAACGTGGTGTGGCTGCAGCCTGGTGGCAGGAGAGTTCCTCTCCCTTTGGACTGGGATTGTCTCATCCAACCAAACAAAGAGGCTTTTCCCAGCTGTGGGAGGGGCTGGGCCACATCTGTCCATGCTGGGGCCCACCTCAGTGTCCCACAGCCCAGTTCCCACTGCAGCACCCAACCCCAGCTTGCCAAGGCTTATTAAGAACAAAAAAAAAAATCCCCAAAATAAATAAAAAGGAGGAATATGGCAAAGAGTTGATTCCAAGAGCCATTATAGTAAATTATTGACCAGGCTGAGGAGGGCTAATAGCCCAGGAATGGCTTCATTATGTAACCTATTAAAAGTGGGGCTAGCAGAGGGAACGTGACAGAAGTGACTACAGGGTTTTTTATTTTAATACCTTGTACTGTGGAGTAAATTGGTATTAACCCCCTTCTGCAGAGTGAATTATTTACCAGCACTCTCAGGTTACCTATAAACCACAGCGTGGTGGAGGAGCAGATGGGGTGCAGTAAATGTGGAGCTGCTGCTCTCCTCGTGTGGGCACGGCAGGGTTGGCTCTGCTGGGATCCCAGAGATGCTCTGGGATCACAGAGAGGGAATCCTGGCTCTCACCTCCCTCTCCATCCAGGGCTGGATGCAGCCCTGCTGCTGGGCTGGGAGCTCAGCCTCCCTCTGTTAGCAGGAGATGCGGATGTCCAGTGAGGCCAGCAGGATGTCTCCAGCTCCTGGAGCTGCTCTGGCTTTCTGGCAGTGGCAATGGCTGTGGAACATTCCCCAGCTGCTGCTCCCTCCTGGCCATCCCACATCCCAGTCACTCTCCAGTGCTTTCTAATGGCAGCGCAGCACAGAGAGCCAATTACAGCTGGAGAAAGCAGGCAATTAAATAAAATGCAGTGGAAGCTGAAAATATGAGGGGGAAAAAAAATCTCTGGAAGTCTTGTGAAAGCTGCTGGCGAGAACATGGAGCAAATTTCTCCAGCCAGGGGAGAGGTTTAAGTGCACTGTTTGTGGTTGTGTGTTGCCCTCCTGGGGGTTATTCCTGCTGGCAGGAAAAGCCTGGAGCCCTGGCCGTGGGGCAGGCACAGGTCAGGGATGCAGTGAGGCTGTGCCCAGGGTCTGTTCCCAGCTGGGCTTCTCGTGGTGGCAGGGAGCATTCAGGATGCTCCTTGTGGTCCCCAGTGGCCTTTAAAGCCTGTGAATAAACCCAGCTCCAGGTGATTAAGGAAGCTTTTGCTGGTTAATCTGCTTTGGCTCTGCAGCCCCTTTCCGTGGCGGCTTCTCCCCGTGCCCTCGTGGCCCATCTCTGAGCAGGGAGCTCTGAAAGGCCAGGAAACCAGGGTGGAAATGCTGTCACCCTCTCTGCTGGCTTGGCTCTGGGAGGTGTGGGATGCAATGGCCACAGGGACTTCCCACTCAGGGAAAACCCCTTCTTTTTGGGGCTGCTGAGGGCTTTGTTGAGCTGCTTCTGCTCTGGCCAGCTGTTAGGTGATGAAGTGAACGTGTATTTGTCATGATGGCAATCGTGCCCATGTCCTACAGGGCACAATTATTGTCACAGGAAGTTGAGCTGCCCTCAACTGCATTTTGTACTTGAATTTGCAGAGTTTGTGGTGTCTGTGTTGCTGGGGCTGGTGACATCTCTTTGTCTTGGGCCCACCTCACCCAGCAGGGGCTCCTGGAGCATTGCTGCTGGTCCAGGGAGCCGCACGGAGCTGTCAGAGGGATGTGCATCTCCCTGAGAAATGGGGCACATGCTGGGAACATGTGGCACGGCTTGGAAAATTGCCATCTGCTTGCCTTAAACATTCCTGCAGTGGCTTTAGGAGGGTCCCAGGCTCTGTGTCAGGGGCTGTCTCTCCCAGGGTGCATTTTCAGCATCCAGAAGTGAAATTAACAGTACAACTACAAAATGTCCCTGCTCCCCACACCGAGTCTGGCAAGCTCAGGTGACACTGGGGACAGTGGCAGGTGCCAGCAGCGGGATCTGGGCCAGATGTCCCTCTGTCCCAAGCCCAGCGCCACATTCCCCAGCAGAGAATCCCCTCCCTCCCCGGGAAGGTGTTTGGGATGGAAGCAGCGTGTGGCTGGGTGGGTTGGTTTGTTTGGGAAACGTGGGATTCTAGCAAAAGGAAGTGTGTTTTCCTCCAGCACTGTCATGCTACCAACCATCTGCTTTCCCCCACAGTTTTCAGGGAACCGTACACCGTTCGGGTGGAGGACCAAAGGTCGATGCGTGGAAACGTGGCTGTTTTCAAGTGCCTCATCCCCTCTTCAGTGCAGGAATATGTTAGCGTTGTATCCTGGGAGAAAGACACCGTTTCTATCATCCCAGGTAAGAGAGGAGCACCTGTTCTCTTGGAAATGTGTCCTGCTTTGCCATGTGTGACATTTGCTGTCGCGGAGGGTCTGGTTTTTGGCGAGTTGTCTGTGCCTGTGCTGCCCAGCAAAAGCTTTTGTTGGTGATTTTGCAGCTCCAGACTGGAAAGCTGCTGGTGTGAGCAGAGCTGTGGTGTCCAGGCTCTGCTGGGTGCTCTGGCCAGGTGAGGGATGCTCAGTGTAATTTTGGCAGCACTCGTGGGCTGTCCTGGTTTCTGCAGGATGCTTTGGGTACCTGCCACTGGTGCTTGGACAACAGGGACAGCACCTGCCTGTGCTGTCTGTGTCTGACTCCTGCAGTCAGGGCTGGTGTTTGTCCTGTCAGGATGATGCTCCAGCCAAAATTCCACCTTGTCTTGCGAGTTTTCACAACCGCTTCAGCCACGGGGAAAGGAACTTGGTAAAAATGCCATCATCTCCCTTTCCCCTGTGGTGGAACCTGCTTGGCCACCCTGTGCCATGTCCCTGCCTCGTGTCCCACTCGGAGCTGACCTCCATCCGTGGGGCAGGGTCTGTGGGAGGGGCAGCATCACCCCCCTCTCCTCAGAGACTCTGCAGGTCCAGGTGTTTTCCCCCAGGTATTTCCCTGTGGTTTTTTGACAGCTGTTGCTGCCTGGCTGTGGCAGGTTCTGGGCACAGCGTGGGGCCAGCCCCGTGTCCCCATGTTCGGGGGTGACCTCGTGGCTCCTCGGCGGAGCCGCTATTGATGGCAGCGCCGGCTGCCCGGCACAGCGTGAGTGAGCTGCTAGTAAAGCAATCAATAACTGCTTCCCCCGGGGCATCCAGGGGGAATTAAAGGATTTTGCCCAAAGTGAGTGCTCTGCGCTTGATATTTGCTCACAAGTCAGCAAGTCCCGGTGCTCTTCCACATCCTGGTGCTGCCGTGGGGAGCAGAGGCCATCGGGAGCGGGGCTGGGACTGGCAGGAGGAGTTTAAGGAGCAAAGTGCTTCACCTGGAGGGGGTGACAGCTTCTCCTGGGGGCTGTGGTGGCTCTTGCTGCTGGGCTGTGCCCCCTGAGTGCAGCCAAGGTGCTGACCCAGCACAGCCCATGTGCCTGGGGGTACCTGGCCCTGCCGGTGTTTGTGTGGATGTGGGGACACGAGGTGGATTTCTGCCTGGTGGGTGGGAACGAGGAGTTTGTGGTGCCCATCCCCTGGGGCACTGAGGTGCTCTTGGTGCTCTTGGTGCATTTTGGGCGATGCAGGTGATGCTCTGCCCGCTCTGGGGGTGCCTTTGGTGAGTGGGACATGAGGTCCATCAGCAGGAGCACCCGGGCTGTTGTTTCCTCTGTGGTTTGGGAATGCTTTGGGCTGGGATTCCGGAGGATGGAGCCCGTGTGGCCGGCAGGCTCCGCAGCAGGTTTGCCAACTGAGCATCCGTGCACTCGCGTGATCTTAACCACACTTGTTCCCAAGTTTGCTGTGGCAGTGGATTTTTTAATATGATGATTTAATTAGGGTGGAACGGTTTTAACATTCTAAAGCAATAATTACCCTAAAGACAGAACATATAAATTGTGTTACAGTGCAGAGTCAACACAAGCAAACATGTTTTGCCGTCGGATTACAAATATAGTATCTGCCTGAAGCTTATTTTTTTTGTTGCTGGTGTGTTAGAGCTAAAACTGGCTTTGCTGTTACCAAAAATATGTTTTTTCCTGACCTCTGCTGAACCTCTGCATCTGCCCTGATTCTGAGTGAGGAGGATGAGGGGAGGGAACAGGGTGGAGGTGAGGAGGGCTGGGATGTGGCGCTGAGGTCCCTGTTGGTCACAGTGATGGATTTTGGTGAGACACCTCTGCACAGGAGGGCTGGGGTGTGCAAGGACTGCAGCACTGCACCTGAGCTCACAGCTGGCTGTGGAACTGCTGTTCTCTCCTGACTCCAGCATGCCAAACCTGCTGCTTTCCCCAAAACTTTGCTCTAGTGCTCCCTGTGGAAGGCTGGGCATCTTCCCAGCAGCTCGAGGTGCAGCAGGGGAGGAGCAGCCCTGATGTGCAGAGCAGGGAAAATCTCCTTCCGGACTTCTTGGTGGCACAAAGCTCTTTTTAAGTGCCTGTTGTCATAGTAAATGCCTTTTCCTTGGCCAAACCAAAATATCTGCAGCCCAGAAATAGGGGCAGCGAGTGTTTCCCCTGGGGCTGCTCTTGTGAACTCAATCTCTGCCCCCATTTGTGGCTGGGGGAGCCTTTTGTGAGCTTCCTCAGGCTCTAGGAAGAAATATTTCTCTAGCACAGGGTATCCAGAGGAGCTGTGGCTGCCTCTGGATCCCTAGAAATGCCCAAGACCAGCTTGGACAGGGTTTGGAGCAACCTGGGACAGTGGAAGGTGTCCCTGTCCATGGCAGAGGGTGGAACAAGGTGGACTCCAAGGTCTCTTCCAACACAAATTGTTCTATAATTCTATGACTGATTAATTTTTTTTTTTAAATAATAGGGATTACAGGGCTCCCACCCTCTCACATTTTTTCAGCCAAACCTTGTTGCTCTTTTGGTGGGTGCAGAACCTTGGTGGTGCCTCGCTGGCAAGAACCCAGCTGGAGAGCTGCTGCCTCCCTCACCGGGGTTTGGGGGACGAGTGGTGCTGTTTGGTTAACTTGGCAACACCGTAACCTACCCCAAAATCAAAGAGAAACTCTTCATGGCAGGTTATCCCGCACGTAAATCATCATTAGCGCAGCTCATTTTTGTTTAGTGCCCACCTGACTGTGCTGCTGTGTGTTTAGAGAAGTCAGGGGTTGCGGAGAAATTACAGGGTTTTCAAAAACCCATTTGCCTTGCTGGTGCTCACATCAGAATCAATCTTGCCTCGTGTTCTCAGCCTCGCCACAGACACAGCCCCGCTCCCAGGGCTCTGCTGCTCTGTCTGGGAGAGCAGCAGCTGTGACAGGACAGGGCCTGGGGGGACAATCACACCTCAAACTCAGCTGCTCCTGGTGCATCTTGGTGTGTATTGAGGTGCTGGATGGGAGCACAGCAGCTGAGCAGAGAGTTTACACACACCCTCACCCCTTTTTCATGGAGTGAGAGTGAGAAAATCCTGCTGCAAGATGCTTTAAGGACTCAACGTTGTAAACAGCTTTTCTTCCATTGTTTTATAATTATTTCAAGTGGCAGTGGTGGCAGTGTGGAGCCCAGGTGTGTGGGCACTCCTGGGGTGCCTGTCCAGCTGCAGTTTGCAAAAACAACACGGGGAGCTGCTCGTGACACCTCAAAGTGGGGGCTGAGCAATTTCAGCCCCTCCTCAGCCGATTCAAGGTGTTCATTTGGGCACTGCTTGGCTCTTGCAGCCCTCTGAGCACTCACGTGCCTGTGCACTCGCACCCAAACCCTTCCCCAGCTGGCTCAGGGATGTCACCGTGTCCAGCTTTGCCTTGCTGGGCACAAATGTCACCTGTCCAGAACCTGTGGGAGGAACAGCGCCGGGGCTGGCGAGGGCACCAGGATTTGGAGGCAGTGAGCGTTACCAGGCTGGCAAACCCAGGGCTGAGCTGTAATTTGCTGCTTCAGTGTTGTGTGCTTGATAAGGTTGTGTTGGAAAAAATCTAAATAGAGCACTTGTCAAGGTACCAGCGTTTCTGAGGGTGCTGCCTTTGTCACCAGCCTAATACAAATCCTCTGAGGGCTGCGCAGATGAGGATGTACTTAGTCACTGGTTATCCACAAAGCCTCTTCTCTGGAAAGCAAAACGTAAAGCTTGCCAGAAGGATGGAGCTGGGAAAAAAAATTGAGTTCTGTGAAGTTTTAGAGGTGTTTTTGTGTGTGTGTGTGTTGTGGGCTGAGCCTTTTAGGAGTTTCCAAAATATCTCTGCCTGAGTTAATCTGTTCTTGGTGCTGCAGCTGTGAGCTTCATCTGACCTGCGTGGCCCTTTCTGTCCCATCCTCAGATGTCCCCAAGGATGATCTGGGGTCCTTAAACTCCTCTCAGCAGCCCAGTGGTGTGGGCAATGAAAGGGCAGCAGCGTCCTCGTGGTTCCATGTGGTCAATCCTCCCAAAAATGTTCACTCTCCTCTGCTGCACCTGGCCACTGATATGGGGTTTTTTTTCTCTTAAAATGCAGAAGTGGAACTGCACACAAATCCCACTGTAACGTGGTGAGTCCAGGGATGAGGCAGGAGGCTGGATTTCTGGGATTTCTGGGATTTCTGGGATTTCTGGGTACAACATCCCCTCCCAGGCGGGTGCTGCGTGCCGAGGGGCACGGGGGGGACGATCCAGGGGGCACAAGAGCCAGGACCTGGATAATTCGGCATTGTCCTCATGTCAATGGGCTCATTCTGGGGGACATCAGGCTCCTGTCACTGGGGAAAAGCTGGGACAGAATAAACACAGCGAGGCAAAGGCTGCCCTTGTTTGTGTGTTTGGCGTCACAGAGAGGTTTGGGGCAGAGAGGAGCTGCTGAGGGTTGGTGTTTTGGGTCGGTTTGGCTTCAATGTGGGATTAGCCTGGCTGGTTTGGAGCAGGAGGCTGAGTTGGAGCGTGCCAGGCACGAGGCCACCCCGCTGTCGTGTCCCCGCTGTCCCTTGTGGCTGAGCACGGCGCTGGTGGCTGTGACCTGTCCCCTCCCCGCCTGTCCTGCTCCCTCCCGGGGGTGCAGGGAACAATCCCACACACATGGGCAGCTCCGGGAGGGATCAGCGGGCACAGAGCTGGGCAAGGCTTGGCCTTTTCAGCTGGATTTTGTCACTCGTGCCCGGCACGGGCAGAGCCGCGGCGCGGAGCCGCCTGATGTGATCGGAGCGAGCGTCGTCCTGTCCTTGCCTGTCTGGGGGTGCTGCAAAACCTTTTCCCCTGTCGGCCTCGAGACCTCCAAAAGTGTCCTGGCTTCTCCCCCACCCCTTGCCACCCTCTCTGGCTGCGACATGTGCCCAGACCTGTTACAGAGGGAAGTAGCTCCAGGCGTTATTCTCACCAAGTGGGGTGAGATTCTGTCTGAAATCATTTCATCCTTCCCCAGAGACTTGGCGTGAATTTTATCTAATCGCCATGGCAACAGATAAAAAAAGGTGTGAGCACATCTCCTTTTGCTGTGATAATTCAGATTTATATATTCAGATCAGATTGGAGTTAGAGATTTTAAAAGGAGCAGATGCAGCAGAAGGTGTGACTGCAAATAATGTGGCGAGAACGTTTGATGATCCTGCCCTTTAAGAGGGGAGAGCGCTTTCCCGCAGGTTTTTTTGGAATATAATTATTCCATCAAATCCACTTTAACAAGGACTCATTATAGCCCTGATAATGCAGAGTCACGTTGGAGACAATCTCCACACGCATGCACACACGGCACACGCAGGGACCACAACAAGTAAACAGCAGCCTGCGAGCAGCCCGGGCGCTGCCAGAGCCGAGGTGGCCGCCCCAGTCCCCGTGTCACCTCCTGTGCCCTGATTCCACAGCATCCCAGCCTCCCCAGCCCTGTGGAAGGACCCAGATGGGGATTTGGTGACACTGAGCTGGAGCTGTCCCAAACCAAAGCTGTTGGTGGCTTTTGCTGCGCTGTGGCAGCGTCTGCAGGAGAGGGGAGCTTTGGCTGAGAGCAGAGAAGGGAATCACAGAAACACCGGATGGTTTGGGCTAGAAAGCACCTCAGACCTTCCCATCCAACCCCCTGCCGTGGGCAGGGACACCTTCCACTATCCCAGGTGGCTCCAAGCCTTTGTCCAAACTGGCCTTGGACACTGCCAGGGATGCAGGGGCAGCTACAGCTGCTCTGGGCACCCTGTGCCAGGGCCATCCTTTGGTGCACCTGTGCGACTCTCCAGCCACCCTGAGGAGCAGCTGTGCCTAGGGAAGGGATAAATGGCGAGTGGAGAGAGGGTGGGATGGATGCCTGAGGGTCTGGAGATCCCATGGGAGGCAGGTGGGCTGTAAATCTCTTCCTGGAGTGCAGAGAGCAGGGGTAGGAAGAGACCAGCTGGAGGAGATGCATGGAGGAAGGGTCTGCTGGCTCTCCTGAGTCCCAGGGTGACCCTGTGTGCTGGGATACATCATTCCAGTCACATGGAATGGCACACTGAGGTTTTCAGGCAATGGCCAGGAAGTTGGGAACAAGAGGGATGCCCCCTGGAGCACCCCACTGGTGGCATGGGGAGAAGGGGTGTGACCTGGCCAGGAGGGGGTTGGGGCTGATGAACCTTAGAGGTGTCTGGGCTTCCCTAGAGTGGCTCAGAGCTCTTGGAGTGTGCACTGCACATCCCTGTGAGAGGATTCTGTGCTGAGCACCGGCCCCTAGAGAAGGCTGTGGGGCACAGCTCGCAGTGGAGCTGAACTCTGTAATGAAACCTGGTGCTGCACGTGCCTGGTGCACCTTGCAGAGCCCAGCACCTCCTGCCTGCCCACAGAACCCAGCCTGGAGCATCCAGGTCCTTGCAGAGCCCAGCACCTCCTGCCTGCCCACAGAACCCAGCCTGGAGCATCCAGGTCCTTGCAGAGCCCAGCACCTCCTGCCTGCCCACAGAACCCAGCCTGGAGCATCCAGGTCCTTGCAGAGCCCAGCACCTCCTGCCTGCCCACAGAACCCAGCCTGGAGAATCTGGGTCCCTGAACCACAAGGGCCGTGCTCTTGTCTCCCTGTTTACAGGGAACCTGCTAAATTCTGATGCTTTCGTGCATTTAAAAAACCTTCCTGATGGTGGAGAGCTGAAATCCTCTGGGTTGGGAGTTCCTGTAAGAGTGACCCCTATGCCTGGAGTGCTCTGAAGGCTGCTACCAACCTGATGGGCTTGGAATGCTCCAAAATCCGCTTGAAAATCCTAGAACAGGATAGAAACATAAGAATATTCTGAGTGGGAAGGGACCCACCGAAGTCCAGCTCGTGGCTCTGCCCAGGACAGCCCTGAGAATCATCCCAGCGGAATGCCAAAGCCAGCTCTGAGAAATGGGCTTGCTGTCATGTTCAGGTTCTCCACCCAGCCCCAATCTTCGTGCTTTTATACCTCTATTTAAATGTCATCCAGCAGAGAGAAGCTCAGCTGGCTCCTGTCCTGCTGCCCCGGGTCTCCCCTGGGAGCGCAGCCTGCCCGGGCAGTAATTGCTACAGCAAAGCCAAGTGATGTGAGAGCTGTGCAGGTCAAACCTCTCCCAAACCACATGTTTGTGTGAGCCTGAGCCACCTGCCCCTGGGGCCGGGCTGCGAGGGAGAGGAGCTGCAGCACAACTGAAGTCACCACGTCTTGTTCTGCCAGGAGGGTGGCCTGTGCCTGGCCAGCTCATCCCAAACTGGGCTTGGGACTCGTGGGCAGGGGTGGGGGTGCTGTGGGTGTGCATCTCCCTCCCCCTCCCCCCCCCCGTGCACCCGCGCACATCCCCAGATGCAGAAACAATCACGGTCATTATTCCTGCCATGGTGACAGTGACAGTGGCAGAGATGCCAGCTTCCTCACACAGACGGCTTTATTTCATCTCCTCTGTTTTTCAAAGCCTCTTTCATTTTGTATGAGGAGACAGATGTGAAGGGCTTCAGGCTGATAAATTCTGCTGTCTTATGAAAAGAGAGGGTGGGTTTTTGTTGTGGTTGCTGCTCTTCCTCCCTCCCTCCTTCCCTCCCTCCCCAGCTCCCTCCCAGCCGCCTTTTGCTGTCGAGGGTGCTCCCTGCTCCAGGCATGGTGATCACCTCTTCAGGAAAGGGCTGAGTGCCCTGGGTGCGCTTCCCAGGGCTGGTTTTTGGGGGCAGAAGCTGGCGCTGTGGTGATGAGCATCTGGTTGGAAGGAAACGAGCCCCTGGACGGAAGGAAATGAGCCCAGTGGTGCAGATGCCTCCCAAAAACATCCCGCCCATCGCGTGGGGAGGAGCTGAGCCCGGCTGTGGAGCCAGGGCTGAGCCTTCCCAGGGGGTACAACCCAAATCCTCATCCCACCGGGGCTGTGGGGTCAGGGATGGGCTGCCGTGGTCTGTGCCAGTGAGGAGCAGCTGTGGGATGGGGAGGGAGCATCCAGCACCCCTTTGTGGGGCTGTTGGAAGTCTTTGCTCTGTCCCTCTGCCTTCCTTCCCGGAGCAACGCGGCTCTAGTGGCTGGTGGCACTTGCCCTGTGTGGCACCGGGGGTCCCAGTGCAGCCCCCCTCCCTCCCCTCCTGCTCTGCTGACGATAGTTCAAGTTTAAAAATAAATTGCTCCATCTTTAATTGCGGTTTAAATAACTGCTTCATTTTTATTTAAATGTGGCTCTGCAAGGCTTGGAGAACAATTAGGAGAAAATACAGGGCATTGCTCTGGTGCATGTGTTCAAGCATATAATTAATTTTTTTTATTATACTGATGTTTGCCGAATCTGGAAAAAGATCTTATTGTTCCTCTTGATTCAGTCACGCAGAGGATCTACAAATACACCAGCCATTTCAGGACTCCATTTCATAAGCTGTGGAGCCCTGGTGCTGACACGCTCAGGGGAGGCTCCTCGGGTCCCTGCCCTTCGCTGTGACACGGCCACACCACGGCCCGTGGGGGCTGCAGCCCTGGAGAGCGGTGGGCTGGGGTCTGCAGGGCATCCCCAGTGCCAAGCTGGTGGGCACTGGATGTGCCCTCAGCTCCTTCTGAAGGATTTCGGTGCTGCTTCAGAGCCCGGAGCCCTCCCTGGGGGCTCACCCCGGTGAGGGTTTATGCTTTTTGTTAATAAAAGGTGTTAAAAGGCCAGTCCACGGCTGGGGGATGTGGAGTGAAACCCCTGCAAGGCTCGGCGTGACCCAGGGACCTCTCCGGGGCGAGCTGGCCATTCAGGGCTGTAAATCTCATTCAGAGTCGATAGGGATTAGGTTCCTAAGTGCACGACATTGCTAAAGTGTTTCTCAAAGTGCGGCTGGGAGGAAGCTGCATGCGGTCCGGCGGGCTCTAAGCTTATCAGTCAAAGGTGCTTTGCTTGGTGACAGGAGCCACTTGTGGTAAACAAGCTGCTGGCCCTTTGGACCCCTGACAATCTTTTAACCATTTATTAAAGCAGCTACGAGCTCTTCTTGGAAATGAAATCTTAATAGCGAGCGTGGCAGAGATTTTTCACAGATGGCAGCACTGCCAAAAGCAGGCATTCAAGAAAACATTCATCAAAAACATTCATTTCTTTCAAAAAGAAATTGACGTTTATAGCGTAGACAAATTTGGGACTCATTTGCTTTGCCTTTCAGTTTCGGGATTTTTAGAGGTCACGTTTTTCTGCACCTTCGAGGGTTAGAGACTGGTGTTATTTTTATCTGGAAACTGAGATCCTCGTGTAACATGTCGCCAGGAAATGGGGCACGTGGAGAGGCTGGGGCATTGCAGGACTGGGGGGATCAGCAGGGGATCGCTGAATCGTGGAATATTCTGGTTTGGAAGGGACCCACAAGGACCATCAAAGTCCTGGCCCTGCACAGACACCCCAACAATCCCACCCTGTGCCTGGGAGCGTTGTCCAAACGCCCCTGGAGCTGCGGCAGCCCTGGGGCTGTCACCACCCTCCCCTGGCTGTTCTCCAGGGGCTCCAGGCTCTGCCCTGACTCCTGGTCTCTGTTTTTTTCTCATGCAGCCCCTCCCCGGGGTGGGAAGGTGCCCAGCTGGTGATGGAGAGGTTGGCAGGGCCCAGCGGGAGCTGTATTCCCTGGCATGGTCGGGCAGGGAGCTTCCACATGCCCTGGGGAGCATCCCTGGACCCCACCCTCACCCTTCGGCGAGGCCGGGAAGGACGGGTGTGCCCTCCCTCCTTAAAAAGCCAGAAATTCCCTTAAGAGGGAGCAATTCATTCGCAGCTCATCTCCATTTCATCTGAAGGCTGCACCACGCTGGGTTTCAGCCTTGTTATGTTTTCTCTTGAGCAATACCTTTTATTTCTGCAGTGTTTAATATTCCTTTCCAGAGCCTCCGTTGCCTGTTCTGGGTCTTTCCACTGAAAGCAGCTTTAAAACTATAATTTTTCGTGGCTGAGCATGTCACAACCAGCTGGGTCCTCTTTGCTTGAGTGCTGTCGCCCCTCCCCATCCTCCCCGTGCCCGCTCTTCCCTCCGTGCCAGGCATCCCTACTGAGGGGTACCCTTCACAGGCAGGCTCAGCTTGAGGAGAAGTGGTTTCTCTTGCCCAAGCCAGCCTGGTGCTCGGAGCTTGGCACTGTGGAGGGCAATAAATGCTGCCACAGGGCTGGGGAAGCAAATGGTGGTGCAGACACAGAGATCATCCCTGCCCTGGCCAGGGGGAAGGATGCGATGTGTTTCTCCATCCTTGGGGAGTAAAGGGAAGGCCGGGTCTGTGTTTCCCCATCCCTGGGGAGTGAGAAGAAGGATGAGTCTGTGTTTCCCCATCCCTGAGGAGTTTTGGTGGTGGCTGAGATGAAAGCTCCATGCTTGTCATGGCTTTGCATTCACCAGACCCCAACTGATGCCTTGGAGCTGCTTCTCCCCGCAAGCCAGCTCTCCTTTGCAGCGGGGAGGAGCAGCGTGCTGCAGGCAGCAGGAGCTGGGGCCAGGGCTGGAGATGCCCCTGGCGTGTCATTTGGCGTCCCTGTGACTCGCAGCCCGTGTGTTTTGTGTGGCCCTGCGAGCCGGGCTGTGCCGGAGCCTGGCGCTGCAGCCGCGTTTGGCGCTGCGGTTTCACAGCCGCCTCCCGAGCGCTGATGTTCCTACAGCTTGTTTCACACTCATCCCGATCCCAGGAGCAAAGCTGTGCCTCAGTGTGAGCGCTCACGAGCAGCAGGGCTTGGGAAGCACCCCCTGGGCGAGGCCTGGCCATCAGACCCCCGGTTGTGGGTGCCTGGGTGGGATTTTCCTCTGCCAGGTGGGGTTCAAGCCACACAGCTCCTTGCAGGGAGGTGATTGCTGCTTCTCCAGGTGAACTCTCTCTGCACCTTGGACCACTTCCATGTAGTTAGCACTGCTCCCTGCACTCGGCTGTTGTATAATCGATCCGACATCCTGGCACGTCCCGCTGTTTGAACAGGAGCTATGGCCAGTGCATGCACTGGATGTACAACACGCGCCCGGCGGTGTCAAGAATTAACTTCATAATCATCTCCGTGATCTTTCTTGGCAGAGCTCTGGCATAACCTGTCGTGTCTTATCTGGGAATTGCCTGTGAGTTATCGTTAACTCCAGCCCGGCTCACCGGATGAGCCAGGTTTTGGCTCCTCTAATGCTCCGGGTGCTGAGGGCTCTGGCTCCAGTTTGCAGCTGCATAACCACAGCTGGAAATGCGCTGGGGGATCTCCTGCCTGAGGCTGGGGAAGGGAAGCGTGTGGACCACACCCCTGTGTGCCCCCACTGGGCGTCGTTTCTGCACCTCAGCTCTGCAGGTCTGATGGTCTCGTTTCCCAAAGCTGTTAACAACACACGCGTGTTTCTCTTTCCTGCAGAGTTCTTTGGATATTACGTTTTTGTTCTAGTCAAGAGCAAATTTAACCAAATGCCCATCTTGCAATGCCAGGTCCTACGAAATGGGAATGGCTGAGTCCCTTCTTTATTTATCCACATGTACACAATGCCCGAAACAAGCTAAAAATGATGAATTGTGGCTAATGCTGCTGCGTGATGGAGATAAGACCATAATTATTTGTTTGGGCAGCTTAAATCAACACCAAAAGCCTGATGGAAAACAGAGTGATAATTTAAATCTCTTTGTGTGGGTCTCGTGGGCTGTGTGACCAAGCGTGAACCTGCAGCAGGAGCTGTGTGGGTTTTGCATCGACGCGTGGTTAAAGCAGGTCATTGTGGTGTCACGCTTCACGTGCCACCCTCCGAGCGTGCCAGGGCCGGTGCCAGGGGACAGACACGCTCTGGGCTCCTTTCTGGTAGGGTTTAGCACCTCAGTGCTGCCTCAGTTGTGGCAGTTTGCTATTATTAGGGGTATTATTTGTGCTGCAGGTAGGAGTGCGGCACACCCTGCCCATTCCAGAGTAGGGTCCGGGTCTCCCTCAAAAGCCCAGCCTGCCCTGGCTTGTTAGGAGAGAAGATGGGTGGGTTGAGCTCCAGCTGCACCTGAACCCGTGGCAGGGGCTGTAAATTTTTGCGTTCATTATGTTTGTTTTGCCTGGGTTTAATTAACTGATCGATGAAAGCCTATCAAGCCCTGACCTCTCCTGCAGCTGCCGTAAATCAGCTCTGGCCGTGCTGGAGTGGGATCTGTGCATGGTCCCAGCTCCTGAGCTGTGCTGTCCCACCCTCAGAGCTGGAATGGCCTGGCTGAGGGGCAGCACAGTCCACAGGGACACCTTCCACTAGCTCAGGATCCTCCAAGCCCATCCAACCTGGCCTTGGACACTGCCAGGGATCCAGGGACAGCCACAGCTTCTCTGGAGAACCTGAGCCAGGGCCTCCCCACCCTCACAGAGGGGAATTTCTTCTGTTTGTTTTGTTTTCCTGGTGACCCTGGGGACACATCATTTCCTTGGAAGCCCCAGCTCCAGTTCCATTCTGCCCTGCCAAGTCTTGCCTCTGCAGCTTCCGCACACTTGTGTTCAGCTCGTTGTTTTCTGATGCTCTTTTCTTGGTTCAGACGCCCTCCTGGTGACTGAGCCAAGTTGAGCAGAGATGTTACCAGAGCTCCAAGGGATATCTGTGGTGGTTTCCAGTTGGAAGTGAGAGGCAGTGGGACTCTGAGACATATCCCTGTCATTAGACACATCCTCACCCGTCCCTCTGCCAGGGCCACCTCAGCCTGCCCTGTTCTCCATGCAGCTCTGTCCCTTGGGGCTGTCCTTCCCTGTTAAACCCAGGGATTCAGCACCCATGCCCTGGGCCTTTCTCCTTTTTCAGAAATATTTTGCCAAAATCTTGAAAAAATGAGCTATTTTGTCTTTAGAATTATTTCCTTTTGATCCCAGCTTTCATTATAATAACGTTTCTTGAAGAAAAGCGTTGGAGAGAGAGACAGTGAGGGTCAGATCAGAGGGTCCATGCTGGATCACTGAAGAGGAGGAAGAGCTTTTGCATCTTGCATTACCTCCGTGTATTTATATTTCAGTGTAAAGGGGAAAAAACGCACGTATTATCGAATGATGCACTTTTTTATCTTCTTTATGGCTTCTAATGCTATAGCTGGTTTTTTCAAACCACTAAAAGCATAAGCATTAAAGCAATTTTCCAGAGTAATATAGCAAGAGGTCTGCAGCAGCTCTGCAACATTTGATAATAGTTGCCATCTTCAGCTGAAGATAATGATGTTAACAAATGTAATGGGAGTAATGAGTGGAGATTCAAAAAAGCAGCTTTTGTTTAATTTTTTTGTAATGCAAATGAGTTAGGGAATAAAGAAGGAGAGCAGAAAATAATGAAAACTTCATTGGAAATGAGTCTTAATCCTTGCAACCAAGTGCTGGAGGGTAGGAGGGAAGGAGAGGGATAGAAGTTGTGGATTCTCTTTCACTGGAAGTGTTGGACAGGGCTTGGGGCAACCTGGTCTAGGGGAAGGTGTCCCTGCCTGTGGCAGGGGGTGGAACTGGATGGTTTTTCCAACCAAACCAGTCTGTGAGTATCTGGGGGTGGCTGGGCTCTGTGTCAGGGTGGAAAAAGGTGAAATCTGCTGTCCTGGCAGGGCTGGCTCAGGTGAGCAGGAGGAGTCAGCCCCGTGCCAGGCTTTGCTCTGGTCTCACCTCTGGCACATGGATAGGGCTGATCAGGGAGGTTTGGAGTCCCTGGAGGTGTCCAGGGAAGGACTGGATGTGGCACTCAGTGGGTGACAAGGTGAGGATCAGGCACAGGCTGGACTCAATGATCTCAGAGGGCTTTTCCACCTCAGTAATCCTGTGATTCTGTGAGTCCCCAGCCCAGCTCCTCACAGCCTGGGCCTGGGGCTGGTGGCTTCTCCTGGCTCAGCTGCTTTCAAGCAAAGCAAAACTCCCTTCCTCTCACTCTTGGGAGGCTGGAAACCCTCTGCTTTCTGCTCCTGCAGCACCTTCCACTTTAGAGTGATGCCAGCTGAGTTCAACCTTGTGACAGCCCGGCGACTCCCTCTCCCCCTCAGAACAAGCGAATTTGCTTTATTTAGATTGACTCCCAGCCCAAGTGATAGGTATGAGGCTGGCAAATGAGCATCCTTGTGATGAGGACTGGCACTTATGCATGTGCAGAAGATTCAGGTCTGTCAGCTTGTGTCAGCTCGCCTTCCACGGAGTGTTTAATCTCCTCACCCTTGGCCAAGAAATGCATTAAGAGATCTGCAGTGAGTGGGAGCTCGGCAAGGGAGGGACGCTGCTGCCTGCCCCGCTCCTGGAGCGCCCAGGAGTGATGGGATGAGGGCAGCAGGAGGAGCACCAGCCTGCAGGAGAGCTCTGGGCAGCTGGAAACGGGAGGGAATCAGCGGAAACACCTCCTCTTCCTCCTCTCAGGGTGGTTTTAGGGGTGTAAGCGGAGTGCCGGGAAGGAAGGCGGTGTTTGGGGCAGGGTTGGCAGGATCAGGGGGTGACCTCCGTGCCTGCGATGCTGCGGCGCTGGGGCCCGAGCTGGCTCCTGCTGCCAGCGAGCAGATGGTGGCCACGGCTGCGTGAATGTCCTTGGGCACGGGGAGCAGCGTCCCCGGCCCTCGGGGGCGGGGGGATGGCGTCTGTCCCCTCTCCGCGCTGCCGCAGCTGCAGGGGCGGTGGGGCGGGACCCGCTCCCGGGGACAGCGGAGTTGGCACGGATGGAATTTTGGGTGGCTGCGGGGCTCCCCTCCTGCCCGCGGGCCCTTTGGCACCGCGCCCTCCCCAGCATCGCCTCTCCCTGCGCTCCGAGCGGCAGCAGCGTCACCCGGCCTGGCAGGGGTGGCACCATGGTGACACCGGGAAGGGATACCTGGGGTTTGCGTGTCACTCCCTGCCACGTGCGAGGTGTCCCTGGGGACCCTCGGGTCACAGTGAGGATGGAGAGACGTGGCTTTGGGCTGAACCCATCTCAGGGGACAGCCATGCTGTAAACCAAAGAGACTTTCACACTTTTCTAATTTTCCTGATTTTTGGTTGTTTTGAGTTTTTTTTTTCTTTTGGAAGGGTGAAGATGTGAGTTATCGCATCTGGCTTTGCAATTTACAGCTTTTAATTAATCTGAAATTTCAACGTAGAGTTTTACGATAAGCAGAGGCATCTCTGCAAGCTGGGGAGGAGCCTTAAAGATGATCCGAGATGAATCTGCAGGATGAGATATCAGTGCAATAAACAGGGCTATATAAAACAGGATTGTGAAGTTAAAAATGCTGAGATATCAAGGCAATGATCTACAAATGAGATTTCTTTTTGGAGCCCTTCCCTGCTCCAAGAGTGTTCCTCTCCTGTGGGTATTTGTCAGCTGTCCTTTGGTGGTTCCAGCAGCTGCTGCTGCTAAATGAGTCAGGGGGACCTCAGCTGTCCGCGTGTGATGGACACTCAGCCCATCTCCAGAGCGCCTTTAGGCCAAGGGAGGAGGGGTCTTTGGAGTAAGGATGGTCTGGCATGGCTTGGGTGAGCTTCTCCAGCTCGGAGAAGCATCCAGCTGGAGCCTCCCTGGTGTTTCGCACCAGTCAAGGTGCCCATGGCTGTGGCACTTTGCTGTTCTTTCTTGCCACCAAGGGCCAGAATCACTCTTCCTCTCCTGCCCTGGATGCAGGAGCTGTGCTGGGTCTGCGTGGCCATGCCCACCACGTGGGCCTGGTGTCGCGGGGCTCCTTGGGCTTGTTTCTCTCCCAGTTTAACTTCCTGCAGCTTTCTGAGCTGTGCATTATCCCATGTTTTGCCTCTCCAGCCACCTAAAGCCCAGAAAATTGCAATAATGAAGGGTAATGATATGGTGTAGGGAGCAGGCTTCCATTTGAAGTCTCTTAAACTTGGATAAACACAAGCAGGAAGCATTTGTTTACAAATATTTTCTTGTCAATGAGTGAGGAGGAGAGCAAGCTCCTTTTGTCTCTGACAGACACATCCTTTCCTACCCTGAGCCTTCCTCCCTGCTCCTTCAGCTGGGCTGAATCCCTCAGGAGCGGGATGGGATGTTCCCCAACCCCAGGGGTTTCTTATCCCGCCCTGAACTGCAGACCCCAGCCCCAATGCCAGCAGACCTCGCTGGTGGCAGTGAAGGTCCCTCCGAGTGTCCCTCCCCCCGGTGGCTCCTCAGGAACGTGGCTCCTTGTGGCGTGAAAATCCCTTTGGAGGTGCAGGCGAGGGGCAAGCCGGGAATTTGCTTTTAACATCAATATTCAGAAATAGTGCGTGTGAATAATTGATGGTCCTGGCGAGCTGGGGCTTGTCTGTCTGTCACAGCAAAGCAGAGGTGACAGAGTGACAGCCTGGGGTGGGGGGACACTCCCGTCCCTCCTGGGGCACCACCAGAGTGGCTGCACAGGGTGGGATTTGCCTGGATCTTGGCAAAGGCTGCTGGGCTGCTCTGGCTGCTGTTGGTGTGAGGGGACCCCAGCGTGGGGCAGGGGTCTGTCAGCTCATTGTCCTGGGCAGGGACTGGGCTGTCCTGTCCTCCAGCCTGGGCTGTGGGACTTCCAGCAGCTCCTCCAGCTGCTCTCCAGGTCCTGCTGTGCTGCGGTGGCCGAGTCACCGATCTGAACATTTTAGGTGAAAAATAATCTGTCAGCAGGATTGGCCTGACCTTAAATTAGCTCTCACAAGAAGAGCTTAACCCTCATTGCTGGGTCAGTGTCTTCTCCCTCCTCAAGGCGACCTGGCTGTGTGCTGCTGTCCCCTCTCTCGTTTAATGCCTGCTTTTACTCTTTTATTTGGGCATTCTTTGTCTTCCATGGTTCTGTTCCGAGCAGGCAGAGACTGCCATGTTTGCCGTGAACCACTGGCAATTAGACCAGAATTGCTGTCTCCCTAATGATGCCGTGCTGTGCAGCATCGCTGCAGTGCCTGCAGCAGCGGGGACACCGTGCCCGGGAAATTTGGGTGCTGCAGGAGTGCTGATCCACGTGGTGGCCATGGGATGGTCAGTGCGGTGTGGGGCATCCCTGCTGGAGGCAGTCTGGGCCGTGCTGCTGCTGCAGGTGGCTTTACCTGGCCCCTGAGCAGGTGGGACAGACAGGTCACTCCACGGGGCTCAGCCTCCCGCCAGCCCTGGGAGGCAGCAAAGCCTCGCAGTTCCCCCTTCAAAGCCTCCAGCACTCACTGCACGGAGCAGGAGGGGAGGAAAGACCTCCCCCAGCCAAAACTGCAAAGGAAAGCGAGAGCCGGAGTCTTTATAGCCGGAACCCTGAGCGGGAGGGAGGAGCAGGGGTGAGCTCCCGCCGCTGCCTCTGAGCCGCTCTACAAAGCAGCTCCCAGCTTGGCGAGCGAGATACAGCGAGAGGTTCGCGAGTTGTGACCTCAGCAAATGTATTAGACGGGAGAAAAGAGCTTTTTTCCTTCCCCCTGTACTGGTGTCAGCGTAGCCGTGGCTTTTAAACCACATTATACAGGCTTGTCATCCAAGATAAAATGTTATTAAGATAAAATGCTACACAGGGAGCAGTAGGGGACTTCCCACTGCCGTATTTCAGCGCTGCCGTAGGACCGCGCTCTGCCGCTGGCACGGAGCCGCTGCCTGAAGCTGGGGCTGCCGGGGATGGAGCAGGGGACGGATGCGGTGTCCCCCCGCGTGTCCCCAGGGCGGTGGGCACGGGGAGGTGCTCCCCAGAGTGTGCCACTGTGCCCGAGCATCGCCCTCCATCCCCCGTGGGCAGCCTGGCGAGGGGGAGGCGAAGGCATCAGGGCGGCGGCCTGCGCGGAGCTGACAGCGAGCATGTGGGTGGCCGGGGGGCCCTCCCGGGGCCGCTCCTTCACGGGTCAGGGCTCTCGCAGGCTGCCTCCCTCTCCTCCGGCCCCTCTGCCGTGTGTCCCCACAGCCCCGCTCCCAAGGCCACTGTCTTTGTGTGCTGCCACTGCTCCCCTCCCATTGAGAACCCCACGGTCCCCAGCCAGGGTCGGTGCACTCAGTGTCCCCATGCCACTGCTGTGTGTCCCCATGCCACTGCTGTGTGTCTCCACACCGCTGCCGTGCCTCCATCCCCTGCTCAGGGCTGGCACAGCGTCTTTAGCCCCGCTGACAGCCCGTCGATAATATTAATGTACTCCAGCCTCCGTTAATGTCCGCGCAAAGTCTCCTCCTGCCCTTTGCCATCACTTTTCCATCACCAGACATTTGCGCGGCGCAGCTGTGACATTAATCTGCTGAGCCGTGCTGGCGGTGCCAGCGCGAGTGGCTCTGGAGCGCAGGTGCAGAATTTTTGGGGAGCTTTTCTGGCCAGTGTGGCAGTAACGGAGATGTTTAGGTGGATCCTTTAAAAAGGACTTGAAAAGAGCGGGGATGTGCGCCCTGCTCCTCGGCGGCTTCAAAAGGAGAGGGCAGGAGCATCTCACCTGGGGCAGGTGTGTGATCTGCAGGCAGAGCACACACCAAAACATGGAGAGGGAAGAGCTGCTTGACCTGACACCGAGGCAGAACAGAGAGAAGGAAGAAAGGGGAGAGGAGTGAGCTGTAGCTACAAGGCTGGGTAATCCCTCTGTTGAGCCCAGCGAGTGCTGTAGCTGGAACATGAACTTGTCCTGGGCATGTTCAGCTTGTAAGAGGGATGAATGTAAAAGCAATGCTGTTAGCTGCCTTATTAAAGGCTCGGGTCTAAGTCAATACGCACGTGTCCCAGGTGGCTCAGGGCTGTAATTCCTAAAGCTTCACACTTCTCTGCCAGCACTGTGTGCTTGGAGGTTCTCCCTGTCAGTGAAACCTTCCCGCCTCTTTGCCGTCCTGGGTTTACATCCCACGTGTGGTGGGAGAACTGACCTGGGGCTGGAGAGAGGCTGAGAAACCCCCCTGAGCTGCCAGCACGTCTGGCCCTTGCCCTGGGACTCAGCCCAGCCCCGGGTGCTGCTGGAGGTGGCAGTGCCAGGGTGCCCTGTGGTGTCACACCTGGTGAGACACCTCGAGCTCCTGCCCACAGTGCCAGTGTCATTTCCAGCAGCTCTCCTTCCTGCTCTGCCAATGTGTGTGAAATGGGGCTGGCACTCATGGTGCTGACCCCTGTGTGTGGCATCCGTTGGGCAGTGGCCACAAACAGATGCCACAACCTCTGGTCATCGCTCGGGTCCTGGCACTGCTGGAGTGCGTGTGATTGATTGTGTGGGGCTGAACGTCTGAGCATCTGCTGTGTCTGCTCTGCTGAGCAAACGTGTGCAGGCAGAAGGAGGCAGGCCCTGCTGGTACAGGTATTTCCCCACCCAGTGCAGCTCCTCTCTGTCTCCCCGAGCACCAGCCCGATCAGGGACCCACACAGGACCTGTGCTCAGGCTGCCAGGGAGGTCCCCAGATGAGGAGTCTCAAGACTGCCACAGTCTGGGTGTTTTCCACACTTTTCTTCCCTCTCCTGTCCTCTTCCACCTCGTTCCTCCACACACTGGCACAGGCTGTCCAGAGAAGCTGTGGCTGCTCCATCCTGGGAATTGTTCCAGGTTGGACAGGGCTTGGAGCAACCTGGGATAGTGGAAGGTGTTCCTGCCCATGGCAAGGAGTGGAACTGGATGATCTTTAATGTCAGAACCATTCTGGGGTGACTCTGTGATGCTGCGTGTGGGGCTGCTCCACCTCTCTGAGCTCAGGGGACCCAGCACTGGGGTCTGGAGGGGACAGTTGAGCCTTGGCATGGCACACGTTGCCCCACTAATACCCCTGGGCACTCCCAGCGCAGGCAGTCAGCACCAGACACGCTGTTCTCCTAAGTAATGGGATTTGGTTTCAACCCAGGGACATCCCTTAAAGCTAATGAAAACCTGTGCTGGTGGAGATGCTTCCTTCTCAGTGGGATCTGTGCTTGTCCTTGTGCCCGATTTACACGTGGGTGTCAAAGCCCCGCCCCGGAGCACCCCCTGCACCGGAGCTTTGGGGCTGGAGGCTGCAGGGGCAGCTGGGGCGGATGCAGCCTGATGGCTCTTAGGGCTGATTGCACACAGGCACAGCTGGTGCCAGGGAGCTGAACAATAAAGTAGCCACTCTGGGCTGATTGGGCTAATCCGTGCTGCAGACCAGGGCCTGTTTTCATTAGTTTTCCTCGATCAAATTAGATTGCCAGACGACAGATCCTATTAAAGCAGGGGAGACCTCCAGCGTGGCGTGTCCTGCTGGTCCTGGGACGCCGGCCATCGCTGGCACCCGGAGGGAGGAGGCTGCTGAGGATGCTGACGGAGCAGCTCCTGGGTACAGGGATGCCTTTGCCCTTGTCCTGGTAGTGCAGCAGGGACTGGCACTCAGGGATACATGGCTCTGATCCTGCCTGGCACCATGACACAGCCCTGTGTCCTTCAGGGAGAGAACTGCCCTCTCCTGCAGGTGCATCACTGCCCACATCCCTCATTTTCAGCACGTCCTCGAGCCCGCACCGAGCTGGCTCGTGGCCTGTATTAATTTAATTTTGTTTTTAACCCTGCTCCTCGCAGGCAGGGCAGGCCCAGCTGTGGGCTCTGGCACGAGGCTGGTGTGCCCCGAATAGCAGATTACACTGCCCCTAATCCTTTGGGGACCGAGCCCTGGGGTCTGACCCAAGACCCGAGTAATGGGATTTGGGCCTCCTTGGGGCACAGTTCCCAGCAGAGGTGACTGATTGGCCTATTGATGACCTGCTATTGATCAGCCTTACTCTGAGACACTCAGGCTCCAGCCTGCCCATAACCCAGCAGTAATTACTTCACCCTGCCCTGAAATCTGTGGCCACAAAAAGATGTTTGTGGGGCAAGGGGTGCAGCTGTTAGTATTGACAAGAGCATGGCAGTGCCACCAGACTTTGCCAAGAGCCACAGGCTGCTTTTCCTGGTCTTTGAGATGGGGTTGGAAAGGGTTGGGCTCAATGGGAAAAATCTTGGTTGTGAGGGACCTCCTGTCCCTATGAACCAACTCCAAGCCATGGCCCTGTAAGTGTTGAGGGTCTGGGACTGGCTGGTTTGGGATGTGAACTCCTGCAACCTGATGGCTTTGACTTTGAAACCAATTTCTTAACCAGTGCTCAGGATGGGGTTTATTTCATGCAGCCAACGTTTCTTCTCCTTGATTGAAGAAAGAGGCAGTGCTGGGGCGGGACAGAGTTCCCAGCAAGAATAATTAACAGCAGTTTTGCTGCCCTGCTTATTGATTCATCATGGAGTTACCTCTTCCAGGAGGATTTCCATGGAGTTACCTCTTCCAGGAGGATTTCCAGTGTTACCTTCCCCAGCACGCCGGGTAGTTCCATGTAGGAATAAATGTTTCAGTTGCCCTATAAATAATGGAGCGAGTAAAGATGTTGTGTAAGCGGCGCTCTGGGTTTTGCCAGGAGGGACGCAGTTTGTTGTGAGGGTTTTTTGTCTTGTTTTGTTGTGGGATTTTCTGTGCTTCTGTTTTACCTTTTTCTCTCCCCATTTCATTTTTTTTTTCTCCCTCGAGTCCAACAGAGGAAGCTTCACAGAGGGGGACTTGAGGGAAAGGAAGGATATGAAGCTCTTGAAATTAAGGGAATTCTTGTGGGTGCACTGGTGGTGCTGGGGAGCACCCTGTGAAGGCTGGAGCAGCTGGGCTTCCAGGGGAGGTGTGCCTGGAGGTGGGGAATTCAGGAGATATCGGCTTTGCTCTCTGGAAGTGTTAAAGCTGCAAAGCTGTGTTTTAATCATGGATTTCAGGAAGGAGTGGAGGCGGCAGGTCTGGAGCATGGCTTGTGTAGAAGTTCAAGCTTCCCAAAACCTGGCATGTTGAGACCCCCACTCTCACCGTGTGATCCTGGGTCTTTTTGTACTGCTTTGACACAACCCAGGAGCGTTAATGAGGGAGAGGATGGCCTGCAGGGATGATGTGTGTGCCCTGCTTGGGACATTGAGCACTCTGAGCTTGGTGCCAGTGTGAGCAGCAGCAGGTTTGCAGGGGTCCAGGGAAACAGAGGTTTTCATTTTCTGAGCCAGCAAGCTCCACCTGAGGTTTTATCTCTAATCCACCTGCATCTTTATTCCTCCTGGTCTGCCAGCAGTGATGAGCAGTCCTGAGTACTGCAGGAGGCTCGCGTTGGCAGACTGCAGTGCCAGTCCAGCTTCCAGGGGCTGAGCAGGGCTGGTTCTCTGCTCATGGTGACCCATTCAGCACTTTGTGATGCTCTGAGCAGCATCCGGACATGGCAAAGAGCTGCTGGGCAGGAGTTGGCTGGAGGCAAAGGATGCTCAGGGCAGCTGCGGGAACTGCAGGTTTGAAAGAAAACCCGGCTGGACGAGAGGGGCTCCCACTGCTCCTCCTTCTCCTGCCCGGGGCAGCAGGCTGTCCTCCTCTCTTCTGGGAGCCAGCAGCTTTGTGGACCGCCCGGCAGCCCCACGTTCAGCGGGGGAGTGGATTAGGAGGGGGCTTTACTCCTCTGGTAGATGAGTGCTTTTAAGCACTCGTGTGTTGTTGTGTGTCCTGCTGAGAAGAAGCCAAATGTTCCGACAGCTGGCCAGACCCTGGATAAGGGGGACTTGAGCTGTAGGTGTTGCAAACAAGGTCTTAATTGATTTATCTGGACACATGACTTTTAATTTTATGGTGGAGTTAAGAGCTTTGCCCCAAATCAGGGGGAAGGGGAGAGAAGTGAGCTGATGCAGTGTCTCTGCATCCATAGGCTGGGATCTGGGTGTGTGTATGGCAGGGATGCCCCAAATCTCCTGCTCATCTGGAGTTTCCACTCTGCCTCTCCCTCTGAAAAGCCTAAAAGGACCTGGGACAGCTGGTGGCACCTGGATGTGAAGGGCAGGGAGATGGCAGCGCTCCCTCCCTGCTTCCCTCCCTGTTTCTGCTCCCAAGTGGTGGCGAGAGGAGGGGAAGCACTGAGGGGACCTTCTCCTGTGAGTGGCAGGGACATGAATATTTCACAGCTCTCCGCGGGCCCGGCGGGAGCCGATGGATCTGGGGATATAATTTTGCTTGACAAGTGCCACAATCCCGGGGCTCCCGCTCCCTGCTGCCCGTCCTGAAATGCCGGGGGAGGGAGAGCTGTGGCACCTGGGCATCCCCTGGCAGCGTGCCGGGCTTCTCCCAGTGCCTGTGCTGGGCTTTTCCACGCCGGGGATGCTCGGGATGTCTGAGGGTTCTCGCGTGGTGCAGAGAAGGAGTTTGGAAGGAGGAGCTCTGCAGGAAAGTGTGGATTTTTTTTCTTTTCTGATGCTTAGTTTGGATGCAACTTTCTTGGAGGTTGTCCCGGGAGGTCCAGGGGCTGTGGCACCTCCCTCAGTCCTTGCGTCGTGCCCGGCCCGGGCGCAGGGCACTGGCCCCGCTGTCGGGTCGGGGACAGCGGTGGCACCGCGGGCACGGGGCGGGCTGGGGGGGCTCGTCAGGCGGAGACGGCCACGGCCTGACTCGGGTCTGGCCTCCATCACTTCCTGTAGGAAATCACTTCACTTAGCCAGATGTGAGTGTACAGCCGCGCTGCCCGCGGGCTGCCCCGCGCTCCCCCGCCAAGCCCCAGCCTCTTACGCAAATCGCTTTTCACGCTTCCTTAATTGAAACTGTCAGATGGGCTTTACCTTTTTTTTTCCCTTTCTTTCTTTTTTTTTCCTTTTTGTGGTGATGCAGACGTATTAATTCCACTATGGATATCCCGGCAGCTAGGAGAGATCAATAAAATGAGGTTGCATCTGTGACATATATATTACAGGAGCGGCACCAGCAATATTTCATCGGGAAAGCCGAGCCAAACACACGCGTGCAGAGCCCTGGAGAGCACATTTGGCCATGCAGAAGGCAGAGTTATCGCCTGGCTGGAGTGGCACTGGATTTCTTTGCCCTCCTGCCACCCACCCGGCACGGGAAGGGGGTGAGGAGCAGCTCCCAAGCCCTCACTTTGCTCGTGTCTCTGCACATCTCTTGTCCAGGATCACAGCGTGGGTTGTTTTTTGGCGTGCTCTGAGTTCGGGTCAGTCTGGACCCGTGGGCACAGGGTGCCCTGGCACTGTGTCGTGGTGCTGGTGGCACCAGCTCCTGCCACCCCCCACCCCACACTCACCTCCCTCCAGAAATCCCCACGTCGGGGATTTGCGCTTTGATTATTTTCAAATACTGGTTTGTGTAAAATTTGATTTGAGGAAACATTTTTCTCCCACATGCTGTAGGATTGAGGGCGTGTAATCCCTCCTAAATCGCCCGGACGAGGTTTGTATTGCAATGCCGGTATCAGAGCTAACAAAAGGGGATTAGACGGGAAAATTCTGCGTGAAAACCTGCCGCTCTTTGAGGGCTTTTAGTGCAAAGAAGATAAGATAGGTAGAGCAGAGCCATTTTTAACCCAGATTTTAATGCACTCAGTGCCTCTCCTTCCAAGGCAGAGGAGAGGGGAGTTGGCATTCCTTTTAACCCTTTCCCTTCCTCTGGCTGGGAGGTGCAGATGCTTTGTAGGCACAGCGGTGCCGGGCGAGTGCTCTGAGAGGTGCTGGGCAGAAACAGCTGCCAGGGAATGCCCAGGGCAGGGTTTTATTCCCTTTCCAAGCAGATGGTGGGGAAGTGTGGAGCTCCGTGGAGCCCCCAGTGCTGGGCTGCACCGACGGCTGCGTGCTGAGCTGCAAATCCTCACTGTGCCGCTCAGCCGGGGAGCGAAACACGTCCCCACCTCACCTGCCCGGAGCCAGGCACGGCGTGTGCGTGTCCTGGGGACAGCTGTCCCATCAGGAACGGCTCTGTCCCGCCGGGGATGGATAACTGTCCTGTCTGGGCCGTGTCACTCTGCCTGTCACATCGGCATCAGTCAGGAGGCGGCATCGTAACGGAGACAGCTGTCAACCTTTGCGGGCAGCCAGTGCCTTCCAGGAGCTCAGCGAGTGCCAAGGCGCATCAGGCCAGGGGAAGAGACGCTCCAGGGGGAGATGAAAGGATCCCTTCAGTGGAATTCATGTGGAATAAGCTTTCCACGGGAGATATTTCCCGCTAATCCTCCTTAGCGCTCAGCTGATGCCTTGAAGCATCAGGGGTTTATGTGCCTTTTAAAAATTCATTCTCTCTGCTCTAACAGCAGGTGTGTGTGCGTTATCAGCTGCCCTGGCAGGGCCCCTCCGATGCAGGGCTGCACCCTCAGACCTGTTGAGTGTCGTGTGACAGTGAGCTCCCCATGTCACCCGAGCCAGGTGACGGCAGCCTCCCTCTGCTGGCTCCCCTGGCAGGGGTGTCGGGTTACTACAACCACGGGGTTTTGATGGTGAATTTATGGCGGGGCAAATGGAAAGGCATCGTGGGCACCGAGCAGCTGGTGGGATGGGAAAACACCCGGAGTGCTGCCTTAGCCCCCATCCATCTGCCCCTGCTAATTGCAGCTGGACTTACAATATTCCACTTATCTGGTCAAGGGATCCATGTTAGTTATTACAATTGATTATCACTAAAACCCGTCTGATACCCAGATTTACAGCGTGGCTGGAGAGCCAGGCGGCCTCCAACGCTGAGCAGCCAGGATCTGGCACACTCCTGCAGCCAGGGCTGTCTCTCCATAGGTGTTTGGCCAAGGAGAAGCTGCTTTTCCCTGGTGAGTCCTTGTCTCCCGTGGGAGCAGATCCCGCAGCTCCCGCTCCGTGCAGAGTTTTACTGCCTGGTTTACAGGCCTGGCAGGGTGAGGATGATGAAGCTGCGAGAGCTGCTGGTGCCAGGTTGTTTTTATTGTGCTCTCTGTGTGTGGGAGGTGGTGGCTGCCCCTACACCGAGCCCTGTGGTGCAGGGAGGTCCCGCAGATGTTCTGCTCCCAGGGCTCGGTAACGAGCGCTGCACTGGGAGAACCATCATCAATCTGCTGCAGATTAATCATCACCAGCAGCTCGGGCTCTTGGAGGGGGCTTTTCCAAGCAACTGAACAGAGTTTTCCTGCTTTCAATGAGGTTGTGCCCTCCTTGGCCACAGTAAAGTCCCAGTGGCTGTGGGAGATGTGTGGCCTCTCCTGCATCCAGCACATGACTGGAGCTGCAGGAAGGGCATGTGGTTCTGCTGGGATCCTCCTGTCAAGGCCAAGGAGCGTGGCTGAGGGCCCGTTTGAGGCAGAGAGGAGGCTCTGCAGCACACCCAGAGCTCCTCTGGTCCCTGTGGTGGGGTGGGAGGCAGAGAGGAGCCCCTGCACCTCCTCAGCTTCACAACAGCTCCACGGCTGCATGATAAACAACTTGACAAAGTGTTGAAATCCTGAAGGCGGGGCTGGCAGGGGAAGGAGAGGGAGGTCATAATTGCACGGGAAAATAATGAACAGCACTCTTCTTGGAATATGCAGCGGCCTAACAAGAATCGGAAAATTAATTATCTTCTGTAATTAGTGTAATGACCTGCACTATTAGAGGTTATTTACAGCAGGAATAAAACTTCCCCCTGTAAATGTCAGGCTGTGCTGTTGGAATACAAAGGCTGGAACAAAACCTGTGCTGGGTGCAGCGAGGGTCTGGAGACAGGGCAGGGTGCTGGCCATGTCTGCTCAGCCAGCCCCTGACCCTCACAGGACCCACCTGCACCTGGCACGGGACCTGCTGGCAGTGTCCCTTCATCCCTGCCGCTGGTTCTGTCACCCCCCCTTTGCTTTGTGTCACCTGGGCTTGGCTGCTGGATCTGCTGGTCTATGGGGACTCGTCCCTGAGCTGGATCAGAGCCTGTCTTAGGTGGGTTCTTCCACCCTGGGCTCCTGAGCTGCCCCTACCAGTCGTGCTTATCTCCCTCTGGAGTGCTGCCCATGTCCAGATCTCTGCTAATCCCCCATCCTGAGCGCATCCTGCTTCCCACAGAATCCCTCCCCGAGCCGGCTCTGGAGAGCCCCTTTCCCTCCAGGAGGGGAGGAAGGCGCCAGCTGCGTGTGCACGGCTCAAAATGGAGACATTAGGCAGCTATTGTTCCTCAGCCTGAAGCCTCGGTGGCTCTGGAACTGTCCCTTTTGGTGGCCAGGGTGCGTGAAACAGCTCCATTTGCAGCGTGGGCCACAGGGAGGGTGCGTGCCTTCCTCAGCGGGGGTTCCCTTCTGCAATGGGGAGTTTGGGGTCAGTTTTCAGAGGCGCCAAGCTCTGCTCATCCCTTCCCTCACCTGGCCAACTTCCTGCTGTCCCTCCCGCCAGCCAGGCTCCTAATCCTGCTCCCACAGGGAGGGCAGGGTGAGCAGGGTGCTGTGGATGCCGTCTGTTGGGGAGCAGTTGGGCGCTGGTGGTGAGCCCTGGGCGGCAGCGAGGAAGGGCAGGACGGGGAAACGCTGTCGGCGTGGCGAGGGCAACCTGAGAATTGCCTGACATTTCAGCGCCGGGGATCATGGCTCCTGCATTATTAAAGGCGCGGTGATAAAATGCCTTACCTGTCACTGAGAACCGACATCAATAATTTAGTTTGGCACCTGGTGATTAAAGTGAAATAAGCACTGGTCCAACTCCCTTCCCAGCGCGGCGCCGTGGCTGCGCTGGAAGCCAAGGGACGCTTTCCCTGGATCCTGGGCCTCACACCCAGAGAGGTCAGGGCTGCTGGGCAGTGTTATCCATGTGGGATCCATGTGGTGCCCAAGATTTGAATGATTATGGGGACAGGGCTGCTGCTGCAACATCTGATGTAAGCTCATTGTATAAACAGAACAGAGTGGGGCTCTTGAAACTTGAGAGTGTATTCCTTCCAACAGACCCTTAATGTAATTTGAATGTACAATTGAGGGTTTTTATAGCTTAATATTCCAGTGTTTGTGGTGCATCCTGGAATTTAAGTGTCTTAAACGTAATTATTGTTAATTGCTCGCACGATTCTATAAACTCATCCAATTAAAAAAAAGTTATTAACTTTATAAAATATCGCAGGCATCCCACAGTGCAATATATTTGCAGGAAATAACGGCTGCAGCAGGCAGAGCTGAGATGCAGTGAGGTAAATCGGTGGCACCTTGTATCCCTCCTTCTGCTGGAAACCCTTTGGGAATGTGCTGTCTCCCTGGCTGTGCAGGGATGTGAGGACAAGGACAAGGCCAGCAGGACACCCCAGCAGCTCTGGGGCTGGGAAGGGAATTCATTCTCTTTGCTATAGGACCAAGCAGAACTTCACTCGCTGTTTGTGCTGAAACCACCCCAGGGAGCACCTGGGGATGTCTGGGGGGCTTTGAGAGGGGCACAAGGTGAGCAGCAGCCCCTGGGGAGGGTGAGAGGGGCACAAAGTGAGCAGCAGCCCCCGGGGAGGGTGAGAGGGGCACAAAGTGAGCAGCAGCCCCTGGGGAGGGTGAGAGGGGCACAAAGTGAGCAACAACCCCTGGGGAGGGTGAGTGGGGCAGGAAGGCTCTCAGTGGAGCAGAGATTCCTCCCTCCTGGCCTGCTGCTCCCCCAGCTCCCACTCCCCAAGCCAGGACCAGTTGTGGCCGGCCAGGGATGATGATTTTCATCTCAGCCTAGTGCCAGAATTTATAACCAGGGATTTATTGTCCCCTGATTGCTCTGTGCTGCCATTTAACTCATGCCCTGGAAGAGTTATTTAACACAGAGTGAGTGGAGTTGTGCTAACGGTGCCTTGTGCACATACATCTTCTCCAGCCTCCTCTCCCTGTTTTCCTCGTGGGATTAGAATCCTGGGCGCCCGTTCGTGTGGGCACAAGCTCAGCCTGGCTCAGTAGGATTTCAGATGGAGCTGCCTGGCTTTGCAAGGATTGACCAGTTCCATTCCTGGGTGCCCCCTGCGTCTCCCATTGGCTCTGCCCAAAATATGGCTCAGGTGGGAGGTGATGGAATCCTCCCAGGGAAGGGGGAAGCTGCAGGTGTGTATTGGGCAGGATCCACATGGTACCAGTGTCTTTTCCCTTTCCATCTCACTGCTTTTCCACTAAAGAAACAAACAGTCTGTGGGCAGGGGAGGTTTGAAGAAAGGAAACTTTCTCTCAGATGGAGACAAAATTGAATTCAGTGCGTGACTGAAATGAGAAGTTTCCACAAAAGCTTCATTTTGGCGAAGAAGTATTTCCTATGGGATTGCTTCTATACAAAAGCCTTGGTAAGGAGCTATTACAGCTGGTCAAATGCTTTCTCTGAGAGCTGTTTGTGATACTTGCCTTCCCCATCTCTGTTCCTATCCCTTGCTGGAGTCGCTGTCCCCCGTGCAGGGGTCCCAGCCCCGGGGCAGGAGCAGCAGCCACCATCCAGGACAGCTCCAGCTGCCATGTGAGGATCAGTGGCAATTAATCCATCCTCTAAACAGCAGGGTTTGCAGGTAGATTTTCCATCTGAAGTAGCTGCTGATCTAGTGGCTTCTGGGACAGTGACGGGCTGACGGAGAGCACGCATGAAGCAGCATTTGTCAAATTAATGAGGCATTATAAATTATATCCACAATTTTCTCTTCCATTTGCCGCCGCCCCCTCCTGTCGCTGGCAGGGAGAGGGGACCTTGAGGAGCCACTCCCAAGGTCTGTGGGGGCCAAGGCTTTCTGGCAGAGCACCCACCTGGGTCTGGGGTGCAGGCTCAGCCCACCTGGCTGGATCAGGAGGAGAAAAATGCCAGCAGTTCCTTGTTTTCATGAGGAAACTCGATGTAACTAGTATTGATCTCTCTATTACCTCTGTGAAGGGCAGCTTCATTTTTCAAGCACAACAACCTTTGTATCTGAAATACAGAAATTGATTTTGAGCGGGGGCTGCTGGCACTGGCAGAAGGGGTTGGGTAGGGGCGGGGAGGGTGAGGATGAGGAGCAGAACGAGGAGAGAGTCCCTGCAAAGTCAGGAGACACGCCAGGCTTGTCTGATCGCGTTACCCTGATCCAGCGTGGAAATAAAGGGGTTTGAAAGTCAGCAAATAAAACTTTGCTGAAGGTGCTGGAAATAGAGCAGGGAGGCGAGGAGCTGTCGGGAAGGGGGGCGGGTTTGGGGGGAGCCTCATCCCCGGCAGGAAAGCGGCTCCTGGCTGATACCTCTGGTAGCGGTGTCGTGTTCTGGGCCGGACTGGGGGCAGCTCTGGGAGCACCCAGGGCACCGTGGGGAGAGCACCCGTGCCAGCTCCACCAAACGCTTGGAATCCAAGCTTCGTTTTAGGGTTGTTACACTCCTGTTTAATTGGCTCTCGGGCTCCCTGTGCAAGGCGTCCAGTGCATCTTAATGAGGGATTCTCAAAGCCTGGCGCTTTTTTTTCCCTGGGACTAGAACGCGGTGGTGTTTAATATTCATGTGTAGCTCTGCTCATTTGAAAGGTAACAAGGGAGTTGGATTCCCTGCTGGCAATGAATCGTAATGGGATCTGGGCTCCTAAATCACCTGCGCATCGCGGAGCTGCCTCCTCCCGGAGTGGGCTGGGCTGGGCTGGGCTGGGCTGGGGGCGGAGAGGTCTCCACGGACAGGGGCGATTCCAGGCCAGCGCTGGCACCGGGAAACGCTTTTCCACAGCACTTGTGGTGGGGATCTGGAGTGTCTCGCCACAAGCAGTCACGGAGGTCGAGTTGTTAGCCAAAAGCAATTGGATGTTGACATGACAGGGAGACGCTGCGGAGCGAGAACAGTTCCTGACAGACGTTCTGACAGAGCTGTTAAAGCCTTGGCTACAGGCAGGGCTTGAGCTGATCTTTGACCACTCGGGCTGGTCCACGTCTGCCAAGGCTGGGATTTTTTGTGCTTTTGTGCCTGGTGTCGGGTGCTGGATCGGGGAGGGAAGGGAGGTGCTGAGAGGCTGGGTGCTGGCACCGTCCGGAACACAGATGGCCACAAATATCAGCATACGTGGGGGGCCTGGAGTGTTTGCTGATGGAGGGGCTGGGGGCTGGAGCTGCCTGGCAGTGTCCCCCACTGTCCCCCAGGCCTTTTTTAGGGTGTCAGCCGTTCCATCCCTGTCGCCTGGCAGCTCTCCCCTCGGCAAAGGAGGGCACTGCCCCCTCCCCATACACTGCATCAGCACGGCCTTGGAGAGGCAGAATTTGTGATCCCTGCTTGCTGGGGAGAGACAGGAGATAGCCATGGGGAGCAGAGCTTTCAAGGGGTTTTTGCTTTTCATCTGCTCACCTGCCTTGACTGCCACCCCCATCTCTCCATGCTTGGGGACAGCAGGGGAGGCTGTGCTGGGCATGTGTCGGGGAGGAACCCTGGGCATCTCCTGCTTGGCTAGAGTGTGTTCTACAGCAAAATGGTGGCTCCTGGAGCCTTCCTGGGGATAGTCCTGCTGAGCAGATCGCAGCTGTGCCGAGGGGACCACACCAGTGCCACCTGCATGCCCTGGCACTGGGGGAGCCCCTCGCTTTCAGCCTGGCCAGGGTCATCCCTGGACAAACCTTTGGAGCTCCGCTGTGCCTGGCTTGTCAGAGAATCACTCCTGTTTGTGGAAACGATGCTTTCCCCATTCCCGTCTTCCTCCCTCCCTCCCTCCTGCTTTTCCTCATTGTCATTTTAGCCTAGATTAAAGAAAATAGGGTGCAGCGCTGTGCGCATGTTCCGAGCGGTGTCTTTTCACAGCACTGTACTGATGCCAAGCAATAATGACAGGTTCAAGCTTTTCTGCATCACAAATGAACTGCATGCAAATGGCTAGTCCTGAATGGAGAATAATTGTCAGCACGGAGAGCCCTGCCTCCGCCGAGCCAGCTCCACCTTGCATCCGAGGGGAGAAGGCTTCAAACAGTTAACGGGGATGGAGACGTGGAAATAGCGGGGAGCTGCCGTTTCCACTCTGCTAGAGCCTAACCTGTTAGTGCAGAGCTGTGTGAAGAATGTCAGGGATTTGTTCCAAGCGTTATCGAGATGTGGCTTTACATCTGTAAATCCTTTTACGCATCGCAGCTCAGCCGTGAGGCTTCCCCACGTGACGGGCAGCGCTGGCTGCCTGGCCCTGCCACGCCGGGCCAGGGTTGGGCATGGCAGCGCTTTCAGGGCCATCTTTGGGTAAAGCACCCACGAAACGTTGCGTTTTTCACCTCGTTCTGCCTGCAGATTGGCCACAATCTGCTTGTTCTCCCGTGCGGAACCGCCTCTAAGCCTCTTCGGTGTTTTTACATTGACCATTTGTGCTCTCACTCTGTCTCGGACACCTCGATTATCCCCAGGATGGTGTCTGTGGAAAGCCAAGGGTGGGAGCCCCTCAGCTGCTTTTGGCTGACCCCTGGGGAGCTTTTCCGGCTTGTGCCAGCCGAGGATTTGACTTAGCGCCACTTTGCTCCCCTGCCACAGTGTTACCGGCAGAACCGGATTTAGCAAATGATTGTGACAATCTCCAGCACCATCAGGAAAACATGCTCCATCATTCACTGTGATGTGCGCTGATGAGGGGAAAAAAAAGGCTTGTTCATCCATCAGAAATTCACTGATGCTGTCTCTAGGTGAGCAATTTGCCAGCGTTACCTGGTGTCACTCATTAGACACAAGATGTAACAGTCTCATTTACTCTTCGGGCTTCCTGCCACTTACTCACTTTTGCATTTGACTTTGCACATGAAACTTAAGCTCGTTTTTAGCCTCTGTCGAAGTCGGCTTTCAAATTCCTGCTCATTAAGCCCAGTCCCAGTGTGTGGGCTGCATGCACAGCAGAGAGGTTTTGGAAGCCAGAAAAGTCCCCTGGTGCCTGTTGCAGAACAGTGTGTGCGTGATTCAAAAAGCCAGCAGAGGAAGCAGTTTCTGCCCTCCCATCACTAGGTCTGAACTTCCCAAAACGCCTGGGCTTTGGCTGCATTTTAGCTGTATTTTTTTATGGACTTGCGGGATTGTAACTTTTTAAGGCATCCACATTTTTACATCGGGTTTGATTGATGCTTGTAGCCCGTTTAGGGCTTTTTGTACTCGGACATAAAAGCGGGGCAGAAAGTGTCAGAATTTGATTTCCTCTGAGGAAGCAGAACCAGGGCTTGAGCAGGTGTTTCCTGGCCAGAGCTTTGCTGGTGTCTGGAGCAGAGACACCAGAAGATGCAGGTGGGGGATGTTTCAGTCCTGAACCCGGGTGTTCCCCTTCTGTTTGTCCCTGCTGCTGAATTTACACAGTTTTAGCCACTCCTCTTGCTGGACAGGAGGTGTGAGAGCAGGGGCAAGGTGAAGCTGTGGGTGCTGCTGCCTTTCCCTGAGCTCCCGAAATTTCCAGCAGCCATGCAGGCCCGTTGTGCAGCTGTGGTGAGCACTGGAGTGGCCGTCCCTCACAGCAGAGCTCCTTGGTGTCCGTCCCTTCCCACCCTGTTTCTGTGGGCAGGAATGGCCCTCTTTGTTTTTTAGAGAGTCCCTCCCATTCGTCTGTCCCTCACTGCGTCATCCAAACGGCATCCTATCCTCGTGGCTTGCACGCACTGGATGAATTTAGGATGAATTTCAGGCTTGACACAGGCAAAGGACCGAGCAAATCGGGTAACGCTGAGCTGAACTGTGGGATGCAGGAGCAAAGGACTGGGAGAGATTCTGCAAGATGCAGGCTGGGGAACTGGCGTGTGAGAGGGCTTGGTTTTGTGCTGAGATAAATAAAATCCCGTTAGAAGCAGCGTTTGTATCTCTGCATCATTGCTTTAGTTGTCACAGCTCAGCTCTTCAGGAGGCAGAGGGTGAGGAGCAGTTGTCTACAGCCTGATGGGAGGGAATGGGGTAATCCCTGGGATGTCTCTGCATGTGATGCTGAAAAAATCATTGTCTCAGGTACCGTGGAAGGGGCTGGTTTCTTCACTGGTGGTGTTTAATGTGGTGTAGAGCTTGTGTGAACCACAGTGGAGGGACTGGTGTTGAGATATGCACTACAGTGATAATGCTGCAAATTCCAGCGCTTTAGTGTTATTAAAATGTCAGGCTGATATCTTCCTCAGCATTAAAACTCTTAATGTACTTTATCCTTTCAAACTCGTGGTGCTCCAAGTGAAAGCATGAGGGGAAAAAAAAGGTGGTTACAGAGCAGAGGATTAACAAGAAAGAAAAGGGGGATGCCCTGATGCAAGGCTGCTGTGCAAATCGTTTCCTTGAGCACTTGTGCCTTTCAGTCGGGTTAAAATTCAGCAAAACGTGTTCACTTTTGTGACAACAGCCTGAAACTTGCTTGTGCTGCCCAAAGGGAGCATTAGCAGCAGCGCTGAGCTTTCAGTGCTGTTGGAAAAGAGCTGATATGGTCACATTGGGCCGGTAGTCCCAGGTGCCTGCACAGACTCAGCCGAGTGACAGGAGGGAAGGTCCTCTGTACCTGCAGGGACAAAGCTGGCCTGGGGCTTGTGGCCGTTGGTGGGCTTTTGGAATCACAGAATTGTTTCATTTGGAAGAGACATTTAAAGGCCATTTAGTCCAGCCCACCGTAATGAGCAGGGACATCTTCAACTAGGCCAGGCTGCTCAGAGCCCTGTCCAATCTGACCTCAAACGTTTCCAGGGATGGGGCATCTGCCACCTTTCTCTGAGCAACCTGTGTTTCTCTCATTGCAAAAAATTCGTCCTTACATCTCCTCTAAATTGACCCTGCTCTGGTTTAAAACGACTTCTCCTCGTCCTTTTGTGCATATCCTGATGGTATCTCAGGGGAGAAGCTGTTTGGGGGAAATGAGAGGTATTGATCACATCCACGTGCATGTTCTGGGTGGTTGTACTCTTCCCCGGGCCACCTCGGATGGCACTGCCTACTCCTCGGAGCTTCCCGGGGAAGTCACCAGATCCGTGGGTGGGAACACTCGCGCTGGCAGCTGAAAGGTTCCAGCGGGGAGGAGGAGATGAGGAGCCGGATCCTTCCCGAGCCGCGCCGCCACGCTCCGAGCCCACGGAGAGTTCGGGGGCACGGAGCGCCCGCTCCTCGGCCTCCTGGAAATAGATAAGCCCAAACGAATTAAACAAATAAGGCAAAAACCCGGTTTTTAAGGGCTGCGGAGACGACGGGGGTTCCCGCGGGCGGGTCGGGCGCTGTCCGCGGTGCTGACCGGTCCGAGGGGAACCTCCTCGCTCTCCACAAATCCCTGACAGGAGAGTGCAGCCACGGGGGTCAGGAACAAGCGACAGGACAAGAGCAAACGGGCCTCAAGTTGTGCCAGGATAGGTTCGGGTGGGATATCAGGGGAAATGTCCTCGGCAGAAAGGTTGTGAGGCACTGGCACAGCTGCCCAGGGCGGTGTTGGAGTCACCATCTCTGGGAGTGTATAAAAGATGTGGTTTGTGGGACATGGTTTGTGCTGGGCTTGGCGGTGCAGGGTTATCCCAGATGGTCTTAGATGGATTTTCCAGCATTAACAATTCTGTGATTCTACATTCCTGGGCTTTCTGCCGCCCTCAGTACACGCGCTTTGCACCAGGTTACAATTTTTTCACTATTTTCCCACAAAGGAACAGGCTTTCCCCCAGTATAACTCATTTCCTGCTCAGTGCTGCTTCCAGTGCCTCTCCTCAAATGGCAGCAGAGAGGAATCCAGTCCCCAGGCAGTGAATTAGGAGGTGGTAGCTGCTCATTTTTCATCTCCGTGATAAAAAAAAAAAAAAAAATCTAATGCAATCATCAAAAAATAAAGCTGCGTTTTTCATGTCTTCACCATTAGGAATGTCTCTTGCTACTGCTCTCTTTTCCCTCCTACTCCCAAATTATTGAGGTCTCAGCAGTGTTTAAAATCTCGTGGAAATTTACTTTTGGATGCCAGCGAAGGGGTGGGAGTTTGAGTAATCTCTAGGGCAATAACATTCCAGAAGTGTTGTGTTCCCTTAATAAAAACACTTTTGATTCAGAAACGTAAATGTTATTTTTCCAAAGGCACCCTCCTGAACGGGGCCATTCCTTCTTATCCTCTCACTTAAGGCATTACAACTCTTGGGAGACGTTCTGCTGCTTCAGTGGCCATAACCTGACATTTATTGCATGTGCGGCCACAGCAGCCCCCTCAGATAATTCTGTTTAGGGCTGTGAAATTTGCCTTCAGCCCCGAAATTGAATCCATTCTCTGCTCTCAGCAGCGTGATGGGTTCCTGCGTGTCTCTCTTTCCCAAGGATGTTTGCGGTTATTGATGCTGAGTGCGGCTATTTATCACAGACAATACAGAACAAAGAAGAATTTATTAATAAGTCTCCTGGTCCCATATGCTCCCCCGAGGAACCTGAAGCGTGCTATTTTCTCCTTGCCCCATTTATATCCACATGGTTTTGCTGCTGTCCACTCGGATTAAATGCTGGCTGAGGGGAAGGAGCTGCTCCGTAGCATACGGCCGGGTTAGAGCCAGCGCTCCAGGAAGGCTCTGGGGGTTATTGGATGCCAACAAACAGGGGAATAACACAGAATTCCATGAGAATGACACCAAGATGTGACCCAGAGGTGGGGGTGAGGATGTTGGTGGCCCCAAGCAGCTCCAGGGCTATCAGAGGTTGCTCTGCTTGGCTTTTGGTGTGGGTCAGTTTGTGTCAAACGAGGAGGATGTCCACCGGCAGGAGCTGTGCTGTGTCCTGCTGGGTGACAGGGGCCACGTGGGGATGGGAAGACCTGCTGGGTGCCTTCTCCTGCCTCACTTACAATCACAGAATCATTTTGTTTGGAAAAGACCTCCAAGATCGAGTCCAGCCTGTGACCAACCCTGAACTTGTCACCCAGCCCAGAGCATTGAGTGTCACATCCAGTCATTCCTTTGACACCTGCAGGGATGGGGACTCCAAACTTTCCTGGGCAGCCCCTTCCAGTGTTTAACAACCCTTTCATTCTTCTTGATGTCCACCCTGAACCTCTCCAGTGCAGCTTGAGGCCGTGTCCTCTTGTCCTGCCAGCAGCTGCCCAGGAGAAGAGGCCAACCACACATTCCTGCACCCATGGTGGGAGCCTGGGACCTCTGTTTGCCCATCCCTCGCCCTCCTCTTGGCCCTCCTGGGATATTGGCTCAGCAGCAGAGCAGGCAGAGAGGGGGAGGATGTTCTGTGGGAGCTCCAGCCTGGAAAATCAGAGTGGCTGCTGTGGGGACACAGTGATTCCTGCTGTGCTTGAGAAAGGGAAGGTGCCTAGGGAAGTTCTGGTGGCTTTTCCCCATCTCGTGCCTCCTTATGCACTAATTAAAGGTCAGTCCCATTTGCATTCAGCACGTTTCTCTCCTTCCCTGGGCATTTGCATTGGCAGAGGGGTTGTTTTCCATCTGACCAAGCCGTGGCTGGAGCCATCGCCCGGGGGTGAGAGTCTCTGCTCCCACCTTTGGAAACCCAGCAGAGACTGTGGTGGCTCAGCCAGCATCTGCAGGAGGGAGGAGCAGAGCCCCTCTCGTGCTGCTCGCGCTCCCCAGCCCCACAAGACAAGCATTAGGCATTTATAGGTTTTTCTCCATGGATACATAGCCGGGCACGTTGGTAAAAATATACCCGTGCACGAGTGTATTTCTGTGTAGTGCAGCGAAAGCAGCGCAGGCTGCGAGCTGATTCCCTCGGGTGGAACACCAGCCTTCCCTCCCAGCGCTTTCAAAGGGGAGCTGTGCCGATAATTAGTGCAAATATTTTGAATACAGAACTCATCACGGGCCTTTGTCGCAGTGACAGGCAGTGACCTGAGATACATTTCTCCTTTCTTAATGCACCCGGAATATGTAATTAAGAGGTGACTAAAAGATTCTTTATCACTCTTTGTTTTCCAACGTGGCAGGCTGTTATGAAATGCTGCCCCCTCCTTCCGTGGCGTTCGGTTCCCCGTGACAAATGCAGGGATGGAGATTTGTTCTGCTCTTCAAATCACTCTGAGTTCCTCCACTTCCAAGGTGGTGTGCCTGCCTTCTGCTTGGCCCAGGGGTTTAAGAGTCAGGATTTGGAGGGGAAGGCAGAGTGGGAACTTGCCTGAGAGGGTGCAGGGATGCCGCTGGGAGGGCACAATGAGGGTGGGCACGGTGCTGCCATCGCAAGTGCCCAGCACTTTGGTCACTGAGTGCAGGCTTGATGCTGCTGAAGGAAATTTGTGGAAATAAGCCTGAAAAGCAGGCTGGAGAACACCTCGGCTGGAGAACACCTCCAGTACAATCTCTGCAGGCCCTGACACCTCGATGTGAGGGTGTGAGGGCGCAGGGCTTGCCCCACACCAGCCCAGAGCCGGGCTGTGATAGCGCTGCGGTAAATGCGGCGTGACAGCACCTGAGCGAGGCTACGTGCAGAACAGATGTCTCCTGGCTGGGGCTGGGGCCGTGGCACAGCGTCACTCCATCAATTATAGATCGCTCCCTCGCCATCAGCAGGCGCCCAGGAACGGGACTGTTAAAGGAGACATTAAAGGGTTTGAGAGCAGAAGAGAAACTTGTGAGGACAGAGCTTGATCTTTGGGCTTGTGCCTCATCTAGGAGATGGCGGAGGGGTTCGTGGGGCCTCTCCTGGCTCCTTGTCCAGCTCTGCTGTGCACTCACAGCTCAGAGCATCACCTCTGTGCCCTCAGAATTCACAGCACACTCCTTGACAGGACCCTCAGCCCTCACACTGGTGATGGGAAGGGATCCAGGCTGCTCCTTTTTCTCTTCCTCCTCTCTGGGAAACTCCAGCCTGTGGGTCTGGATCCTGGGATGGCTGCAGCAGCCTGAAAACCTCCCAGCCCCACCAGCTTCCACCCGCCTGTTGACTTATTTGTTTGTTTAATTGTTCCAGCTCACCACCTTTACCTGGCAATCCCGCTTCATTAAAGGGAACACGGGGCTTTTATTAGGACTGTGGAGTGTCATCCAGTGTTTTCACTGAACGTATAATTTGCCATGTATGAAAACCATTTCCAGAATTAATTTACCTACTGCAAACAGTTTGTATTAATGAAAATGCATTTTTCATGTGGGTTCATTGGCAAAGCTGGCTGGAGCTCAAGAGCTCACTTTATCCATCCGGCGTGAGTAGGAGATGGAATTTGTTTAAAAATTAAATAAATAACACACCCACCCCCCATTTTTTAATACAATATGGCCCAGCAATAATCTCCGAGGCAGACTGCAAAGGCTGCAGAAAGCTCCATCTGTGGCATTTTAATATGCAGCATTGTCTCCTGTTTTAATATCCCCCCTTGCCCGGCTCGTGTTTGTGTAAGTGAGACGCGAGATGCTGTCATCTTCCCGGGTCACATTTTGCTGCTCAAAATGAACAGAAGTGGAGATGGATGCAGCCATGGAGCCCTTCCCATATTAACACGCATATTTTAGAATAATTGATGCTGAATTCATTTCGCAGCCTCGTTTCTCCTCAGCCTTCCCCCACCCCCTCTTTCATATTTGCATGGGAAAAAAAAAAAAATAAAATCCTGTGATCTGTCCAGATGGCAGCTGGAGGCTCTCAGCTGAGCTGGGCCGTGCGCTGGCTTTCGGAGGCTCCTCCTGGCTGGGGTGGCATCAGGGGCTGGAGGTGGGGTGCTGATGGCTGTGGCAGTGTCTGGAGGGCAGGAAGAGGCTCTTGCTTGGATGTCACCCCAGTGTTGCTCAGCTGGGTTTGGGGTGTTCTCTGCTCTTTGGCCTGAGCTGTTAAAGCCAAGTTTTGTGGGTGGCCAGGCCTGACCTCTCTCTCAGTGGAGGGGAAATCAGGTAATGAAATCTGGGACAGCACCCAGGGAGCAGCGTCAGTCTCTGCAGAAATGTGTTCATCAAACCTCTGGGGATGGGCAGAAGGAGGGTTCTACAGATGCTTTAAAATAAGCAGGTCTGAAATGCATTGCAAGGCCAGACTAGGAAAACTTGCTCCTTTTGGGGATTGTCTTCAATTACTGCACACTAGCAGAAAGTCCACACCAAGCTCTTCTCTGTGAGTGAAAATTAATACAGAGCTGTGATTGCGATTAACAAAGGCTATTGATTTTTCTTAAGAGACTCAAGGAAAGTGTTTGAGAACGTGCAGGTGTGTTGGAGCAGATGGTCTGCAGTGCCCACAGAGTTCCTGGCCTTTGTCAGGAGCTCTGCACCAGCTCAGTGTCCACCTTCAGTGGCTGTCCCCGTGCTGAGCTGGCTGGGCACCCCCTGTCACTTCAGTCCCACCCCCTTTGCAGGGTTTGTCTTTGCCCTTTGTCCCGGGAGGTGACACTGAGCATCCCAGCCCTGCGCCTGCTGAGCCCCTGGTGTGTGCAGCTGAGCCCACGAATAATCCTTTGGAGATCAGTGGACATTTCATGCGCTTAAAGTTAAGCCTGTGCTTAAATTTAAGCCTGTGCTTAAGCGCGGGCAGGACTCAGGCTGGTGAGCTGGGCACCCATGGGTGATGGTGGGCACCAAGAAAGGGGGGACACCCCAGGCAGGGACACCTGGGGCGAGGCTGATTGGAGCAGTGGGCCCTCAGCAGAGGCTGCAGAGCCTGTTCTGGGTGTGCCAGTGCCCTGCACCCTCTGATGTGCAGCTTTTCAGGCATTTCCTGGTGCTCCCCCCCACCCCGTGTTTGGGGACTCCCTAATCAAGGACATTCCTGAGCACACGTGTCACCTGCCACTCAGCACACAGCCTCACCTCATGCCATGTGTTTATCTCATTCCAGGACTACTGTCAGCAATGCCACTCTGAGCATAAACTTAATTATATCTCCTTGGGTAACAGCAGGGAGGTGATTTATTGCTGCTTTTTGTTTCCTCCCTCCCCTCACCTCTCAGTGATTAAGCTCCCGTTTGCCGCTGTGGAGATGTCGATGCTTGACTGCAACTTTGCTGCAGTTGCAGAGCCCATGGCTGAAGTCAGCGTTGGCCAAACCAGGCCTCTCAGTGGCCACAGAGCTCTCTCTCGGTGGCAATCCCACCTCCTCCCCACCACACCAACAGAGTGACCCAGCACATCAGGATTTTTGGGTGGGGCAAGAAGGAACTTCCAGGGCTGACACTCTATCCCGCCTTTTCAGAGGATAATTTTACTTTAAAATAATCGCTGTGCCAAGGCAGGAGTCCCCTGGCTGAAGTGGCTCCTTGGGAGCAGATGTGCTGGCTCCTCAGTGCTCCTCCAGCTGAAAAGGCTGAGATTTCCCGTGCAGCTCTGTGGTGCTGGCAGGTTTCCCCCAGCTCCTTCCCCCTCGGGTGGGAGCTGACGGGAGCATCCCCTGGCTGCTCTGCCCCGCTGCCAGCCTCAGCTCCTGAGGAAAGCAGGGAAGTTTGGGAAATGCTTTCTCTTCCCTGTGCCATCCGCTACGGCTCCTGCTCTCTTTCTCCGGGGAAAGGGAAGGTGCTTTAATTATTCCTGCCTTCTGGAAAGCCGTGGTTAATTAGCAGCGCTGCAGAGAGCAAGGCCTGGCTGGGCTTCCGAGTGCTGCGAGGAGGCAGGAGCTCCTCGGTGCTTTTTAAAGGCATTTCTCCTCCAAGGTGCAGCTGTGACAGCCCTGGAGCACCTGGAAATGCCCGTGGCTGTGCGGGACAGGCTGGGATTTGGGGGTGCACTGGTTGCATTGGGGTTACTCTGGTGAGTGCCCCGGGGTTGTTTTACAGCATCACATCAGCCCCAGGTTTCAGTATGCAGAGCACAGCCCTGCCATAACACACTCGGAATTTCTCCATGTGGTTTTGAACAAATTGCTGATTATTTTTCCCCTCATTATTCACCTGACAGAGGAGCAGGTTGAGTAATTAGTGAACGCGGGTGAACTTTGCAGTGTTTTTATGAATAAAACATGTGTGAATTGGCTGGGTACTGGCCCTGCTGCTTTAGCCTGTGCACCCACTAATGTCTGTCAGCGAGGAGCATCCCTGGCCTGGCCCGTGCCACTGTCCCCGTGTCACCCTCCCTGGGACAGCTCAGATTTGTCAGTGAGAGCTCCTCCTGCCTGACAGCACACAGCTCTGTGCTGCAGTCCTTGTGCAGACCGGGCTGCCTTCCTCATGGCTGCTGGGTGAGGAGCTTCTTTGTGTGGCTGTGATGGATGCTGCACTCACCCCTCCCTGCTCCCAAAATCACCCCCGTGCCCGCCCTTCCCGCGTGTGTGAGGCAGCAGCTGCTCGGAGCCGTGGCCAGCAAGGCTTGAATAGCAGCTGAAAGGGAGGAATAATTTGCATCCCGTCAGTTTTGAGAGGCACTTGGAGGCGGGATCTGGCTGCAGAGCTGCGGGGACAGAGGGACCTGGGCTGGGGGGAAGTGTTGAGAGTTCCCAGGCTGCTGATGGGGGGAGATCTGGGTGCCTGCCCTAGACAGAAGGGCTGTATGCAGGGGGTCTGTCACCTTTAGAGCTGGACATGTGAGGCTGGATGCTGTGTGCCAGCCAGGGAGGCACTCCCCAGCCCGTGCCATGCTGTCCCTTTGCACCTCCGTGTCCCTTGCTGCCTTCTGTGTCCGAGGGGACTCGGCCGTGGTGGCTCCCTAGGCTGGGCTGCTGCCCATCCCTGAGCCCAGCCATGCCTGCTGAAGCTGGCACTGAGGCCTCGGGCTGTCCTGGCACAGCCAATGCTGTGAAGGCACCACTGAAGCGTGCAGAGCAGGAGGGAGCCCTGGGCAGAAGGCCAGGGGCTGAGGAGGTGTCCCCCAGGCTGGCGAGGGCAGTGTCCGCACTGTCCTCGTGTCCCTTGCCCTGAGCCATGCTCCGACCTGGCAGGGTCGGGGGGGCACCTCCAGAGCCTTCAGTGTTTGCACGAGATGAAGGGAATTCATCCTGAACGTCACTGCAGGGAAGCAGAGAGAGGCAGGAGCAGCACGCAGTGAGCTCAAGGCTCACATCAAACCCTGTGCGTGTGACAGGTGAGCGAGATGCAGGTCACACCTTCTGAGTCACTGCACAGCTATGGGGTCCCAGCTCTCCCTGGTCATCCCAAACTGAGTGGATCACAGTGTTTGGGGTGTGGGGGGTCTGTGCCACTGTGGTGACAAATGGATATTCCTCCTCCAAAAATAATGGGCAACCTGGTGGCGATCCCCAAGGGTTCCACTCCCTGTTTTGCCCAGGCTAAACCTGACCAGGCTTAGAGCAGTGCTGGGAGCCAGGGCAGGCCCCTCTGTCCCCTGGCCACCTGGAAGGCAGGTGAAAGCATGGTGTGACAAGATCTCATCTCATTTAAGGACCTGGAGTCATGTGGAGGCCGCCTGCTCTCCTGGTGAGCTGCCCCAGCATCTCTTTGCTTGTTGCTAGGAAATCTCATCTGATTGAAGAGCTGGATTTGCCTAAATTGAGCTCCTGGGCCAGGCATGTCTGGGAGGACACGGGATCTCCTTTCCCTGTGTCTGTGGTGTCCAAAGCCCCGCTCAGAGTTGGGCACAGGGGATTGTGCTGCATCCCACAGCACCTGACTAATTCTTCTGGCCCTGGATGATTTTTGTGGTCACGTTGTGAACTATCAGAGTATTTCCCTGCTGCCTTTGAAGCCTGAGCTGTTACTCACAAATGCCCCAGTGCTCACACGTGAGGGCCCCCGATGCCGGGAGGGAATCATTTCCATGGGAAGTGCCCGTGCCAGGCCTGCCCCCATCAGGACTGCCAGGTTGCTAAACAAAGCCACCGGGGCTGGATTTCTTCTGGGACGTCTAACTAGGTCAACACACATTTGCCTTGTCTTAATAATTATTGATAAGCTGCAGAGGATCATGTGCGGTGCAGGACGGGGCTGCTCCTCCTCCCAGCTGCCCGTGCAGCCCCCGCCCGTGGCAGATGCTCTGCACTGGATTTGTGCCGTGCCTCTGATTGAACACCACGGTTGTTTCCCCCTGGGAACGTGTGCAGCTCCCCTGTTGCTCTCTGAACCTTTCCAGCACTGGAGTGTGGGTGGATGGAGAAGGGCTGGTGGTGACACGCTGGTGGCTTTAGGGACATTACCCCCTTCTCACCCCTTTTCAAAGGGATGCTGTGGGTTGTCGCACTGTTGGACATGAAAGAAACACGCAGATTTCAGAGCAGGTCAGGAACCACCCAGGCAGGACCAGAAAAGAGCACTTGTCTTTCTTTATTCACTCATTTTTATATCTTTCTTAAGACAATCGTGGATTGGTCAATGAGGTCACCACCTCTACAATTCCACAGGATAATGACACAGTCTATCATTTTTCTCCACCTTAGGAGAAAGGGATGAAAACAATTTAGAAGTTCAAAAACAATCTAGGCTGGTTAAGAAAACATGGACTATGTTTATAGAAAATGCATGGGAAATTCTACTACCAAAGTAAAAACATAGAACGCTGTAAAAACCAAGGTGACAGTGGGTCACCCCCATTTCAGTCCATGTTTGCTGTTCACTGGTGGTGCTTGGGGAGCACACAGGAGCTGAGGGCAGGTGATGCCCCTGTCCCACCCCATCTTCTCCTTTCCCCAGCTCTTGGCTGCAGGAAAGGCGAGGAGACGTGGTTTTCCTCTGGAGTCACCCCCTCCAGAGGGGTGGGAGGCAGGGAGGAAGGATCAGAGGGTCCCACAGGCTGGGAAGAGTCAGTGTGAGCTGCCCCAAGCTGCCTCCAGCCTCCAAGCCAGGTGCTGATGGGGCTGTGCCCACATGTGTGGGAATCTGTGGTTGTGCAGAGCCAGCACTCAGGGTGGGTGGGTTTGGGGTCCCTTCCTCTCCGTGCTGCCATAATCAAAGCCCACAGACCGACTCTGAGCGAGGTGAAAGGCAAAGCATAAACCCAACCACCCTCTCCAAGCCGCTCAGACTTCAGAGCTGAAGCGGAGGTTATGTCCTGGGGATTTTTTTTTTCTGTTGCTTTTCCAGCACTAATGAGCAGGGAGGAAGTTCTACTCTTTGTTCGAGTAGCGTTCGCTGAATTTTTTCCCCCAGTGAGCAGCAGGGAGAGGAGGGGAGGGGAGGAGGGGATGGGAGGCACCGCGTGTGTCTCGTGGACACGTGGGACTGTGGCAGCGAACGGCAGTGCGGGATCGTTCCACTTCACCCCCGAGTTTCAGGTGACAGAGTTCCTTTTGTGAGGCTTTTGGGTTTTCTCATCAGATCAAAGCAAGGTCTTGGATTCTGCAGGATTCTTTCAGAGCTGGTGCAGGGCAGGGATGTGCAGCTCTCTTGCAGTTTTCCACATTGCAGAGGGAGCTTCTGGCCTCAACTTCTTCCTGCAGGCCCTGGGTACCTTTTTCCTGGGGAGCCTGCACCAACCTTGGTCTTTGCAGAGCTCTGTGTGCTGTCCTTGCCCTGCCAAGCACATTTCTGGCTGTGGAAACACAGACTGTGTGAGGATGTGGCCCTGGGCTCGGACTCTGCTCTCTCCTTCCAATCCAGTGTTTTTAAAAAGCAGCTCAGAGCACCCTGTGTGCGAGAGCTCGTGGGAGGGCTGGGGGCTCGCTGGGTGCCCTCATTCAGGCAGTGTCTGGTAAAACTTCACCCAGCTCTTGCCTTCCTCCTGGGCCAGGACTGGGACGTGGGCAGCCCAGGCTCAGCCCCTGAGCACAGGGACACTGTGACCAGGGGTGACAGCCACTGCCACCCACCCTCACCCACCCCAGCGCCCGCTACCCCTCCACGAGGGCTCGGCACAACTTTATCATAATGCAGCATGAATTTCATTAGCTCATTTGCCTCTGAGCCCGGAGATAATTTAATCCCAGAGTGGCTTACGAGGAGAAGCGCGGTTTAGTCAGCGGAGCTCCACAGCCCCTCTGGGTGCTGCCATCCGAGCCAGGCTCAGGGCTCAGGGCTGGGCACGGCCATGGGCTGCACACAGGGAGGGGGATGTGGCACTCCACACCCTTCCCATCTCGTTAGCCAGATTTTATAGCGTGAAATAACAGCGGGAGCCGCGGCGCAAGGGCTGCTCTGACCGCGGCGGCCGGAGCGGGGGTCCCCCTCACGTGCATCTGATTTTCTTTCCACCTCATCACAGGAAGGTTTACTTAGCAAGCTGAAAAAAAAAATCATTACATATGCTGCTAGTGGCCTGGTTAATTAAGATCTACAGTTCTCTGGGTAGGAAAAGACGACCTATATTTACTGTATGTAGGAAGACATCTGTCAGCTCGAAGCGCTAGATATCCCAGCGCAGGTTTGTCCTGCTTTTGCAGGCTCTGAATTGCAACTGTTTTAAGCTCTGATGCAGACCAAGTTAATTTTAAGATGACTGTTACTATTCTAAACATAAGGAAGGGCATATTTAGCCTCTCAGTACTCAAGAAGGCAAAACCCCCTGCATGTTTCTAGTAATTTTTCCCTAACAGTTTGCACAAAACAACAACAACAAATCCTATTTGGTTTCTGCAAAAGAATATGTTCGAGGGTGATCGTAAAATAGATTATTTTTAAATCTGCAGATGGTTTCCACATATTCCTCCTCAGCTCACTGCAGCTTTCCACCTCAGTAAACTGGTTTGTAATTTAGCCGAGGGCTGTGGAGCAAGCGTTCTGTCGTCTTGTTTTTCTTGTTTGCCTCCTTTACCCCCCCCCACACCCCCCTCTGCTTTCTGTCCCCTTTCTCTCCTCTCCCCTTGCTTCTCCCCCACCGAGGGGGCTGTCGGTGTTGGGATGGGTGTGAGGGACAGTGAGCCATGACTTTGCAGCCAGCAGCTTTTGTGGGGAGCTCCTGGCAGAGCTGGGGGCTGGGATTTGGGTGATGCCATGGAGCCCAAACCACGCTGCCCGCTTCACTCCTCAGTGGGGAAGCTCTGCCACGCTGGGCATGGAGGTGGCTGCTCCCATCCACACCATCCCCTCCAGCTGAGGGAGTTATCGAGAGGCTCAGGCCATGGGGAAAGGGTGAGGGATGCACAGCCCTGGAAAAGATAATTAGAGGAAGGATGCACTTTGAGTTCTGCAGCGGCGGCTGCCCCCTCCCCCCGCTCCCTGGAAGAAAACACTGCTTTTTTTTTTATTTCTTTGTTCTTTCACGGTTCGGCATTATAATTATTGAGATTTCACTGCAGGGCAAAATGATCATTTGACAATGTAAGTGGGGAAAATAATTCTCGTGTTATCCAGCAGCCTCACTCTTATTATAATTATGGCGAAACTCCTGCAGACTGAAGTGGGGGCAAAGAATTTCCTCCTATGTGGTGTTTGGCTTTTCAAGATTTCTCAAGATTTGATTGCAAACGGGAGAATTTTTTTCCCCTCCCATCAATAACCCGAGGTTGGTGATGGATGGCGAAGGACCAGAGTACCTGTTGTTTTCCCCTTTGTTTTCATTAGGCATTTTCCATTTCTGTCATTCTCGGCGTTGGTGATGGATTTTTATGAGCAAATATCTTGGTTCAAGCCATTTGGAATTGTTTGCACAGTAATGTCTGCAGCGGCAGCAAAACCCAATTAAAAAATCAGAGGAAAATTGATGCAAAACTGCAAATGAGCCCCTCTCGAGATGGGGGACAGCGACAGCTCGCTCTGTGCTGAGGCAGGCGGTGCTGGTGGGTTCACCCTGGCCGTGGGCTGGGCAGGTGGGGATGGGGCTGGGGGGTTTTCTTCCTTTGGGTGTGGGGATCCCGTGGGGTTGGGGAATCACCAGATGTGTGATTTGTGAGCCGTCCTTCCCAGGGAAGTGTGTTCCCCACATTCCTTGTTTCATCCTCCATCCCATGACATTGTCCATCCTGTTCCATCCTCCATCCGGTGACATCCTTCATCCCATGGCATCCTCCATTCCATCCCCCTTCCTGTGTTATTGTCCATTCCGTGCCATTCTCCATCCCTGTGCCATTCCCTATCTCATGCCATCCTTCATCCCATGCCATCCTGCATCCCGTGCCATCCCCCATTCCATTCCATCCCCGATTCTATTCTGTCCCCAATCCCATTCCATCTTCCATCCCATTCCATCCTCCATCCCATTCCATCCTCCATCCCATTCCATCCTCCATCCCATTCCATCCTCCATCCCATTCCATCCTCCATCCCATTTCATCCTCCATCCTGTGCTATCGTCCATCCCCTGCCATCCTCTATCCTGTGCCATCCCCCATCCTGTGCTGTCCCCCATCCCATTCCATTCCCCCGCCTGTGCTATCCTCCATCCCATGCCATCCTCCATCCCATGTCATCCTGCATCCCATTCCATTCCCCCGCCCGTGCTATCCTCCATCCCATGCTGTCCTCTATCCCGCGCCATCCTCCATCCCGCACTGCCAGCCTGGTGCCCAGCATCCCTCCCCATCCCTCTCCCGGGCTGGGAGCCGTGGCAGGAATCACGGATGGTGGCGGGGAGGTCTGCTGTCCCCTGCCACCCCGGGGCTGATGGAAACGAGCTGACAGAACACAGGCAGCATTAGCCTAATTATGGCCATACCCGCTACCTCTGCGTGGATTTTCCTTTCTTAGCGACTTCCTGTTTTCCTCTTTGAGATGCAAATTTTTGCACAGTCCTCGATCCAGATTTTCTCCTCATTAGCATGAAATCTGACTAGTTCCGCGGTTTTTTAAATAGCAAATGGAAAAAAAAAAAAAAAAAAAAAAAAAGGAAAATTAAATGCTGTGCACAAAGTAGCGGCGAAGCCCCCGTGATTCTCGGGGGCAGGAGGTGGAGGCGCTGGTGAGGATTTTTGGGAATCACTCAGCCACAGACGCGTTTTTCCATGCCAGGCTGCTCAGCTTTGCTCGTGCGTGGCTGAGCGGGATGCGGGAATCAGCATGGAGGGAATCAGCCCCTGCCCAGCTCCCCAGCACCCGGGGCTGCCCGCCCAGCCCACCCATCCTGTTCTAGGGCAGACACACGTTCAGCCGTGGACCGCAGCATTTTATTTTCCTTCCTCCTGGAAAACGACACTTGTAGTAACAGGAGGTTAAAAAAAATCCCAAGAACGACGCTCCAAAAATCCCTTTTTGAATTGAGTGTTCTCTTGGTGTATTTTATACGTTTTTATGCCTGCCGTAATCCCAGCCCGCTGCAGCTCAGCGCTGGGAGAGGGCTGATGATGGAGCTGGAGCAGACGGCACTATTTTGTGGTAAATGTCACTCTAGTAATACTCAGCCCTGCTCGGAAATAGAAATACAACCCTCGCTGGCGTGCGGCGTGCTGAGCCGGGCTCGGGAGAGGCCCTGCTCCCCTGCCAGCCCCGTGTCCCGATGCTCCGGGAATGCCTTTTGCCTGGCATCGCCCTCCCCCTTCGCAGCTTCCCTGCCCAGCCCCTCCCTCCCCCCCCGCTTTCCGCCACATAATGAGTTTGATAAGAAATTGTCTCGTTAACAGGATTAGCCATGGAAATCTCTAGTCCCCTCCTATTCATTTTGTAATGCTCTTCATCCTGTTCTGTAATTTTCTGCTGGTATTAGGCGGCTCCGGACCACCTCGGGAGATTAATTCCACCTCCTTTGGCAGTGCCAGCGTGGCTGGTGACAGGGGGCTGCTCCATGGGCAAGCCCCGGCCCCGCGGCCCCCGCCCAGGGGATTCCTCCTCCTCCTCCTCCTCCTCCTCCTCCTCCTCCATGCTCTGGTTCAGTGAAAGTGTGTCACTCCCAAAGTCGCTTACGCAAACAAACCGAAGTGTCCCCAAACACTGCTGGCTTCCACTGCCAAGCGCTCCTGTGACTCAGAGGTGGATTAAAACCCGGAGAGGCAAACTGTGCTCTCCCTCGTACCCGTGTGAATCCGTTTCCGTGGGCAGCGTAATTCCGGATTTACTTCTAGGAACATGACTTGCAAGACTGGCCCTTGGGTAAATAATGACTCTTGATTTAATAACTCCTGCCAGCCCTGCAGGATACCTCACTTCCGAGGGAGCTAATAGAGAGAGATCTTTCCTAACATCTGTTTTCCCAATTTTGCCGACTCGTGAGCCTGGATCTGGGAAGCAGCATCTTCTGCTGTCCACTGCCAGTGGGTCCAGTGAGGATGGAAAACATCTGGAAAACACGGTGCTTTTGGATTTGTTGGGTTCTCAGATCCCCGGAGCACCAGGAGTGGGGACCTGGCACAGCAGCTGCTGGATGGGCAGCGGCGTGACAGGGAGGTGACAGTGACACCTTCCTTGTAAACCTTTCCTGCTTTTTGCTCCTCTCTCTTGTTTCACGTCTCCCTCTCAGAAAAGCCATTTAAATGTAATTCTGTTCTTAAACCCTCTCCCTCATGCATGCCTAATGAACAGCCGGCAGAGGTGCCGGAAACGGGCCCGAGTAGGATTCAATCTCGCCGAGTGTCGACAAGTCATTTGGAAGGAGCCCTGGGAGCGCGCCCAGTTTTATTACAGCGTAATTAGAAATAAAATCTTGTTGCGGGAGGAGAATGAGAGATGGGTGTTAATCCTGTAACAGGAGGAGATGGAGCCATGCTTATAAAGGAGATTAGGGAGGGGAGGTGGAGAGCCCGTCACGACTCCCCGATTTCCACCCCTCCTCTGGCTCCAGCAGGAGCCGTCAGGTCCTTTCCTTTTGTCGGGAAAAGGGCCACTGCTCCTGGAGGAGGAGGAGGATGAGGAGGAGCCCCTTGCTGGCTCAGCTGGCGCCGGTCGCGTTACAAATGCCCGTGACCCTTCCAGGTGGGAGCCTTTGGCTGAGCTCACAGCTCCGCTGCCCCGGCTCTGCGGGAGAGCTCTGCTGCCTTTGGAAGGGCCGGGAGCAGCGACGGCCCTACAGCTCCCCCGGGATCCCCACGGCAGGCAAACACGTAAATAAATCTGTCAGATTTGTGCAGGTCCTATGAAATTTGCATTGGGCTCGACTTACGGCTCCTCTTTAACATCTCCGCCAGGGAGGGATGTGTGGAGCTTTAATCTCAGTGCCCGGTCCGGGCCCCCTCTGCTCTCAGCATTTGCTGTGGCACAAGCTGGGCTCAGCCTGCTGAGATAAAAGGCAGCTCCAGTGCGTGGTCACGGATACCAGCCCGCTCCTGTGCCCTGTGTCCCCTGCCCCACCGGGCACTGCGTCCCAGGGCTCAGGCTGTACCAGGGGGGGAGGTGGCGATCAGGAGTTTCCATCCTGGCTGGGTTTTCTGTGGATGTTCCTTGTCCCCAGGCGAGCTCCATGCCGGGCAAATGGCACCCTGGAGCAGCAGCCACAGCAGAAAAGTGCCGCTGTGGCAGAGGTGGAAAATTACAGGCTTTGCTCTTTGGGGCTTCCCCCTCCGTGCGTTTCCCCCGGGAGGCGTTTGTCACTTTAAACGCGGCCAGAAATAGCACCGAACAGTTATTGGATTTGTCCGGGATGCCTTGGGATGCACATGCTCCGAGTATGGCTAATTCATAAACGCTGGCACCTATTGATTCTCCAGCAGTACCAGGGGAAAGTTATCTCATTAGTCTTATGAACTATAAAACGTGCTCCCTCCCGGAGCCCTGACCCCGTTGTTTTGATAAATCTATATTGGATAGAGCAGGAGCTGGTAACCTGCATCGACTGTAATCTTTCTCTTGGAATTGGGAGGCCCCTGGGAATGGTGCTGGGGTTCCAGGGCCACCAGTGGCAGCTGGATGCGGGAGGTGTGCATGTGTGTGTGTGTGTGTGTGTGTGTACTCGGCGAGACCATGCAGAAGAGCCCCCCTCTCACCCTTGTGCTTTTCCCCAGGTGAGGGGCCAGTTCCTGGGAATTTAGGTAGAATTTAGCTCGTGGTGGGCTCTTGGTTGTGTTTGATGAGGCTTTGGTGAGGTATCTCCAAAGGCAGCAGCTCAGGTCTAGCTGGAAGAGTTATTCGAGGTACATCGCTCCAGCCTGGCCACGGATGTGCTTAATCCTCTGCTTCCTGTAAAGCTTTTCCACCTCCTGGCAGGCAGGAAGATCTGATTTTACTCGGCGACCTTCGACGTTAATCTGCCTGGCAAACTCAGCACTAAGTCGCTTGGGTGAGGTCTGTCGGAGCCGCTCACACCAGTTACTGCCCCGCATCTCCCCTGAACCAGCAGGACGTTCCTCGACGGAGCCACTTGACCCTTCCCACAAAAAAACAACCCCAAAGAAGCTGTGCTGTCAGCTTGGGGGACCTCACATGTGATGGAACGGTGTCGCCACACTATGTAAGGGGCAGGTGTTTCCTGTGTCTCCACGGTGGAGATGCGGATCCTAAACCTGCGGGATTTCTGCTTTCTCCTGTCCCTGGGGGAGTGTTATGGCCAGAGCTTCATCCCAGAGCCTGGATCTCGGGCACAAGGCTTTGTTCCCAGCCCAGAGAACGGCAGCACAGGGCTGTGGATCCCCAGGCACGGCCGCGTGTGAGGGTGTGGGCTGGGGCTGCCAGCGCTTCGCAAAATACAGCCCCGTTTCCATGGAAACCGGCTCCCCCCATCTCAAATTCCAGTGCAGCCAATGTTCTCCGCTTACTGGTTTGATGGGAGATGAAAAATTAATGTTTGATTTGCATGTTATTGCAGTGCCGTGGGACCGCTCCCCCTGCCCTTCCGCGGGGCTTGCACGGATCCCGGGGCGGCTCCCGCCGGCGATGGAGCACAGCGCCCGCACCGCTGCACCTCCACTCCCAGCTGCAGGCTGGAGCAGGGCATGTGCTACCATGCTGGCGTTGACATGCCATGGCACGATGGTTTTCACTGGTGAACCCCAGAACCCTCCAAGCAAGGCTGGAGTCGTTGGGCTGCTGCTGGAGATGCGGGGATGGCAGCTCCTGCACCCCATGGGGCTGCCAGCTCGAGCTCCCGCTGCTTCCAGGGAGGATCAGCACGGGGTGCCAGCCTGGCGGGTGCCCGTGCCTCTGTTAGCCACAGTTGATTGGCATTATGATTCATTATTTGCCGTTTCTTTGCTCTTTGGGGTCCCTGACTCTTTTGCATCGAGCACTTGGAGTCAAACACGCACATCAGGCTGAGCCACGGCTGGAATTGGTAATGCCAGCACTGATCGGCACTGCCGTTGCCTTGGCTCATGCCAGGCATTTTGGTTCCCTGTGTGAGGATCCTTGCTTTCTTCTGGTCTGTCACCTGCATCACTTGCAGGGAATTGGGCCCAGGATCCTGCCCAGGGTGTGGGAGCCAGAGTCTCTGGGAGCATCATCTGCCTCTTGTCCTCTCTCACTCGTGCTTATTCTGCACTTCCGAGTTTGACCGCGGAGCTTTCTTCCTGCCTAAATTGAGAATATCCAGGAGCTTCCAAAAGGTGCTGGAAGTAAAAGCAGTTGTTTGGCCTCATCAGTGAGATCCTGGCTTAGCAGGCGTTGCGCAGGACTTGAGGGAGCCATTTGCAGATGTTGCTGATTTACAGGCTGGGTTTAAAGGTTTTCACTCTGAGCACTCAGCTGCACTAAATTACCTTCTGCAGTCGCGGGGTTTGATAGGGGGTGGTTTGGCTGGCAGCACGGTGCAGCCGAGCAGATGGAGCATCCCATCCCAGCTGAGACCGGTGCTGGAATAAACCCCAAAGCCCCACAGAGCTGGGGGTGAAAGCCTTGCTGGCACAGAGGGGCAGGGCAAAAGTGCCTTCCAGGTGGGCAGGGAGCCTCTCCAGAGCCTCGGCTTATCCTGCTCTCCATGTAGCCACTACACAGACCTTTCCAGTATTGTTAATTACAGTTATAATTCATGATGAATTAAAGGGGTCAGAAGGCAGCCAAAGCCTCCTTTCCCCGGTGCCAGGCTCCAAAACCTGCTGGCCTGAGGGGGCTGCTCCGGCAGCGCTGCCGGGGCCGCGCTGCCCTGGCTGCCCTCCCGCCACCCTCCTCCCCGGGCTCAAACATCAGCTCAAGCCCTTATTTGTTTTCACATGATTCTAAGTAAGTTAAGCTAATTATTAACTCAGCGGGACGGATTCACTTTTAATTGCCGCGTTGCCATGGAGCGCGTGGCACCGCGGCGGAGCAGCGTGTGCCGGAGCTTCGTGCCACACGCTCTGCTCACCCTCTGCAGCCACAACCTGACAGAATCCCACCCCTGGCAGTCCAGGTGTGTGGAAAGACACCCCGAAGCCACCTTTACACCTGGGCAGGTGTGTGCTTGGCCAGGGAGTGTGATGGAGGGAGGCCGTGCCCACAAACACCGGGGCTGCTGTTGCACACACAAGGTTTCTGTGGCTCACCCAACTTCACCAGCCTGCCCCAAACTTCAGCCAGAGCTGCACCCCGATGTGGTGGAGGTGCAGGAAGGTCCCTCTTCCCCTGCCACAGCTCCGGTGCCAGCTCGGAGTGCAGGGGCTCTGCCTGACCCAAGTGCTCAGCCTGGGGCCAGGGCTGGCTCGCTCACTCTTCCCCTCCCTTTGTGTCTCCAGAAAATAGGTTTTTTATTACTTCTTATGGAGGTTTGTACATATCGGACGTGCAGAAGGAAGATGCCTTGTCCACCTACAGGTGTATCACCAAGCACAAGTACAGCGGGGAGACGCGGCAGAGCAACGGCGCCCGCCTCTCCGTCTCAGGTGAGCACGGGGGGCTGGCAGCGGGGGCGAGGGGGCGATCTCTGCCCGGTGAGGGGAGGGGGCCCAGCCCTGCCTGGTGTCCACTCCTCTGCTTGCCTGGCTATCCCGCACAGGAAGCAATGACATCGCCACCTCGGGTCCCCGCAGCGAGGGGACATCCCGTTGGGGGGCGGGAGGTCCCGTGGGGGCTGCGCAGGAGTTTGGCAGTGCCTGGGCTGTGCCCCCCAGCACGGAGCCCCCCGAGCCGGGCGCGGCGGTGGCGGTGGCAGTGGCGCGCGTCACTCCGAGCAGGAGGCGACGGGGCGCGCGGCGATGCGATGTGACAGCCCGCGATGTGAGCAGCCTGACGCGATGTGACGAACATGCAAGCGATACTGCGGCGGAGGCAGTGCAGTCCGGAGTGCCGGGTGTCTCGGGGCGCTCCCGGCTCCGCTGACTGCCCAAATTACTCCGCTCGGCAGGCAGGGAGGGAGTTCGCCCGACTCGCAGCCGCTCCCGCCGCTCGGTGCAGCGCGCCCGCTCCCTGCCATATGCTGTGCCTATCCTCGAGTGCTCCCGCACCGGCTCCTCGAATTAACCCCCCGGAGGGCAGGGAGGAGATGCAGGTCTTGCCTAATCCTGCCTCTCGGAGACTCCCAGGTCCCAGCCGTGCCCGTCCTGCCCCACGTCCCGCGGGGCGTGGGCGTTGCCGGGTGTAGCATCCCCAGTCCGCGCGCTTCGATCTGGCCCGGTCCCCTCCTGGTCGCTGTCATTATTTACACGTCACGGCGTTTTACTTCTGCTTGGGAGTAATGAAAGAGGTTTCTTTCCCCTGGAATTTAATTTCACGCCTGAGACTTAGTGATTAATTTTCTCCTTTCCCAGCTGCCTGATGGGCCCTTTTGCTTGTAAATTTTGAAATGTGCCACAAAATTTGTGTATTTTGCACCAATTAAGTGTCACCTTGAGTAATTCCTCCGGTGCTGAGTTTATTCCTCCCATCAGCAACTTAAGACGTGTTTTCCCTCCCATCTCCCCATGTGCCTGTTTTCCTGGCTGCCAAAGGCTGTGCTGGCCGGGTGGGACAGGGCATCCCATGCTCAGCGAGGATATTGGAGTGTATCCTGCACTCCCGTATGGCAGAGCCACCAGCTTGTAGGAATGGGGAGAGCCAGTCCCTCATGGGTGGTTCTGACTCGGTGCAGTGGTACCGGTGGCCCTGAGGCACCTCACCTCCTCCTCTTCCCCGGGTGAGCCCAATTCCTCTCCCAACGCAGACCCGGCGGAGTCCATCCCCACGATGTTAGACAGCTTCCAGTCCCGGGAGGTGAAGGCAGGCCGGCTGGTGGAGCTGCCCTGCATCGCCTCGGGCTACCCCAACCCGGCCGTGCGGTGGATCAAGGACGGGCGGCCGCTCCCCGCCGACAGCCGCTGGACCAAGCGCATCACGGGGCTGACCATCAGCGACCTGCGCGTGGAGGACAGCGGCACCTACATCTGCGAGGTGACCAACACCTTCGGCTCCGCAGAGGTCACGGGGACCCTCACGGTCATAGGTGAGAGCCGGTGGGGAGGAGCGGTGGGGGGCTTAGTCCTGCTGCCCTGTGACACGTAAAGCCTTTATCAATACACAGCTTTAGGGGTTTATACAGCTGTATAAACAACAGCCTTGTATTTTGGCACAGTGTTTTGCTCGCTGGAAGCCACTGTCTTGCACGTGTCCGACGTGTTGGGTGCCTCAGTGCTTTGCTTTGTTGATTTACATAAAATTTATGTCGATTTACATAAAATAAGCTCTAGCCAAACAGTAAATACCATCTGGGCAGGCCAAGTATTTATCACGTGCTGTTTTCCTGGGGGTTCCTCCTGTCACCGGGATCCTGGCAGTACCAGAGCCACTGTGCCTGCCTTACCTGGAGCAGCACTGCCGAGCACGGTGCCAGGAGCCTGCTGGGAGCCAGCCTGGTGTGTCCCCAGCTCAGCACTGCCCCTGTCACATGGACCACATCTTCTTCCAGCCATCCTGCCACCTCCCCGCAGTACCCCAGCTGGGGCCCTGGGGCTGACGTTCAAAGCAGGGGCTGTCAGCAGCGGGGACGGTGGCAGGGCCACCTGCCTCATTGTGCGGTGACATTTAACGCGGAGCCGGGCTGGCGCTCCCGGGGCAGGAGGGGCGGAGGGAGCGCACAGCGGGGATGAGCTGCCTCCCGCTGCACCGCCCGGTGCCGCCAACGCCTCGCCGCTCTCCCCTCTCTCACAGACCCTCTGCGTGTGACCCTCACACCAAAGAAGCTCAAAACAGGCATCGGCAGCACCGTCATCCTCTCTTGTGCCCTCAGCGGGTCCCCTGAGTACGTCATCCGCTGGTACCGCAACACGGACCTGGTGGCGGTGGATGACTACATCTCCATCCGGGGCATCAGCAACGAGACCCTGCTCATCACGGCCGCCCAAAAAAGCCACTCCGGGGCCTACCAGTGCTTCGCTACCCGCAAGTCCCAGACGGCACAGGATTTCTCCATTATCACGCTGGAGGGTGAGCTGGCTTCCCGGGCTGGGGGCTTCTTCGTCTGCCCCTCTCTGAGGGGATGCTTTGAGCATGGCTGGGGGGCAGGGACACCCACTGGGGTGGGGGTCTTGAGGCTGCTGCCAGCCTATTCCTGGGCTCTAAGTGCTGTCTGCAGGGGCACAGCATGGTCAGGACAGGGAAGGATCAAAATAAGTGCTGACCTGCCATCCCCAGCCCCCAGGCACCCATTCACCAGGCAGCCCTCCCTGATCCAGCCCACCAAGTGTTTGGGTAAGGGACGGGCTTTGCCAAGGGGGTACCCCCTCAAGCTGGCATCTGTATCAGCCACCACGTCCCCTCGCCCCAGTCTGCATCTCCCTGCCACAGGGGTGCCAGCACAGCCATGTGCGTGCCACCAGCTGGGCTCCTGTCCCGGCTGAGCCTGGGGTGGGAGCTCAGTGCCATCCTGCCGGCGGGTGACTGCTGCTGCCTGTGGCTGCCGCTCCCTGACCCCCGTCCCGCTGGGTGCCCCCCAGATGGGACCCCCCGCATCGTCTCCTCCTTCAGCGAGAAGGTGGTCAACCCCGGGGAGCAGTTCTCCCTGATGTGTGCCGCCAAGGGGGCCCCGCCGCCGACCGTCACCTGGGCGCTGGACGACGAGCCCATCCCGCGGGACAGCGGGCACCGCTCCAACCAGTACACCATGTCTGATGGCACCACCGTGAGCCACATGAACGTCACCAGCCCGCAGATCAAGGACGGCGGCGTGTACCGGTGCACCGCGCGGAACTCGGTGGGCAGCGCCGAATACCAAGCGCGAATAAACGTAAGAGGTGCCTGTCTACTTTTAAATATCAGAATAGGACTTTTACTGGGCTTTTTTTGGTTTTGGTTCTGTTCCCCGGCTGATTGTTGTTCCTTGCCTCTCCCTCTTCTTCCTGTCCTTGTGGGTCTCCCGAGCCTCATTCCCTGAGCCCTGCCCCGCTCCTTGCACACCTGCAGGGCTGAGCCTCTCTGATGCTTAAAGCAGGGAGTTTAACGAAGTGGAAAGAAATTCCAGAGGCTTGGAGAACTGGAGCTTGGCTTGGCAGGAGTCAAAGAGCAGCGCTGAGTCCTCTCTCACCCTGCCAAGCCTTGCCTTGGGGTCTGCACGGGGTGGGCGGGCACCTCCAGAGGGACCCCATGCAAGAAGAAGGAGGTGGCAGGCCCAGAAGTGTCCCAGGTCCCCTGTGCTCTCCCAGCCACCCCTGTTCCCTACAGGGGCCCCACTCCTTGGCAGCCACCGTGCCCGGCGGCACCGGGATCTCCGTGACAAACGATGATGAGGCAGCACGTGAAATCGTGGAAAATGAGCTTTGATTTGTCATGTCTGTATTTTCTTTGTCTGCTAAAAGCCATGGCCGCATTAATCACCGTGTTATTACGGCTGCAGCGCATTGCTCGGTGTGTTCCGGGGAGCACTCTCAGGCACGGGGTATGGTGTAAACCCCTGCCCATTAATAATCCCCAATTAAAGCTCCCAGGCTTACAGGTGGGAGCAAGACAAGATAAGGGAGCGTTTATTTGTCTGCTGAGAACGAGGGTTGAAGGGCTGTGTTTGTCTGTGTCTCAGGTTTGAAATGGATCTAGTGGCTTTTTGGCTGGGATCCCAGGAGAGTCGGAATTTTGCTGCCGTTTGCTGCTGAATTTGGAGGAAGTTCATCCCTCAGCCAGGAGAAGCCAGAGCAGCGTTTTCAATGAGGATGTTCCCTTGTCTCCCTTTTCTCCCCTCTTTCAGCTCTTGGTGGGCTGTCACTAGATAAGGTTCGGGTTTCTTTTTCAGTGGCACAGAGCATGTCCCTCAGACAGGCCCGAGACACGGTTACAGAGCGAGATGCTAATTCCTTTCTTCCTGCTCCTTCTCTTAACGTGTCCTAGAATGAGAAACACCGTCCATCAGCTGATCCTGAGTGTCTGTTAAGCTGTTATCCTGCTACGCCCTCAGGACGAGGAGTCAAGACAGGGTTAATCTTTAGATTACTTTGCTATTTTATGCAGCGGCTGGGAGAACAATGTAATTATTGATGCATGAAACCTCTCGTTTAAAGGCTCACCTGCAGCATTCTCCCAGTCCTTAGGCAGCACCAAAGCCAGACACAAACTGGTGGCTGTCTGGCTTTTCAGTGACACCCTGGTTGGCAGTGAGGGGCACAGAAAGATGGGGTTAAGGAGGTGAAGTGTGTTTGCCAGTGGAAGTCAGGTTCCCATGGCAGCTCTTGCCAGGGATGTTTGGCACAATGCAGGCAGCTTTCTTTCGAGAGAGGCAGAGAGAGGCTGTGATGGTGGGGGAGCCAGAGGAGCCAGGTGGAGGCATCCTGGGCAGCCACAGTGCCCAGCACAGACACAGAAACACCATCCAACCTCCCCCAATGGGCAGCAGTGGTGTGTGTGAGCTCAGCCTCCCCAGCACTGGGGTGGGATTTGCTGTTGGAAGTGTGGCTGTGCCCCAGGAGCACAGCCCTGTTGGTGGGTGAGGGAGAGTAGCCGTAGCTGGAGGTTGCAGCCAAGAGTGGCTGTCCCCACACGAGCTGAGAGGAGCCTGTGCTGCCTCCTCACCCAAACCAGGCTGGCTCCCAGCTGTCCTGGTCACCTCCTCTGCCTGTGAAGCTCTCTCTGGAGTAGCAGCAGATCTGCATGCAAGCAAATGGCCTTTCGGAATTAACCTAGCCTGCCTCTCCCTTCCTCCCGAATATGTAGGTCCCCCGAGCATCCGCGCCATGAAGAACATAACAGCGGTCGCGGGTAGGGACACTTTCATCAACTGCAGGGTCATCGGGTACCCCTATTACTCCATCAAGTGGTACAAGGACTCTCTGCTGCTGCCTGATAACCACCGCCAAGTGGTCTTTGAGAACGGCACCCTGAAGCTGATGGACGTCCAGAAGGGCATGGATGAAGGAGAGTATCTCTGCAGCGTCCTGATCCAGCCCCAGCTCTCCATCAGCCAGAGCGTCCACGTCACCGTCAAAGGTGAGAGGGTGGGGAGGCTTCCCTTGGATGGCAGGGAGAGCTCATCCAGGTTGATTTTGGGATCTCCCTGCAGTGGGATGGAAGCAGAGGAGCAGCACATGGGGAACTGCATGGCCAGGTGGTGGCTGTGCTCTGTAGTCACCAGGCACAGGAGCTCAGCCCTCGGGAGCTGGCTTGGCTACCTGGTCCTGCCTGCCGCCGGCAGCTGCCCCGAGCCATGCTGTATCCATTTCCTCTTACAAGTGATGGAGCAAGGATTTATGGTGTAAACATAACGTATTAAAACATCTAACCTTTGCTTGGATCACCTTCACCGATGTTTTTCTGTGTGTGCTAGCTTTTAAAAAAATAATACTCTCGGTCTTCCAAGCGCACAGAACATCTTAAAAGCTTCTCCAGGCCATCAATTATTCAGCCCCATTGAGGGAGCTATCAGTCCTAATGAATTGAGCCGGATGCATTCCTTCCCAGTGACTGGCTGAGATTGCGCTGGGAGCGCGCGCTGCTCCCGGATCTCCCGTCCTCAGGAGTTGTGGGGTCGCCTCCGCCCGTCGCCAGCTCGGTGTTTGCAGTAAATCATTCAGACAAACACGGCGGCGCTGGGGACGGAGCCGGCCAATTGTCGTCCTGCCTCTCACCCAGCGGGGGATTCGTGCACTGGATTTACTCTGATCCCCCTCCCTCCCCTCCCAGCCACCATTTTCTTATTAGGAATCAGGTTAGTGAGAGAGCGCATCAAGCTGATTAGAGATGCTACCACTTGATTAGCTGATGCTCTTCTGCAAGGCTTCCAAAGGGGAGAGGAGGCTGTGGATGACCTCTCTAAGGGCAGTACGGGGAGGTCTTCCTGCCCCTGGGGTCTGCAGGGCTTGGCCAGCCCTGATTTCCTCACCTCACATAAATCCCTGTCCATATGGGCTTGGAAAGAGGCCAGAGATGCTGGTTTTGTCTTGGGACAACTGGGACAGGCAGAGCTGATGTGGGGAGGCCGTCTCAGGATGTTTGTGAGCAGTTAAATAATGGGATTTGCTGGGAGGTGCCCTCGGAGGGTGCAGGGTGCTGAAGTTCAGCTGAGGATTTGTGTATCCTGGGAAGCAACTGCTACTGAACCCTTCCCAGTTGGATTTACTGCCTCGATCAGTGGCCGGTGATGGGCTGAGGAAGGCGAGCAGGCTGGAGCATGGTGCAGCATGGACCAGATGTCTTCATTCCACTGCTGAAGATTTACACCCAGCCCCGCTGGCTGAATTCCTCATTTCCTCTGGCCCTTGGATAAAAGGCCTGTGGAAAAGAATAGCAAAGGCCCTTGAAGAGAGTCAGGGAGTGAATAAACATAACTGTGTGCACAAGGAGTGCAGGGTGGCGTGGAGCACCATAAAGCTTTTATGGCCCCAAGTGCCTGGTGACCACATGAAATGCCACCAGTGAGTTATGGAGGTCCTTCCAATCACACAGCAGTAAAAGCTTTACAATTCCCTCTGGCACTGCTCCTCCCAGGAATGGGGATGTGCAGGCAGCCCCCAGCCCTGCTGAGGAAAACTCCAGCCCAAGTCTGGCTGCTGCTGCTTAGCCAGGGAGCCCCAGGATCCCAGTTTCAAACCTCCCCGCTCTGTAGGGCTTTGCTGATCAGGGGTGCTGCAGGGGCCTCTTCCTTGCACTTCCCCTGCAGCACAATCCAAAATCCAGCCTCCTTCAAGATGCCCTGACAGCTCCTTATTCCTGCAGACATCTTTGAAGGTTTTAATTAATCCCACGTGTGTTGGTGCCATCCTGGGGCTCCCACACAGCTCTGTTCAGGTGGCTGCAGTGATTTGGGGAGCGCGGGGCTGACACGGTGCCGGGGCACTGAGAGGAAGGCAGAGCTGCTCGCAGGGTCACGTCTGGATTGGAGCTGCTGGGATGGGCTCTGCGGTGGCACCGTGGGCAGAGTGCTCCGGGCTGTGGCCACGCAAGAGATGGGAAGCTCTGGAGAGAGGAGAATCACAGTGGGAAGCGATCTGGGAAGGAGAGTTGTGATCTCTGCTTGTGGGAAGCTGGAGCAGGGAGAGCTCGTGTGCTGGCCAGAGGGGCGTGTTTGGAGAGGCGCGGATCCACAAGCCCAGCCCCGCTCTGCAATAGACTGCAGTGCATTCCCAATTAATTATTCATTAATTATGGAAAACAGGCAGCACTGGCTCCATGGCTCAGGCAGCTGGAGCCACGTTGCTGTAGCCGGCAGAGGGACAGGCCAGCCCTGCCTGCACCTGCCTGCCTGGTGGCAGTGGCTCCCACCTGGGGGATAGTGACAGCCTCTGCTTGCCTGTGCTCTGGACCGGGCAGCAGTGCCAAATCTGAGTGATGGGATGGGCACAGGGTGGAGGTGGGAGCCCAGGGAAGTGCGTGGGGGTACAGGGAGCTGCCCCCGTGCCTGCATGAGAGGGCAGCTCCCTACTGCCAAAGGGACAATTGGCAGCCTGCTAATTTAATTATGGAGACTGCAGAACGAGGATCTCATCTACCAGGTGCTGAGCCTTGTTAAGCTAATTGTCTCCCTCTCTCTCTCTCTCTGCTTTCTTCCCCCTCCCACATTGCCAGAGATGCTGCAGTTGCCTAATTAAGTTATCAGAAAGATAATGGCTGGTTCTGAATCCAGCACCTTTAAGAAAAGCATCCATCTAATAATGGTTTTTCTGGGAGTGGATAAATGCTGAGGTGGAATTTCGGGTGGCACGCGCTGGGAGTGGCTGGGGCTTTCCCCAGTGCAGGGTCAGTGTTTCTCCATCCCACTCTCAGCAGGGTGGGAGAAGTCTCCCTGCTGTTCTCTGCTTGATGGCACCTCCTGCTGACCCCTGGCCTTGCTCCTGGTAGAATCAAAAGCCTGTCTTAGTTTCTGGGCTGCTTTTCCTCCTGGGACAGCATCTTCCCCAAGCCCCACTGCAGCCCATCCCCACTGAAGGAAGGCTTTCCTGGGATGGGCTCTCCAACATTCTCTGCCTCTCCCCTCGACAGTCCCTCCACTGATCCAGCCCTTCGAGTTCCCACCAGCCTCCATCGGGCAGCTCCTCTACATCCCCTGCGTGGTCTCCTCCGGGGACATGCCCATCCACATCACCTGGAGGAAGGACGGGCACGTCATCCTCTCTGGCTCTGGGGTCACCATCGAGAGCAAGGAGTTCATGAGCTCCCTGCAGATCTCCAGCGTCTCCCTCAAGCACAATGGGAACTACACCTGCATCGCCAGCAACGACGCCGCCACCGTCAGCCGGGAGCGGCAGCTCATCGTACGGGGTGAGCCCAGGGACACCCAGTCCTAGTGGGAGAGGGGGGGAGGGCAGCACAGGGGAACAGAGGGAAGCTGGGAGGGTGTGGAGCAAGGCTGAACCGCGGCACCCCTGTGCCCACAGGCAGTGGGGATTTGTAGGGATCTGATGGGGATTTTCCTGCAGTGACTGTCCTTTCTCCCAAATTCCTCAGTGCCTCCTCGGTTTGTGGTCCAACCCAACAACCAAGATGGCATTTACGGAAAAGCCGGGGTGCTGAACTGCTCTGTTGATGGGTACCCTCCTCCAAAAGTCATGTGGAAACACGCTAAAGGTAGGGATGGGGCACGGCTGTGTGCGGGGATGTCACCAGGGGCTGGAGAGAGTCCCTTGGCACAGCCACCCCAGCTCCAAGCCTCATGAACACTCCTCTGCCTCAGCTGAACTCTGTGTCCCTGTGTCCCCTCCTAGGAAGTGGCAACCCCCAGCAGTACCACCCCATCCCCCTGACGGGCCGCATCCAGATCCTGCCCAACAGCTCCCTGCTCATCCGCCACGTGCTGGAGGAGGACATCGGCTACTACCTCTGCCAGGCCAGCAACGGCGTGGGCACAGACATCAGCAAGTCCATGTTCCTCACTGTCAAGAGTAAGCACCTGGGGCTGCGCTGTGGAGCATCATCATGGGGACAGGGACCTGCTCCTGGCACAGCCACAGTGGTGAGGGTGGCTGTGGGACATGGGGTCACCAGCCGAGCCTGGTGTGGTGCAGCCTCCTTCTCTGTTCTGAGGGTTCCAACCGCAGCAGCTGAGCTCCGGCCTCGGCTCCGCGCATCCCCGCGATCGATGCGGGGCACGGGAGGGCATTGATTCCTCCCCTCCAGGGACCCGCTTCCCTTTTGCTATTAAACACACTTTGTCTTTAATAAAACCAGGCAATCAATCTACATCATCCAGGAGGAAAGGAAATAGCTGGGCTGCTTTGACAGGGATGGGCTGGGAAGTGTTGTTAGACAGCGTGTTTGAACTGTGTGTGTTATTGGATTGCTCTCCCGTTGCTATCAGCAGAATGTATAATTGCCAGCTCCGTGTTGGTTATTGGGCTCGTTGCTGCTGGGAGCATTCAAACAGCAAAAAGCAGGTGGTGGAGGGAGTCCAGCACCATCACACTCACTCGTGGTGTTTCCAGGAGGGGCTGGGGTCAGGATAGGGCTCAAAAGGACAAAACCTTGCCCTGATCATGCTGGGAATGAGGCAGTGAGCACTCTGTGCCAGAAGGGATGGAGGCTGCTGTTGAAGGCGCGGGAGCCACCAACCCCAGGATGCTGTGGGCAGAGGGGATGTGCAGCCCTCTCTGGTCACCACCATGCCCTGGCCTCCCCTCCCCAGCCCAGTGCTTTCTCTCCTGACACCAGCAGCTGTTTCTCTCAGGGGCTTCTCCCCTCCCTGCCCAGCCTCTGCCTTCCCAGGTTGCCATTCCCCTCCCTGTCAGCTGTTTAATTTATCCCTCCGACTGATGAATCAAACCCAGCGACTTCAAACAAGGCACTTCAATGAGGTGCAGGTACAAAGTCGAGGCGATTAATCCCGAGTGAGCGTGCGAAGTCTGGGAGCCCGACCTGGTGCCGTGTCCCTGCTATCTCCTGTAATTGCATCCCAGGACAGGTTGCTTGCTGACTTGAATAGCACATAACCTTATTATGCGAGTGCTTTTGCATCTCCCGGAGCCCTCACTGCCTTTGAAAAGGTTTGGATGAATAGGTAGACGAAGCGCCACAGCCAATTAAGCATTAGATGGGCTCTTTGTTTTGTTTCATTTTGGGGGTTTTGTTTGTTTAGTGAAATGTCAGCCCAATTAAAGGGAGATCAGCAGTGGCTTTCCCTGAAAGTCAGGCCACTGCGGACTGAGTTAAATGAGAGTTAATCAGAGCCCAAACAAAGCGTGCTGGCGGTCAGCAGGGGAGAGGGGAGTGCCGCAGCCAGCTGGTGTCACACATCCCCTGCCCTGCTACCACAGCAAGGGGCTCTGAGGGAGAGGTGGGACAGCCAGGTGACACACTGGACACTGTGTGCTGTCCTGGCTGAGTTCCATGGGCTTGGCAGAGCCAGGAGCTGCATGCTGCTTTTGTCAGGGGGTGGGCAAGAAAAGCCACCAGATTTGCTTGGAGAATGACACCCATGGAGTTCAGGCTTCCTTGTCCCTGAGTGCCACGGCCCCTGGGCTCCCACACCTGGCAGCCTGTCCTTCCCTGCTTTGGGAAGGAACCCCCCAGCATCCAGGTGCAGCGTGGAGTGGAAGGTGGGGAGTGCTGGAGTATCCGAGCGTGTGCCCGAGGGGACAGCAGGCTGGGCTGGGCGCAGGTGAGGGGCCCAGCAGCGCGTGATAAATGCCATTTAGCACATGGCTGCACACCTGCCCGGGTGTCAGAGCGTGTGGCATGGGGACAGTCACATCCTCGGGGGTCCTGCTGGCTGTGCCAGAGCGGCAGCACCCTGGGCACTGGGGAGGGGGCTCCTCTGCCTGCTCCGTGCCACCACCTCGATGCCAGGGGTCCAGCCAGGGGGCAGGGACAGGGGCCTCTGTCTGTGGCCCTCTTTGGAAGTTCGCTGCCACACGCACGAGCATAACTGATTGCTTCCATGCAATTTGAATTAATCTCATGCTTCAGGTGAAACTCAGCTAATCAGTGTAGAAAGGAAGCTGAGACGGGTGCAATCAAATTAACATCACAGAGCCAGCTCCAAACAAGAAAGAGGGGGGCGAGGGAGGCAGGCACAGCCCTTGTCACCCTTGTCACTTGTTCTCATTCAGTTGTCACCAGCGCTCTGCGAAGCGGCTCGTGCCCCAGCCGGGTGTGGGACGGCAGCGTGCTGGTGGCTGTCGGCTGCCTTTGTTCCCAGGCTTATCTCTGCCCAGCCAGCGGCACCAGCCTCTGGTTGTGGCCTTGTTAACAAGGCCGTGGGCACAGGGAGAGGCTGGGTGGGTAGGCTGGGCCCTGGTGGGCACAGGGTGGAGGGCACAGAAGGTGTTGGAGGCGAGCTCTCCGTGAAGGAAGCCTGTCTGCCCAGAGTGCTGCTTGAGCTGTGGCTGATGCCACATCATTGATGCCCCTGCATCCCAGAAGGGGTCACAGACTGGTCAGGAGCAGCCCCCAGCCACCCTTGGAAGTCCCTGCAGCCAGTCCCAAGCAATGTGGTCCCTCTGCAAGCTGCAGAGCTGCTCCAGGGCAGGTGTTAGGCACCAATGCCCCAATCTGTGCTATCCTCACAGCTGCTTGGGGTTTTCTTGGGGTGTGTTGTGCTCTTTTCCTGCTCTGGACTACGTGCAGCTCCCTTGGGACCCTGGCAATTGAGAGAAGTTGATATGTTTACATCCAAGGAGCTGCTTTTAATCAAACATCAATAAGTGCATTTCAGCGAAGCAGAGCCTGAAACAGAGCTCCTCTCCCGGGGCCTCTGCTCCTGGGAAGGGGCCTCTGTAGCCAAGGCTGCTGCAGCCCTGAGGGGCTGTCCTGCCCCTTCGGCCCCACAGCCACACACCCTCTGCTGCTGCACTGTCCTCCAGCCTGGGCTGAATGAGGGCTGAGTGCAGGGACTGCATCCTCAGTGCCCCTGTTTGCCAAATAGCAGGGTGGCCCCACAATGGTTTTCCACGGGAGGAACCGGGGACAGTGGGCAGGAGCCTGGCAAGGGCCAGGACTGGGTGCTGAGCCCCAAATCCAGCTGTGTGTGCCCTCGTGCTGTGCTGTGCAGTCAGCCCTGCTTTAGGGCAGGTGCAGGAGCCCCCCAGGGCTGTCCCTGTGCTCTGTCCTTTCCCCGATGGGACATGGGATGTTGGGGCTGGGACAGCCCTTCCCAGGCCTGCCTCTGTCCCTGTCCCTGCCTCTGTCCCGCTGCATCCTTGACCTGGGGCTGGGGCAGGCTGAGGTGTCAGATCAGCTGGGGATGGGACAGGCCCGGGTTAGCAGAAGTCTTGGGCTGTTCCTTGTAACCCTTGGTGCCCCAGGCTGCACTGCCACCACATCCCTGCTCTGTGCCGTCCCCTGCCACCTCGAGGGTGGCTGTACTGCCCTTGGGGCAGGGTTGTCACACAGGCACCGGGCTGGGCACTGCACTGTCCTGCACCCCACAAACTCCAGCAGCTCCGGAGGAAAGGTTTCCTTCTCTGTTAATTGAATTACATTGCCACGGAAAGCCGAGGAGTCGTAGCTCATTAGAGCCTCTTGTGTCCCATTAGAACAGTGTGTGTTGCCTTTGCGGATTGTCATTATCATACATTACTGCAGGACTCAGCACTGCTGTTTGTTTATGCATTACATTTTTTTCTGCTTACCCAGCCTGCCCTTGGTCCCCCAGCCCGTTCCTCCTGTGTGGTGCCTGCCACAGCCAGCCCACTGCATGGCACTGGGGTGGCACAAAGGGCTGGACTCTTGGAGCAGGCAAGAGCCAGCCCAGGGATCAGTGCAGCATCCTCACAGCACGGATCAGCCCTCTGTACGTTTGAGCACCTCTGGGTTCTGCACCCCAGCCAGGTGGTGACCAAGGCACAGGGTGTCCCCACTGGCCCCCTTTGCATATTGGGGTGGCTATGGAAAAAAAAATCATCTCTGGCATCTGCAATGCAAAGGCGGCCTTGCTGATGGGAAATCACACTCTGTATTCTGCCCAGGTTTATACGAGTGAATTATGCAAATCTGTGATGGAAAACATTCTTCCTCTCATCCTCGGGAGTGTAAAACCTTAGTCAATAATTCATACCCGCACGTCTCAGACTGGAGGCTTTCTCTTCATTATAGTGTGCACTTGGTTATTTGTCTTTCACGTTTTATTGTCTACCCCGGTGTAATGCTATGCATTATAAAATTTATCTGCTTCATTATTTTATGATCCTGAGCTGTATAATGCAGCGAGACGGTTCCGCTTTGGGCTGCGGGGCCTCTCCGTGAGCGCCGCATGCGCCGCGTCCTCGGTGGGTCCGTGGGCTCTGCGGGGCTGGGCAGCCACAGGTGGCACCCAGGTGACACTTTGCCTCCCCACAGTCCCAGCCATGATCACCTCCCACCCCAACACCACCATCGCCATCAAGGGCCAGACCAAGGAGCTGAACTGCACGGCGCGGGGCGAGCGGCCCATCATCATCCGCTGGGAGAAGGGGGACACCGTCATCGACCCCGACCGCAACATGCGCTACGCCATCACCACCAAGGACAACGGCGACGAGGTCATCTCCACCCTCAAGGTGAGGCCTGGGGGTCCTGCACCTGCCCGGGCTGCCGGGGGTCTGGCTGGGCGTTGGAGGGAAGAAGGGGAGGTGTGCTGAGGGTGTGGTGGTCCCCAGTGGGTGTGACAGAGCCTGGCACTGCCACCCCTAGGTGGCAAAGCCAAGCCTAGCGGGGTGGGGTGTTAGGATTGCCATGGGAGGGATTGCAGCTCCTGTGAGTGGCACTGTGGTGGCAGCAGGCGGGGATGGCAGGGGATGGTGCTGGGGGTAGCTCAGTCTGAATTGGCTCCTCTCCCTGGAACGTTGGCAGCTGAAACCAGCCGACCGCGGGGACTCCGTCTTCTTCTCCTGTCACGCCATCAACTCCTACGGCGAGGACAGAGGCTTGATCCAGCTCACTGTCCAAGGTACTCCATCCCCTGTGCGTGAGCTCTGCAATGCTTAGAGGGTCCCCCTGCTCCTGGGGACCTTCTCTGCCTGTGTCCCTAACCTGCCTGCGTGTCCCCAAGAGCCCCCTGACCCACCGGAGCTGGAGATCCGTGAGGTGAAAGCCCGGAGCATGAATTTGCGATGGACGCAGCGGTTCGACGGCAACAGCATCATCACCGGCTTCGATATCGAGTACAAGAACAAGTCAGGTGGGTGACAGTGATGTCCCCTCCCCGTGCCACAGCGGGGCTGGGGGCTGGCCTGCACAGGCAGGTGCCTCCAAGGGAATATTCTGCATCCCAGTTCCTTTGATGAAGAAAGGAGAGAGCGGCATTAATGAAATATGGTAATTTCTGTTGGATGGGAGCATTTGAAAGGGAATTTTAAAAGAGACAATATTTGCAAAAAGTTGAACCCCGACGCACAACAGCGAGAGAGGGAAGCAGCTCCTCTTCAGGGGTACATAAGCTGGAGGTGCTTGGGGACCTCACCTGCCTCAGCACTGTGGACCCCAGGATGGGATTCAGGTGCTGACCCTCCTGTCTCGCTCCACTGCTCTTCCAGATTCCTGGGATTTTAAGCAGTCTACACGCAACATCTCCCCGACCATCAACCAGGCCAACATTGTGGACCTGCACCCCGCCTCCGTGTACAGCATCCGCATGTACTCCTTCAACAAGATCGGCCGCAGCGAGCCCAGCAAGGAGCTCACCATCAGCACCGAGGAAGCAGGTGCTGCTCTGGGCTCCTGGCACAGGTGGTGGGGATGCTGGGCAGGGGGAACACGGGGGCTGCAGCCTGGGGGGAAGCTGGCTGAGGTGCAGCTCTCCTAAAGCCAGGGTTTTTCATGGTGAGGAGCTGCTGAGCCTTCTCAATGTGCTCTGTTGTGTTTGTCTGTCGGCAGCTCCCGATGGCCCTCCCATGGATGTCACCTTGCAGCCCATCACCTCCCAGAGCATCCAGGTCACCTGGAAGGTGAGTGAGGCTGGGATGGTGTGTGGGCTTTTTCTGGCCATGGGAGATTGGCCAAATTCTGTCCCAGCTTTTCCTGAAAACTAGCATGTCACCAATGTTACAAGAATCAGGAAGAATTCCCCAGGAAAAAGGAAAACCTGGAGGCTGGGCAAGCAGCTCACAGGGCTCTTATCAATCATGTTTTACAACAAGCTCATTATCTCATAGGGTGTCCGTGGGGGACCATGGGGCTGAGAGGATAAATACGTAAAAACTGAGGTGCTGGGCTGCAAAGTGTTTGAGCAGAGATCAATAAAACTTAGAATCGGATTTATTTTTCCAAAGCTGCCTAATGAAAAATAAAATTGATTATAAAGTTAGGACTTGGGAATGAACTGCTAAGTCAATAAATTTAGGGTTCCAGCTTCTCTCCCCCCCCCCCCCACCTCCCCTTAAGCACTGAAAAACAGATTAATGAAAAGTAAGATTCACTTGAAAGATAAGTCACTTCGTTTTAGGAGTATTTCAGCAAGATGGATCGCCCTGGCATTGTAACATAAATTTGCAATCAACCCTATTGATTTCTTAATGCTTCAGAGAAATATTGTTAAGATTGATCTCAATCTGGGCTCTCAGCCTGCCAGATTTGGGATTTCTCTTGCTCCAGTTGGGGACTGGTGCTGTCCAGGCAGCACTGTCCTTTCTGGTGGCTCTGAGGACCGTTTTTATCACTATTTTGCCACTCAGTGAAAAGTGGGGAGGGAAAACAACACTAAAGCCATGAGAAAAGCCACTGGGGAGAGGTGGTTGGGAGCCCTGTGAGCCTCCCAGCCCTGTGACACTTCTCCATCCTGCCCTCGTTGTCCCTCAGGCCCCGAAGAAGGAGCTGCAGAACGGGGTGATCCGTGGCTACCAGATTGGCTACCGGGAGAACAGCCCAGGCAGCAACGGGCAGTACAGCATCGTGGAGATGAAGGCCACGGGGGACAGCGAGGTCTACACGCTGGACAACCTCAAGAAGTTTGCTCAGTACGGGGTGGTGGTGCAGGCGTTCAACCGCGCCGGCACCGGGCCCTCGTCCAGCGAGATCAACGCCACCACACTGGAGGACGGTAAGGATGGCCCAGGGACCAAACCAGGTCCCCAGGGCCAGGTCCTACCTGGGGGACCCTCAATTGATCCCCATCCCATCCCAAGCAGGTCCTGGGTGGTGGCTTTGTGAGCCCTCACAGCTCCCTGGGAAGGAACTGGGAGCACAGGGGGGTCAGGACTGGGTTTGTGGCACAGTTAAAGGCTGCAAGGTGGATTTTGGCGCTGCTGAAGTGCCAGGCAGGTTTCCACGTGGGACATGGTCGCTGATGGCCTCAGTCGTTTTAAAAACAATGAGGAAAAAGTTTTGCAGTGCGTTTGCTCAGCAGTTTTTCATACTTAATTAAGGCTCTCGTTAGCCTGTCAAACCGCGATCGTTTCCTGGCTGCATTAGCACTCCTCCCGGGGTATTCAAGGGCCCCTGTTTTAGCAATAGTGTCTTTTCCATAATTATATTACCTTCATTTCGTTCAAACGGACTATCTGTATTAGTTTATTATACTCTGTCCCTAATTACACGGTGCTTATATTTTTGCACCTAAGTAATATGAAACAATAATCATTTTCAAAGAGGATCGTTACGGTGATGTATTATCATTTAAATGCTCATAAAAATTAGAGTTACCTCTTGCGGGGCAATGGGATCTAATTACCTCGCATCCAGCCAGCTCTCCCACTCTCCCCTCACTGGGAAGCATCCTCCCTGTCACCACCAGCACAGGGTTCACACCCACCTCGCTGGCCCAGGAGAAGGAAAACTGCATGCTGGAGGCACAGCACTGCTGGGCAGGACTGGCTGAGGGCTTCCAGCAGCACAGCAGGGTCTGTGTGGGTGCAGCCAGGGTGGCTGTGGGGGACACGGCTCCTTCAGCCTGGCATCTCCATCCTCCTGCTGATTGTCATCCTCATTCACCCCCTCCCCAGTTCCCAGCCAGCCCCCCGAGAACGTGCGGGCCATCTCCATCACGTCGGACGTGGCTGTGATCTCGTGGTCAGAGCCCCCTCGCAGCACCCTCAACGGGGTGCTCAAGGGCTACCGGGTCATCTTCTGGTCCCTCTACATGGACGGAGGTGAGCGCTCGTGGGGAGCGGGTGACACAGGGGACATGAGGGTGGCACAGGGGCTGATTGGCCCTGTCCCACGCAGAGTGGGGCGAGATGCAGAACATCACAACCACGCGGGAGCGAGTGGAGCTGCGGGGCATGGAGAAGTTCACCAACTACAGCGTGCAGGTGCTGGCCTACACCCAGGCTGGGGACGGCGTCCGCAGCAGCGTGCTCTACATCCAGACCAAGGAGGACAGTAAGTGGCACTGCCAAAGCGCTGGAGTGGCTGCTGGGGCACAGGGGAAACCCCCCGTGTACAGCCATGGGCAGGGCATTTCCCTTTCCCTTTTTTTCCTTTTCCTTAAGTGCAGATATTTAAATATTTACACCCCGCCTGCCCTACTTTAATGCCATTAGCTCGCTAGTGGAGCATCCCTGGGCCTGTGTCCTAGGAAGCGCCAGATGCTGGGAGGGAGGCGCAGCTGGGCAGGGCACGGCTGACAGATTAAGGAGATGGCCATTAAAAGCCAATCATGATTTCTAAACCAGAGCTTGGGATGCAATTAACCCTCCTGCCTCTGTCTCACATGGGGACCGGAGCCACCCGTGGAGAGGTGTCCTGCAGGCGGACCTGTCCCTGCCTGTGTGTGACACCACCGTCACAGCTGCTTCCCAGGGTGTGGTTGGGATGCCAGCCCCACAGCAGGATGCTGTCACATCTCCCAGCTGGGCAGAGACCTTGGAGACCTCCCAGCACCAGCTCTGCCACGCTCTCCCTGCTCAGTTCCAGGTCCCCCAGCTGGGATCAAGGCTGTGCCATCCTCTGCCAGCAGTGTGGTGGTGTCCTGGCTGCCGCCGGCCAAGCCCAACGGCATCATTCGGAAGTACACCATCTTCTGCTCCAGCCCTGGCTCGGGGCAGCCGGTACGTGATGGGAATGGGGCTGGAAGTCACCACGGTGTGCCAGGCAGTGCTGAGCTGGCCCAGCAGGAGCGGGAGGGAGAGCTGATGCCAGGCAGCAGCAGCAGCAGCAAAGACCTCTTGGTGTGCACTGCGGAATTGTCCAAGGACATCCATGGGCACTGTGCACCAGGGAATGGTCCCATCATCTCTCTGTTCCAATCCTCTGGCATCTGCCCTGCTCAGCACTTGCTCCAGAGGGGGAAATGTGCCAGCAGCTGACCGAAAATAAAATAGAAATCCAACCTGGCCCCATCCCTCCTTGGTGAGGGAGAGGTTGATGGGAGGTCTGCAGACTAGTGCTTATCAAAAGCTCCTTCTCAAACTCATTTCACTATCTGAGCCTCTGGTTTCCAGGGCAACATAATCTTTTCATCAAAGCAACTGGTAAAACCGCTGGGATCCGATATTGTTTTCTTGGCATCTTGTCAAAACTGTCATTTGGGTAAAAAAAAAAAATTATGTATACTATACAATATTCATATAGGTGTGTCTGCTTTGGGGTACGCTCACATCCGTGTCCCCACAAGGACACGCATGTGCCGACAGAGAAAGCACAGATACCTGCCTGGTCACACTTAAATACACCCATCCTGTGCCACGGGGGTCGTGGAGCCCCATCCCTGCCCGGTGCTGGCACGGTGGTGCTGTGCCAGGCAGCCCTTCCCCTCGTGGCGTGCTCGGTGACTTTGTCCCCGATGCGATGGGGACCGGCCCCGGTGCCAGCCCCTGTCCGCAGGGTCACCGCAGGGCTGGGGCATGGCTGTGGGAGACGCGGGAGTGACCCCACGCAGGTTTTGGGGTCTCGCAGTGGCCGCAGAGGGTTCGGGCCAGCCCGGCTGGGGTTGCCTCCAGGCCGGCCCCGCTGCAGCTCGGCGGGTGCCAGGGCAGCGTCCTTTCCCGGGAACAAGGATGCCGGCGTAGCCATCTGTTCCTGGGCTCCAGCCCGGCTCCCTGGAGGAATCACGACACCAGCCGGCTCTCCCCGGCATTGAGGGATGCGAGCGGAGCTGAGCCGCTGCTGCTCGGGATAAACCCGGAGCGCCGCGGGGGTTGGGGGGGTCTGAGCTGAGGGTGATGGGGTGAGGGTCTCACAGAGGATTCACCTTCTCCCGTGACCCCCTCCGCAGGCTCCCAGCGAGTACGAGACCAGCCCGGACCAGCTCTTCTACCGCATCGCCCACCTGAACCGGGGGCAGCAGTACCTGCTCTGGGTGGCCGCCGTCACCTCCGCCGGCCGCGGCAACATCAGCGAGAAGGTCACCATCGAGCCTGCGGGCAAAGGTACGGGGGCTGCCAGCCTGGGGGACACCTCCGCTGCTGTGCCCTGCCCCATGGCCCGCAGGAAGCCACGGCTGGGTGACCGCAGGGCAGAGGAGGGGCAGCACGGGGGTCCCAGGTCTCCTCACAGCTCGGGGGTCTGCGCACGGGGCCTGCCCCCCAGGCTGACCTCCTCCTTGCCCCCAAGCCCCTGCCAAGATCATCTCCTTCGGAGGCACTGTCACCACGCCGTGGATGAAGGACGTGAGGCTGCCCTGCAACTCCGTCGGGGAGCCGGTCCCTGCCATCAAATGGACCAAGGACAGGTATGGAGGGGGTGGGGCCGGCTGCTCGGCCCTGGCTGTGTCACACACGGCTGATGTGCCCGTTCTCCTGCCGGCAGCGAGGACTCTGCCATCCCGGTGACAGTGGACGGGCACCGCCTGATCCAGGCCAACGGGACGCTGGTGCTGCGCTCGGTGAAAGCCGAGGACTCCGGCTACTACACCTGCACTGCCACCAACACCTGGGGCTTCGACACCATCATCATCAACCTGCTGGTGCAAGGTGAGGGTCCCCACCTCTGTCTGCCCTGCATGGACACGCTCCATCCCCGCTGACCAGTGCCTGGGGTCAGTCCTGCTCGAGGGGCTTGTGCTGACTCAGGGATGAGTGCGAGGTCTCGTTGCCACTTTTGGGGGGCACAGTTTGGGGCACTGTGCATGTGTGAGTTGCTCATGGGCTTTCCCTCCTCCTCAGTGCCCCCGGACCAGCCCCGCCTGACCGTCTCCAAGACCTCGGCATCGTCCATCACGCTGGCCTGGATCCCTGGGGACAATGGGGGCAGCTCCATCCGAGGTAGGGCTGCTGTGAGTGACAGGGCAGGTGCCAGCAGCTCATCCCAGAACCATGACCGGTTCCATTCTCATGTGCCACGTTTTTGTATCTGCACCTCAGTTTCCCGCTCTCCAAAATGCTTCAGAGTAAGGTTGATTCCTCTGAGCTGTTAGCAGGGGCTGCCAGCCCTCATGAGGGGTTTGTCAGGTGTTTTGGACAAGCTGCAGGGACTGAGGTAGCTAACAAAGGACACATCACTGGGTGCTAAGGTGCTGGTGGCCCCAGTGCTGCTCCATGTCTCCTGACATTGGTGCCACTCTGAACCCACCAGAGCAGGAATTGTCCCGCATCCCTGACAGGCTGGGGGCTTTGGGAGGGCTCCAGGAGCATCTCAGCTTTCCCAAGTCTCCTTTCTGCTCTGATTCATCTCATGAATTATACGTTGAAACAGCTGCGTGCAGAGGGGGGAGCGGGGAGCGAGGAAGGAGACCTCGCTTACAATTAATTAAAAGCATGAAAGTAATTACAAGCAAATCTCCCCAGCCAGCAGCCTTTCACTCCAGCGGACTCTGTTGATAAATTTGGTTATAATTGGATTAGAAATATTAAAAACACGCCGCATGTACAAAATAAATAAATAAGCAGTGGCAGGCACCAGGGTGGGCGGTGCAGGGGTGTCGGGGCTGGTGTTGATACCGCTGGGAATCATGTGCCCATGGCCTTGGGAATGTCCTGGTGTCACCATCCACAGGGAATCCTTGGTGGTGGGAAGGTGTGAGAAGTGTCCCCACTGCTCTGCCCAAGCTGGAGCTGGGTGTTCACAGAGCTCCTTCACGTGAACCCTCTGGCAGTGCCTGGGTGGTGTTGGCACTGGGGCTGTCCTGCCAGCTCTGCCTTGTGCAGCTCATTATGCACACAGCAAGGCAGGAAGCCTACTCTTCCCTGCTATTTTTATTGGAGAATTGGCTGAATATCCTGCAAAAATATCCAAACCTATCAGTGCACCAGGAAAATTTGGTCAGCACAGCTGGGGCAGCAGGGCTATGCTGTCCTAAGATGCCCCAATGCCCTTGGGGCTGTCCCTGTGTCCCTGTGCTCCCCCGGGAAGCCCAGAGCAGCCGTCTCCAGGCTCCTTGTTGATGGCAGAGTAACAGGTTTGCTCATCTAGGACACAGTGTGCTTCCTAATACTCTTCATCACGAGAGAGGAGGCGGTGTGCAATGACAGAAGCAACTTCCCTGCAGCCTCCCGAGGGAGCTGCTTAATTCCGGCTTTCCCTTTATAGCCTCGCACCAGTCAATCACAGCGTGCACTCCCGTGTGGAAATGAGCAGTGGGGCCATCCTGGGGGTGCTGGGGCAGGCGAGGTGTGACCAGGGGCGCTGGCAGAGCTCTCACGAGGTTCTGGGTGTGCCCACACTCCTCTTGTCTGTGGCTCCTGCCTGGCTCTGTGTGGTGGGCAGAGCAGGCAGTTTCCACCACCACTCGTGAGCGTGCAGTTGGGCAGGAATTGGTGTGTGATGGGTGCCCTGGCACTGCAAGGCTGTGCTGGACTTGGGCACAGGCTTTGTGCCAGCCAGAACCCCTTGGCCTCGCCCATGTGCCCAGAGCTGACCCCCTCCTTGCTCGCACAGGCTTCGTGCTCCAGTACTCGGTGGACAACAGCGAGGAGTGGAAGGACGTGTTCATCAGCTCCTCCGAGCGCTCCTTCAAGCTGGAGAGCCTCAAGTGTGGCACCTGGTACAAGGTGAAGCTGGCGGCCAAGAACAGCGTCGGCGCCGGCCGCATCAGCGAGATCATCGAGGCCAAGACCCATGGCAGAGGTGAGCCTGGCCCGTGGTGTCCCTGCTCCACCAGGGGACACAGGGGTCCCCTCCCCACCACCCCTCCTGACGGCTCCTCTCCCGCAGAGCCCTCCTTCAGCAAGGACCAGCACCTCTTCACCCACATCAACTCCACGCACGCCAGGCTGAACCTGCAGGGCTGGAGCAGCGGGGGCTGCCCCATCACCGCCATCGTCCTCGAGTACCGGCCCAAGGGCAACTGGGTGTGGCAGAGCCTCCGCACCAACAGCTCCAGCGAGGTGTTCCTGACCGAGCTGCGCGAGGCCACGTGGTACGAGCTGCGCATGAAGGCCTGCAACAGCGCCGGCTGCGGCAACGAGACCACGCAGTTCGCCACGCTGGACTACGATGGCAGTGAGTGGGGACACGGGCTGGGGGAAGTGCCACCAGACCAGGGGGGTTCCAGAGTGCTGAGTGCCCACCCGCCTGTGCTCTGCCCTAGGCACCATCCCCCCGATCAAGTCTGCCCAAGGGGAGGGTGATGATGTGAAGAAGCTCTTCACCATCGCCTGCCCCGTGATCCTGGCCACGCTGGGAGTGGCCCTGCTCTTCATCATCCGCAAGAAGAGGAAGGAGAAGCGGCTGAAGAGGCTCCGAGGTGAGATGGGATTCGGAGGCACAGCAGACAGGACCTCAGATTGTGTTCCTGGACTGCCTCATTGTGCCCTAAACTGCTCCCTTACAAAAATCTTCTTGGCTTTTGTGTCTCCTGCACAGATGCGAAGAGTTTGGCTGAAATGCTGATCAGGTGAGTCTCGTATCTGCCTGTGGCTGGCACAGAGTGGGCAGGCAGGGGAATGCTTGGTGCTGGGGGTGGTTCTGGCTGGTTTTAAGTCCAGGTACAGCCTTCAGTTTCAGACCCTCAGGCTCACACCTGGGGAGGTTGTGGCAGCGACTGTAGCACAGCAGCTCGGTGCTCCTGGCTGCTCCTGCCTGCCCAAGGGTCCCAGCACCCACACTGGAGCTTGCCTGGGCAGAGCTGAGCCCTGGGTGGGCTGGCTGGTGGCAATCCCCAGCCTGTGCCAGGCTGGATCTGCAGGGGCTCTGTCGGTAATGGGCGGGCCTGCGTCCCCTCTCACCTCACAGCAAGAATAACCGCAGCTTTGACACGCCGGTGAAGGGGCCCCCGCAGGGCCCCCGCCTGCACATCGACATCCCCCGGGTGCAGCTCCTCATCGAGGACAAGGAAGGCATCAAGCAGCTGGGTAAGCACAGGCAAAGCTCCCATCCCCTGCTGCCCCACACTGCTGGGGTCCCATGGATGGGCTGAGTGTGGGCCAGCAAGTGCCCACGTGGCCTGGCCACAGAGAGGTCTAAGCTCCAGCTTCCTCCCACAGGGGATGACAAAGCCACGATCCCGGTGACTGACACGGAGTTCAGCCAGGCAGTGAACCCCCAGAGCTTCTGCACAGGCGTCTCTCTGCATCACCCGGCCCTGATCCAGAACACGGGGCCCCTCATCGACATGTCCGACATCCGCCCCGGCACCAGTGAGTGTGTGGGGCTGGGCTGAGGGCTGCACACAGGGACAGGAGTGGGGGACCCGTCCCCCAGCACTGGCCGTGCCCAAGAGCAGCTGCTGGGAAGGCAGAAGGGGCAGGCAGCACTCCAGGGAGAGGGGACAGCATCTTGGCCGTGTGTGGGAGGGACCCACCGTGACTCTGTCACCTTTGTGCCACAGACCCCGTGTCGAGGAAGAGCGTGAAGTCAGCGCACAGCACCCGCAACCGCTACTCCAGCCAGTGGACACTCACCAAGTGCCAGGCGTCCACCCCTGCCCGGACCCTCACCTCGGACTGGAGGACAGTGGGCTCCCAGCATGGCATCACGGTCACCGAGAGTGACAGCTACAGCGCCAGCCTCTCGCAGGACACAGGTAGGCATGGCCACAGCCACACTGGCATGGACCCGCTGCTTTGGGGCACACAGAGAACCCAAACTGTGAGTTCGGGGTGACTGCAGAACCCATCTGTGGGATTGTGGAACCACAACTTGGTGGCTTTGAGCAGCCAGGGCTGTGCCCAGCTGTGGGGACAGATAGAATCATTAAAAAACAAAGTGGTGTGGGTTGGAAGGGAGCTTATTGCTCATCTCATTCTACCCTTTCACTAGACCAGATTGCTCCATGTCCCATCCAGCCCAGCCTGGAAGCTGGCCAGGTGTATCCCAGCAGGGACAGCCTGGGCATTCCCACAACATGGAAAAAGGCATTCTCTTGCCAAGGAGAGCTCCCAGGTGGGTGACACATCCTCTCCCCACAGACAAGGGGCGGAACAGCATGGTGTCCACGGAGAGCGCCTCGTCCACCTACGAGGAGCTGGCGCGCGCCTACGAGCACGCCAAGCTGGAGGAGCAGCTGCAGCACGCCAAGTTCGAGATCACCGAGTGCTTCATCTCCGACAGCTCCTCGGACCAGATGACCACGGGCACCACGGACAACGCCGACAGCATGACCTCCATGAGCACCCCATCCGAGCCTGGCATCTGCCGCTTCACCGCCTCCCCGCCCAAGCCCCAGGACAGCGAGCGGGGCAAGGGCGTGGCCGTGCCCATCCCGCACCGCGCCAGCAAGAGTAGGTTCACGTGGGCTCTGTGGGGGTCCCAGAGCTTCCCAAAATGCTTAGGAGGCCTTCCCAGTCCTGTACTCCTTGGCATTCTTGGTATTTCTCCCCATGCTGTAATGTTCTTTCTCTGTTGCTTGATGTTGTTCCCCGTTTCTCGGTATTCCATCCATTCCTTGGTATTCCATCCATTCCTTGGTATTCCATCCATTCCTTGGTATTCCACCCAATCTTTGCTATTTTTTTTCCCAGTTCCTTGGTATTTCTCCCCATTCTTTACTATTCCTTCCCACACCTTTGTATTTTTTCCCCTGTATTTTACTATTCCTTCTCATTCTTTACTATTCCTTCCCATTTTTCAACATCCATCAGTATTCCTTGTTATTCCCCACCATTTTTCAGCACTGGCCCCAGACCCTCAGTACCTTCCCCGTTCTTTGGTGTTCTCAGGATTTCCCCACCTTGTTTTTAGTATTCCGCGGTGTTTATCAGTGTTTTTCCCCATGCTCTAGGGTTCATCAGTATTCCTTGGTATTCCTCAGTATTCCTTTCCTATCCTTTAGTGCTAGAACCCCGACAAATCCCCCACCTCCCCATGAGTTTTTATTACCTCAAAATAGAACAATGCCTGGGAGATATTTAAAAAATACATAGGTGGGAATTGATGGTTTATTTATTTACTGATTATATAACACACAGTATAATGGGACCATCTTTCCCTTCATATTAGACCACATATTTTTATGGTGTAGTTTAAGTAGCACAGGGTGTATTGAGTATAACAATATTGTAACCTTATAAAAACTGGAATTTACAGAACATATTATAAAACATACAATATTTCAGGCAATAGTGCTATAACACAAATATAACACCTGCAAGAGACAATATAATAACGCAGGGCCTTATATATAAAAAACATTATATATTTATAAAAATATGTATTATATAAATTTTTATCTATTTTATATATAAATTTATATATTTATATACTGTATATGCAAATATATACATATATCTTTATATATAAATTTATACATTCTTAATATAGATTTTTATATATTGATACATAAATGTCTATATATATAAATATCTTTTTTTATATAGAAATACATCATTTATATATACTTTTATGTATACTTATATATAGATTCTTATGTATTTATATATAGATTTATGTAGATATCTATATAAAATTTTAAATATAAACATTTATATGTATTTATATATACATTTATGTACATTTATATATGAACTTACAATGTTAATGTAAAAATTTATATATTAATTTACCATTTTTAATGTAAAACTTTTTATATATATATATAAACCATATATCATAAATCATAGCCATAAATCCTTAAAGTACTAATAGATATAATCCCATATATATATCTATATATATATATATATGTGCTGTATCCTAAATTAACACCACGTATCCTGCCATACATTCCCTCCACGGCCTGTGAGGAGAGGAACGTGCGCTCACAGAACACACTGCACAATATATACAATTAAAGCAGTGATGCTCTAAGGCTAGAGGTGTTATATATTGCAAATATAAAAGGCAAACTAATAACAGGGTTTTACATCTATGGACATATAAATCCTTAAATTAAGGTCCTACAGCTGGAGGTGAGGCCGTAGAACACAAAGGGAACAGTGTAATAGAACAGAAATAAAACCCTATAACACTGATAACAGCCAATATAACAACACGGGGTCTTATCCGTACATAGACATAAAACCCTTAAATTAGAGCACTAACTATAGATGATGCCATAACACAGCACAGCAGAACCTGTTGTTTATGGCAGCACAGCCACTCACCGTGGCAGAGCAAAGCCTGGTGGAGGACACCCCACATCCCACTGCTGGGTGCTGGACACAGAGTACAAGGAATATTTCCCACTGTGCTTTACAAAATATGATCTGTGCCTGCCGTGTAGCAGACATTCAGCATCACATTATTACTATTATAATTCTGTATTACACTGTACCCTCAGTATCGCATTATATCACATTATAATATTTATCACTCTGTACATTCAGCATTATATAATTAACACCATTACATCATGATACATTACAGGACATTATGTACAGCGTCCAACGCTCGGGCTTGACGCATCCCAGGCGTTGCGTTTGTGCGGAGCGGGACAATTTTGGGACGGCGATGTGACACATTCTTTATAGCACAACGTGTTCTATTTGGCACAACGTGTTCTCTATATAGGCACAAGGCATTCTCCCTCTATAGCAGGACCTGTTCTGTGTAGCACAACACGTTCTCTCTCAATAGAACATGTTCTCTCTAGCCTAACGTGTTCTCTGTAGCCAAACACGTTCTCCATAGCACAGGTTTGCTGTAGCCCAACACTTTCTCCGTAGTCCAACACGTTCTCTGTAGCCCAGCATGTTCTCCATAGCACAGGTTTTCCGTAGCCCAGCATGTTCTCTGTAGCCCAACGCATTCTCCATAGCCCAACACGTTCTTCATAGCCCAACTCATCCTCCATAGCACAGGTTCTCTGTAGCCCAACGCATTCTCCGTAGCCCAATGCGTTCTCCCTAGCCCAACTCATCCTCCATAGCACAGGTTCTCCATAGCCCAACACGTTCTCCATAGCCCAACGCGTTCTCCGTAGCCCAACGTGCTCTCCGTAGCCCAACACCAACTTGTCCAGAGAGTGGTGGTCAAGAGGGTCCCTGCAGAGCCTTACCTGCCTGTTTTTCCCTCGGCAGGTGACTACTGCAACCTCCCGCTGTACGTCAAGTCGGAGGCCTTCTTCCGCAAGCCCGACGCGCACGAGCCGTGCCCAGTGGTGCCGCCGCGGGAAGCCTCCATCCGCAACCTGGCGCGGGCGTACCACGCTCAGGCCCGGCACATGACGCTGGAGCCCGGCGCCAAGCCCCTGGGGCTGCCTCCCCCGGCCTCCGCCGCAACCACCTTACCTCAGAGGACTCTCCCCATGCCCGGCCCGGCCGGCCCCGCACCCGCGCCCGCCGCCAGCGCCGCCCCGGCCCCCCCCGTGGCCGCCGAGCCCCCCGTGGCCGCCGCCGCCACCGCTGCTGAGGCGAGGGTGCCCACGCACTCCAAAGTGGGGGGCTCCAGGGACTCACTGCTGGAGATGAGCACGTCGGGGGTAGGCAGGTCTCAAAAACAGGGCGCCGGAGCCTACTCCAAGTCCTACACGCTGGTGTAGGGCCGCCGCCGCCGGATGCTGCTCGTTTCCCCGCGCCGTTTATATTTAATTAACAAACTTGTACATAACGGACTCTTTTGTATAAATGAAGCTATTTTCTTCTTCTCCAAACAGAAAAAGAAACCAGGGCACAAAGAATTTGATGTTACAGATTTAAAAATATAATATATATGTAAACATATATATATATTTCACATCATTTTGAAAGGGGCACAAGGAAAGACTCAGCGACTTTTTTTTTTTTTTTTCTCTCCCTGATCTTGTCGGTGGTTTTAAAAAAGGAACGTCTCCGAGACATTGCATGCTATTTTACTGTTCTGAAAACAGCAGGAGTTGCTTCAATTTGCAAATGCTTATGTGTTAATACCTTTTTCTATGAAAAAAAACCCAGCGCTGTGTGCAATAAAGGTTATGTTTATACGTGGGGCGTTTGTGAAGTGAGCAGGGAATTAGGCAGAGCAGGGCAGGGAAGGAGGATGGAGAACAGCCAAAGTACAGAAATACTAAGGGGTTAAATATTAAAGAATAATGAGGTATGTACTCATCTGCAGAAATGTGGGGCAGGAAGAGGGTCAGGAACGGGAGCAGGGTCCTGGGAATGGATCAGGACAGACCAGTCATGACCAGACTGTGCCACAGCATCGGGAGAGCAGCACCACGTCCAGCTCCAGCCTGGGATGAACCAAACAGGAATCCTTGTCAAGCTCATCTGGAGGGCTGAATGGCTGCTGGAAACCTCGTGAGCCACAGCAGCTCAAGGTAAGTGCAGGATGGCTCCAGCATCGGATCCAGCATCCAGCAAGGCACAGCAGCTCCTCCAAGCAGGTTCTTGTTCCCTGGGAGGTGTCACAGCTCCACGAGGGAGCAGGAGAAGCAGCACCCCTGTCCTTGGTCACAGCTGGAACACGTCATGATGAATCCAGCACAGCCTGGAGCCTGGTGAATCCAGCACAGGGCAGCACAGCACTGCAGGGTGCCCCAGGACACCACAGAGAACCACAGCGAGCCCCAGCACTGCCCCACACCATAATTTGTTCTTATTTTCACCACCAGCCACACCAATATCAGACCAAAGAAATGCAGATTCTACTTTCCCCCTTTCATGCAAGGTAGTGAAGGCAAGAGCACTTTAAACCCCAGGGCTGCCAGCCCTCCTTACCTGCTCCAAAGGCAAAAAATAGCTCAGGCCATTATTGATTCTTGTTTTAGTTACCCAAAGTAGAATTTCACCTTTCTGAGGAGCTTCTGGTGCTACCTGAGGTCTAATTAACTAACTGCACTTTCATTTCCTTTTTTCCTGTAATTTATAAGCTCAAGTTTTCATTACTTTCCCATCTCTGCTTGCTACCAACTGGTTCCAGCTCTTTCCTTACAGATACATTTCCTATTTTAACTCAGCAGCAGTTGGAGTATCTACACACAGGTATGTACCATTCTCCTTTTTTTTTCACTCCTGACAGGGTTTAATTCATCAGCTATAATCAAGTGCTGCAGAGGTCATTTTTTCAACTTCTCTCTCTCCTTGATTTTTTTTTTTTTTTTAATTGAAGTACCCAAATTAAAATGACATGCAAATACAGTGATGTTGCTGCAGCTTCCACGTGCAGCTTTGCAGTGCCCTTCCCAGCCTGCTGGCACACTGGCCAGCAGATCCTCCTTGGCCATCTGGTTCTCCCAAACTGAGGTAACTCCTGGAATCCTGCAGAGCTGGAAGCGCCTTGGCCAGAGCCTGGCAGCTGTTCACCTCTGGGGCTTGAGAAACAAGCTGCTAAGACAATTTCTTGTGCCCATTTTTTATGATTTTTTGGCAATTATTCAGGTACCACTCAGAGCCAGCCTCTGCCAAGGAACAACCCAAGTGGAGAGGGGCACCCTTCCCAGCCAGGCTGGTGGGGAGGCATCAGAGCACGTGGGATTTATAAACCATTACATAATACAGGTTTTAAAGGAAACCAAATGCCCAGCCCTTAAACCAGGGTCACCTCCAAAATACCAACCCCAGGCTTAGAATAGAAATAGAAGGGGGAAATAGAATTTAAAATAGAAGAGGCAAGAAAAGGCAAGCGTGTTCAGCTGCGAGAGTAAGCAGATTAGCAAGATAAAAAGAGGAACAGATTAACAGAGACTAATACAACTTTATTGGAATTGGCTAGTACAGATTCCCTCCTACATCTCAGCAAGGATTCCCCCCTTCCCTTCCCCAGCAGGCACAAGCCCTGGCCTTGCACAGTTTAACACAGCACGAGTTTCCAGCACTCCCCAGTGGGCCCCCACCACAGCAGGATGTGAAGGAGAACAGCCCATTCAGGCCATGCTCAGCCCAGTTCTGCCTTCCAGCAGCAAACAGAGAAGCCATCAAGCTCAGAATTGCACCAGAAGAGCAGGCCAGGGGGCTGGGAGGGCTCCAAGCCCAACACCAGCATTGCCAGGGGGCTGTCTCAGGAAGGAAAGTGGGGTCAGCCTCAGGACACAGAATCCCACCCAGTGCCTGCTCTGGAACCAGCACACCCCAACCAGTTCTCCCCAAGAAAAGGTAAGACCAGCTCACAGCTCAGCTCCTGCTCCCCTCGTAGCCTGCAGCACATTCCCTTGAAATGTCCCACTCCAGGCTGGCCCCTGGACACTGTGCTGGCCACTCTGCTGGCCGGACAGAGCAGGGGACAAAGGCAGCTTTTCCACCCAGCTCCAGAGGCAGAGTGGAAGAGGTGGAGGCACAGGGGAGGGCTCTTGGGGTGAAACAAACCCCGGCTTGGGCAGTGACCAGCTTGCACAAGCAGCCTCAGCAGTGCAGGACCCTCTCCCACCCACACAGCCACTGGGGCCCACAGCATGACCCAAGGGCTGGCCAAGGCTCCCAAATGTGCTGCACCCCCGTGCCAATGTCCCCAGCAGCCCCTCACCAGCTGGAACCTGGCCCACAAAGTGATGCTGTCTTGGGGAAGGACTGAGGAGGACAGAGAACTCCCTGTGGAGGAGGGCAGAGAACCTACACCTGCACCAGGAGCTACAGATTGGGGGCAGGTCCACAGTCACCACGGCCCCAAATGTCTCTGGGGTACAGAACAAACAGAAGGGACAGAGCAGGCCACAGGTGGCTACTGTGGCTACTTCTTCTGCTTCTGCTGCTGGTACCTCCTGAAGTGGGTCTGGATGGTGATGGCTGCCTTCTCAGGGTCAGTCATGTTGCTGGCATCAGAGATCGCGTCACCTGGGGGGACAACAGAGCATCACAGTGAGCACAGAGAGTGCCAGCAGCCCTGAACAGGCTCCAAGGAGCAGGGCAGGGCTCTGGCATCACCCCCATGGGTTCAGTGGGCTCCCCCTTGCTCAGACAGGACAGCTGCCCTTGCTGCAGAGCTCACAGCATGAAACCACAACTCCAGCGGCTCACGGGGACATCTCCAGGGCAGGAGGAGCAGGGAACGGGAGGCAAAGCCCAGCCCAGCCTCCCTGGCAGTGCTAAGCCCTCTATTTACACAGCTCTGCTCCCCGAGGGCCGCAGCTTGCCCACGTTTAATCACCACGTACGGTGCTCACTTACTTTGGCACACACAAATAAGATTAGGAGGAAGGCCGGCCCCGCGCAGCAATAAAGCTCTCACGCTGACAAATGGGAGCCCTCCCCACTCCCGCTTAATGTGGCATTAGGGAAGTATTGTGAAATTCAACAGGAACTGCATCAAAGGCACTCAGCAGTGCTCCTCTAAGCCGCTGTGTCACTGCTAAGCACCCCCCGAGCAGCCATCAGCAATCCCGGGGCCAGATGCTGCTGTACAAACTCACCGCTGCCACCTGAACCCATCTCCCTCCACAGCCTAAAAGAAACTGCAGGGTAAAACGAGAAATAAAAGGGGGGAGTGGGGTCCCCCCTGCCCTGCTCAAGGAGACACTGCCAGCTGTGAATCCTGCCCACATCCAAGGGCAGAGGCTGAGGACAGGCACTGCTGGGCACTGCCAGGGTGAGCCCCGGCCGTACAGCTCCGCCACAAACTGCCCTGCCCAAGGGGCTCAGCCCCTGGCAGCCCCAGACCTGCACCTATTTGCAGTGAAATCCCCAGCCCAGCACCAGGCTGGGCAGAGCCCCTGGGCCATGAGGAGGATGGCACCCCCAGCCCCCATGATCCGCTTGGCACCAAGAATAGAACAGCTCAAATCCTCTTTGCTGAGCACTGCAGAGCCTTGAGACAAGACCCAAGAGCAGAGGGGGGTGAAATCCGGGTGGTTTTCCCAGAACAAGGGGAAGGGGGCTGTTTTGTGGGACCCCTGAGCCAGTGGGGCAGGTTTCGTGGTGAGAGGGGAACAGGGATCTGCACAGACACATGTGTGGGGTTATCTATTCAGCCCTGCAGCACTGGGACCTTCACTGGCTGATGCTACACACATTAACAAATATCTCATCATCAAACACCCCTCAATAATGTCCCAGACAGATTTGTGAAGGAAGACGCCAAGAAGGATGCAGGTACTGCAGTGCCTGCTCTTCTGCTGCATCCACAGTCCCACCCATGAATTTTCCCCATCACTTGAGTTGTTTGGGGTTTTTTTTTTTGCTGCCTCCCTGCCTGTTTCTCACTCACCTTTCTCTCCAGAAAGCGAAAAGACGCTGTTGTGCCGGGAGTTCCTGCCTCTCTAGAAAGGTAGAGAAATAAAATAACAGTGAGTCCTATCCCAGGCAGGGAGGGCAGTCCCTTTCAGGCCAGCTGGGAAGATTGCCACTGCCCATTCCCTTTAGGAAATTGGAACATGCTTACTGTTGTTCCCTTAAAGAGTACTGATTAATTAATCTGCATTTATGAAAAGACCTCCAAGGAGAGGCAGGAAATAGCTTTGCATCCAAACTCAGAGCTGTGAGATGCTCCAGTCCACCTCGGGATGGATGGAAGTTGGCACAGGTTATCCTCACTGGATCTGCATTTCAAACCAGTAAGGAGACAGCTCCTACACCACAAACCCACAGCTCCTGGGCTGCCAGGTCTTCCAGGGGCTATTTCCATTTCTAAAAATAAGCTTGAATTTGCCTGCAAATACCTCTCCCAGCATTTCCCAGCTTACCCTGGCCCCCTTGCCTACACCTCCAGGCTGCCTGGCTCACTGCCACCCCCCGAGCCAGCTGCCCTCACCTCGCTGTCCCGGCTGGTGCGGCGGCTCTGGGACACGCACTGGATCTGCCAGGGCAGGGGCTGGTACACCAGGTAAGGCAGGGGCTCCTCACGGAACAGGTTGGTCCCCAGCTGCACACGGGGAGGGATTTTCAGCAGGGAACAGGACAGGAGAGGAACAGAAAGAGCTGTTCAGCCACAACCATCACCAGAGATCACAACCCCAACCCTGCATCATGGGGATGCAAGAGCCCACGGGCAACACCGACCCCACAGAGCTCCCAACCCTCCTGCCCAGGGTGGTTTAGGAAGCACAGGCCATTCCCAGCAGGGCAAGCAGAAACTGCTGCCTCCTCTCCCTGCCCCAACAGCCCCAGGCAGGGGAGAATAACACAGCAGTAATAAAGGCTCCCTGCTCCCTCCCAGCCAGCCCGGACTCACCTGCCTGACCACCCTCACCACAAAGAACAGCGCTGTCATCAGGGTGCCCAGCATGGCTGGGGTGTCTCTGTCCTGGGCAGCCTCAGCTCTGCCAGCAGCACCTGGGATCTCCAAACAGCCAGCACTGAGATGTCCCTCCCTGGGCAGGCAGAGGCCAAGCCCCTTAATGAGCTTACAGCCCCTGCTCAGCGTGGTGAAGTCATCAGGCACTGTCCTTTTGCTCTTCTAATCGCCGAGTTTCTCCCAGCAAACACAGTGCTGGCATCCCAGGGAAGGCAAATCCTCTGCTCCACGCACAGGAATGGCCAGGAGCATGGACAGACAGCCCAGCCCAGCCTGGGGACACCCCTGCTCTGTGGGGACCCATCTCAGCAGGACCACAGCACACCCAGCAGGATCCACAGTGCAGGTGGGATTTGGGATGTCTCAGAACCACCCTGAACTGCTCAGCAGAGGGACAGGAGACTTGTCCCCAGCAGTGCCTGCCTGGACAGCGTGTGCTGCCACCAGAGCTCCTCCAGCAGCTCTTACCCAGCTCTCCAGAGGGCACACACCAGTGCAGCTCATGCCCAGCAGGAACTGGGGCAAAAAAAGCCTGGTGGTGATTTGTTTTCTTTTTAAGGACAAAACCATCAGCCTCCACTTGTGCACAAGCAGCTGATGCATACCCTGCTCCCCCCTCCAGCCCCTCCAGCTCCCACAGGCTGCTGGCAGGAGGCGAGCAGGAGATGGGAACAAGTCATGGGAGAGAAAAGCACGTCACCAACCCTCCGTAATTCCTGGTGAGAGTGTTACTCAGCCATCCCAGCAGCACCCAGCACGCTGCTGGGGCAATTCCAGGCTGCTCCCAAACCCGTGGGAAATCAGCAGCCACAGCCAATCCACAGTGGGATGTTTTTAACAGATCCCAGGCTGCCAGAATGACGCCTTGTTTTCATTTGGTAGTTTTGGTTTTTAGCTTTCTCTCTGCCTCTGCATTTGCTACCCTGTCCAGATACTTAACAGAATAATGGCAACAGAACCACAGTGAGCTTAAGTGGTCTTGGGAACTGCCAGAAATGACCTTGACAAGACAAAAACATGAGAGAGCCCAGAGACAAGCGAGGGGAGATGTGAGAGTTAAGTACAGCTGGATATCCAGCTACAACAAAACACAGTGACAACCACCACCATCATACAAAACAGGCTCATGTTGATTTAATTTATACAAAACCAGACACAGCTGCTATCCCAGGTTTTAACAGGAAAAAGGAGCACGTTTCAAACCAAGTTATTGTTAAAAAAAACTGGCATTTCTCTGCACCACTAATCCATGCTTCCCCCAGAACACAGAATGGACTCAGTGATATGGCTTTGGCCACAGCAGTCACAGCTGTGGGGTCCCTTCTAAAACCCCTGGCTGGAAGGACTGCCATGTGTCCTCCTGACATCCAGGAAACTAAAAGCAAAATCCCTACAGGAAGGGGTCTGTGCAATCCAACAGCAGATGGGATACCCGTGTTTTGATCCCTCCTTTCCTAGGAAGGAGTAAGGCTGGTTGACTAATTACAAAAATCCTAGAAAAAACAACAACAAGAAAACAATAAAAATACATACATTCTTCAAGAGTTTCAAAATGATGTTCATCAAAAATATATTTCTATTTGCATGTAAACATCCCCGTGCCAGGCTCGCGGCGTGTGCCAGCACACAGCACCCAGGGAGCAGAGCAGGGGGGCTCTGCCTCCCCCCACTGCCCAGCCTCACCCACCCGGGGGGCTCACACAGCACAGGGGGTGTGGGGCAGCATCTTCACAGCCTCCCCCCAGCAGCTGTCTCAGGAGAATGGCTTTGAAGATGGTTTCTCACAGATGGGGCTCCCTTGAAGTGCGGCGTCCTCGTCAGCCAGAACGGGCGAGTGGCTCGGCAGCTTTTTAAAGCATAAAATATTTAGAGTCAGCTCGGAGGAAATACTGACAAAGACAACCAAACACCCCGTTCCCATGAAAGCCTGACTCCTTCCTGCTGGGCAGGGGGACATCCCTCCCAATTCCAAGCTTCCCAACAGGTTGGGACACCCTCTGGACACGGCCTTTCCAGAGGAACATCACAGCACCTGGTGAGCAAAGCCGTGAGCACTGCAAAGCCAGGAGCCACTGTGTCACAGCTGATCCAGCAGCTGCTCATGCCAACTCCTCAGCCACTCTCCAGTCTCCCCATCCCTGCTTTCCCCAGATCCCCATGGAGCTGCTGCAGGAGCAGCAACACCGGGCTCCAGGATTTATGGCAGGGACTCCCCAGCCCTGTGCATGGAAAGAGATCCCAGCTGCTGAGCTGAGCTCTGGATGCCTCTCCCCAGGGCATAGAAGGACGCAGGTGGGGCAGTCTCAGCACTCCCAGGAGCTCCCCCCAGCCGTGCCTGCACCAGCAGACCCTCCCCATGCCCTCCCTCCATCCCTGCTCCTGCTGCCATCGGCACATCCATGACACGGGAACAGAGCTCCAGCAGCTGCTGTGCTGCACAGCTCTGGCCAGCCTGGCGTGAGAGGAGCAGGGAGGGCTCATCCAGATCTACCACTCTTGGCTCAGTTCCCATTGCTTCCACCCCAAACAAGCAGAACATTCCCCAGGAGCCAGAATGTGCCATTCCCTGATTTTATCCCCAGACTCCGCAGCCATTCCGCTGCTCCCACGTGCCAGAGGCCACCTGACACGGCCCACCTGCCACCAAGCATTTGCTGGGCAGCAGGGCAGGCTCATTTCCTGACACATTTCCTCCAGCAGAGCCTCAGCTGGATTCACATCCTCCCCCTTGACCAGTTACTCAAAGTCCTCTGTGATTCACAGCTCTGCCTCGCCATCGCTGGAATACTGATGAGGGAAATGTTGATTTATTGAAGCCCTGATATGTCACCGCTGGATTAAACAGTCTATAAAGTATATTTGGACACATTACAGGATTAGAAGAATCCGCCTGGGAAGTTCTCTTCCTCCTTCCTCCACTCTCTTGCAAAAACACCCAGTTTCAAGGACGTGGCACACAGACACAGTGGAGGTGCCTGGGTGGGCACCACCAAAACCCAGCCCCTGATGGGGAGACTGCATGCCCCCCCCCAAAACCCCTGCAGAGAATAACCCCACCTTTCAGTAGTGGTACACCTTGATGTCTCTGTTTTCATCCAGCCCCAGCTGGAGGAGGCTGGGGCTGCTGCCTGGGGGCTTCTGTGCCCGTGGGGAGAGGGGGCTGACAGCTGGGTGAAGGAAAAGCCTGGCTTACAGCAGGAATTAGCACACAGGACAGGTAGCAGGTACTGAGCCAGCCCTGAGCACACAGGCTGTATTTAGCCTGCTGCATCCCAGTCCAATGGAATTAGAGGGGGATTAGGGAATTCAGAGGCTCACCATGCTCAGGACAGCACGGGGATTTGCTGCTAATACCAGTGTACACTGAGGAGACCCCCACAGCCCCAGCACAAGGCTGGTACCACACAGCCCAGGAGCATCCCTGCTCACAGCACAGAGGGGTCTGGCTCTCTGGATCCAGCCCCATGCTACAGGACTGCTCAAAACAGAGCTGGAGAGAGCTCTGGGGGGAGCCCAGCACTCCCTGCCCCACCACGTGCCCTCCCACGTGCCCAGCCCACACATCCCCAGGTGCCCTCACCTCCTCCCAGGCTGCTCAGCAGGGCCTGCCCGTGCCCAAGGGCTCCATCCAGGGCACCAAGAGCAGCCCTGTAAAGCCAGGCCCCCTCCTGCCTTGCCCCATCCTCCACTCTGCACTGTTTAATCTGTATTTTTTAATCCTCACATTCCCAACTCAAACTGCTCCTTTACAGCTGAGCAGCAGCACTAAAGAGCATCACAACAAAACCAGGGAAAGGAAGGGACACTTCCTGAGGAAAGCACAGCTCAGAGAGCAGCACACAGGTCACTCATGCTCCAACTGCTGAACACCACATTCCTCTGCAGAACCAGGCACTGGAACAGAGGCCAAGGCCTCAAAATTGCTGCTCAATTCTTCCTTTCACACCCCTCCTGCCACCTCCTCCCACCTGCTGCAATTAAAGACCAGACCCGGGTAAAAGATACACTTTGGAATCCTTCTTGAAGCCTTCCAGCCACTTCTTGTTGCTCTCAATCATCCCCTCAATACTCCTCTTGTCTGACTCACTGAACTTGGAATGCTGGAAGAGCCGGATTTGTTCACTGTGGCAGTGAGAGAGAGAAGAGAAGGATAAGTGAGGAAAAAAAGAGAGCTGGGCAGAAACAATCCCAGAGATGAGAAATTGATGGGCTGCTGAAGAAAAAACCTCCTCTAATACATATACTGATAGTTTAACTTTTCCCTTAATAAGTAGTTCATAGTAATTATCAAATTGTTATCTACTCGTTATAAGTGACCTAATAACCACTGCAGAGAAACAACATCTGAAGGAAGAAAGCCCTTACTCTGCAGAGACATATCCCAGCTTGCTGTCCAGAGGCACAGGACTCCCACTGAGTGATGAGAACCCACCTGGAAAACAAGACATTAAACACAGACCCCACAAAATCCACAAATCTGGGTGCATTTGCTTTCCTGCACCACAGAGGAGGCTCCCAGTGGAGAGGGCTGGCTCCTCTTCTGCTGCTTTCCTGGATGTGCATTAAAGAGCAGGATGACAGGATCAGCCACATGCTGCACTTCTGCTCAGCCCTTATCCCATCAGCACCAGTGCACCCACCCTGCCCAGCACTGGAGGCTTGAGACAAACTCAGAAGTTGCAGGCAGCAAAGCAGGTGGAATAAGGCCAGGAGACTCACCTGGGAAATACCTGTGCCATTTCTCTGCCAGCATGTTGTCCCCTGACTGCCCTGAGATGGAATAACTGGAGCTGAGCCTGCTGCTCCAGGCCCACCGGTCCAGGGGAGCTGCCCTGAGGGGGTTCCCCAGGGAGCTGCCCCCACGCAGGCCTCCCAAGGAGGATTGTGAGGCCACAGGGATGCCCTCGTGGGGTGTGGAGGAGAGGAGAGGAGGCTGGTGCCGGCTCAGGGAGTCCAGGAGCCCCAGGACCCCGTTCAGCTCACTGGTGATGCTCTGCACGGCGTCTCGCAGGTGCTGGATCTTGTCCTGCTGCAGGACAGGCCAGAAATCCATCCCCAAGTCAACTGAAGGAAGAAAGGGGAAGAAAGGGATCATGGACAAGCCTTTTGTGCAAGCAACCCAACCCTCCTGTCTGCCTGCCCTTCTTCCCCCAGCACAACTCCAGTTAGAGGCGACCAAAGCCCAAGGAAAAGCACGAGCAGCAGAGAGGAAACTGCAGCAGCTTCTCCCACCATGGCTGTGAGGAAGGGGAAGCCCAGACTCCTGCAGAAGAGCAATACAGCTCTGCAGGATCAGAGGGAAGTCAGAGAGATTTTTTAATCCACAGAGATTTAAGAGGCAGGCTCACTCACAGATCCCATCCCTCTTATCTGCCACTACAGGCAGCAAACAAGTTTCTGCAATCAGGTGTGGTACACAAAGCAGTGGCAGCCATGGAGACCAGACCTGCCTTGGACACCGCTGAGCACAAATGGGAACAGGAACATCAGAGAGGTGAGAGGGAAAGGCAGAATAGGCCCAGAGCCTCACACCTTGGGCACTTACATTTAGACTGGCACAGATTCCCACTGGACATGCTGTTTGTGTCCTCAGAGGAGCTCAGATCAAAAGTCACCACCTTCTTGCATGTAGAACTCTTCAGGGAATCTTCATCTGAGAGCTGGTCAGGAGGAGGAAAACAACGCCAATAAAACCTGCTGTATCACCCCTGGAACATAAAAGCTACTGGAAATCTGCCTACAGCTTCTCTACAGAGCTGGACTGCAGTCAGGCACAGGTCAAGTGAAGGCAAACTTGACTTCAGCCCCTGACAGCAAAATCTGAATGTCCAGAGACTGCTTTGGCTCTGAAAGTGCAAGAGGCCAAACTGAGCGACCACGTGAATCAGCCCTTCCAGCAGGAGTCAGCGTGGTTTGTGCTTTAAATAACCTCACAACTCTTCCAGGGCTGGGTTCTCTGTGCCAAGGGCCAGAGTTCCACCATCAAAGGTCTGCTGCCCTGCCTAAGGAGGGAGGCCAAGAGCTCAGGGCAGGGGGAATGCAGCTGGGCAGGGCTGCTGGAGTTTACCTCCTCCAGCAGCGAGGACTCCAGCTGGCTGAGCTTCTCCTCCTTCTTCTTCAGCAGCACCTGCCCTTTCTGCATGGCTGATTTCATCTTGTCCAGCTCCTTTGCCTCCTGCACAGACCAACAGCCAAGAGGAGGGAAATTAAACAGGAATGACAGGAAATAATCCAAACCAGCAGCTGGGGTGATTTTCATCACCTCACTCTGCTCAGCACAGCAAGTGCTGCTGGAGTGAAATCCCTCCCAAGTCCTCGAGAGCGTGGGAAGGGGTGTGCACAGCGAGCAGAGCACGTGGCTCAGAGCAGCTTTACCCCAAGGAAAAGGAGGTTCCAAGAGGGTCACCAAGCCCACACCAACAGCACCAACAGCTGCAGAGCCAGGAGCTGCTGCCAGGGCTGCGGGCAGGTCTGGGACACCCCACACCCGAGCACGGGCAGCACCCAGAGCTCACCTCCTCCAGGTTCTGGCGCATTCCCTGCAGGAGCTGGGAGCTGTCGGGGTCCTGCACGGCCTCCTGGGCGCGGCGCAGGTCCTGGTGCCACTGCAGGCTGGCAGCCCTGAGCGCCGAGCGCCGCTGCCGCAGCGAGCGCGTCTGGCGCAGCAGGAACTCCTTGGCGCTCCTCAGGGACTGCCCTTCCTTGGAGATGTAGCTCCGGACACTGCAGGGAGCAGACAGGAGTGTGCTGGCTCTCTGTGTTGCTGCACCCCTAAAAAACGGGTGCTCAGTGCTCGCTGTGCAAAGCCAAGCTGAAAGCTCGGCTTGGAAAAGCAGAGCAGGAAGATCTCCTGGATGCTCACCGATCGAAGTGGGTGTCGTTTTCCTCAGGGCTCTGAGGGGCTGGGGAAGGCTCTTTGGACGAGTGCTGAGAGGGTGACACATTGCAAAAATTAAGGAATATGTTTGGGGAAAACGGAACTCCCAAGAATCCAGTAAGGAGCAAAAGCTTGGGATGACATCACCACGGCACTGCCCACACCCAAACACAGCACCAGGGGTGCTCGTGATGCGACTTTTGAAGGCAACAAAGACATCTCCATCCTGACACAAGCCCTGCTTTTGATTTGAGTACCCCACACTCCTCTCCACCCACTAATAATAGACAGACATCTGCAAATACTACTGAACACAGCGCAAAGAGAAATCCATCTCTGCATCGCAAATGACTTCACACAGAAGGAACAAATGCTGGGATTTTCAAGGGAGTTTCAGCCTCAGATCTCACAAGGCAAACACCTTCACAGGCTGCTTTACTCACAGCTTGAGGAGTTTCTCTCAGGTCTTCAACACGGAGCTCAGGTTTCTTTCTTGGAGATTCCACGCTTTCTTCTTCCTCCAGTTCTTTCAGAGCCTCCTGCTTGCTCCTGATTGCTTCCTCCAGCTCCCTGCCACAGGAAAAAGCAACAGCAGAGGCACCTGATTAGCCTGCAATGGTGTCCAGAGTGATCTCCAGATTCCAGCAGGGAAAGGGCCACAGGTGTGAAAGACACCACCAGTGCTGGGTCTGTGGTGTCACACCAAGTGTAAGCCCTGGCTGGGCAGGGAAATTGCTTCCCACCCTTCCCCAGCAGCTCAGCCACCTCAGGAAAACCTCTTTGCATTTCAGTGCCCCTCTCACAGCACCCCATTAACCTCCCAAGGCAGCACTGGAGAGACAAATGAACCTGCCAGGCAGAGGTGAATGAGCAAATTCAAATTCACACCCTGAGCTGATAAATCTGGAACCAGTCCCCAGCAACTCTGTGACCTCAGGATTTTGAAGGAACATGGCCCAACACGGAGCTCAGAGGTCAGGGAGAGGCCCGGGTCCTGTTAGAGAGGTTTGTCAGGGGCACAGGGCAGATTTTTTGGGATTAGAGGGAATTTCTCAGACACACCCAATGCGTTTCTGCAGCCTCTGGCTCCGGCTCTGCAGCAAATCCACCTGGGCCTCCAGCTCAGCCTTCTGGTCCTGCAGCTCCTCCAGGGTCTTCCGCAGCTGCCGGATGGACTCCAGGAGGCTGGAATGCTCCTTCCTGCTCTCCTCCAGCCGCAGCTGAGAGGCCAGAGCAGCTTCCTAGGAGAAAACCAGAAACTCCTCACAGTCATCTCCCCAAGAGAGAAATAAGGGGCACAGAGCTCACAGGGCTGCAGCGCTACACACACCAACCCTGGGAGGACAGCACTGGCTCTTCTCTTTGGGGAGCTCAGAGAGCAAATCCACCTCCCAGCACCTTGTTTTCCTAAAGGCCCAGTCCTGCCCTCAGCCCCAGAGCAGCACAGCCCCTCTCAGAGCCCAGGTGTCCGTACATCTCTTTCCAGCTGCATCCGTCCGTCCTCGTCCAGCAGCAGCTGCAGGGACTCCTCCTGTGCCAGGGGACAGACAGGGCAGTGTCAGAGCCAGGACACTGCTGGTGTTGAGCAGCACCTCGGGCACACAGCTCAGGCCTGAGACTCGAGACCATCCCAAAGTACACAAGGAGAGCTGTCAGATTTGCTTTATGGCCCCTCTCTCACAGCCACTCGCTGCCCCCCAAAGCACAGAGCAAACCCAGAGCTTGGACTTCCACAGCAAACACCAGCACCAGGAATGCTCAGCCCTGCTCTGATCTGTGATGAAGTTCTACTTGTAAGTGGCATGGCAGCCGGAGCCCTGGCTGAGCTTTCCTGAACAGTTCCCCGTGAGGAAGCAGCCAAAGGACTGGCACAGATTTGGGAAGCTCTGTGAGCCCAACAGGCCGACTCACCTGGCTGAGGAGCTGCTCTGATCTGGCTTGGATGTTTTTCATGCGGATTTCAAGCTCGTTCTCTGAATCCTGGAGCTTTTTCTCCTGCACAGAGACACTGAGTTAAAGAGAATGGCACAAGCTCCTCCCTCACCAAGAAAACACAGTGGGAAGCGTGACCTGCCACTTGTGTCCAGCACCCTGGGCTGTGCAGGACGTGCAGGGAGACAAGGTGGGGAGCATCCAGGCTGTCCCTCAGGAGTCCCAAGGGCCAGAGGCAGAGCCTGCTGCTCACCTTCTCCCTGTGCCTCTGCTGCAGGGTGCTCAGCCTCCCCTCCAGCTCTGCCTGCAGCCCCTTCACGTCGGCGTCGTGGAGCTGCCGCAGCCGCACGGCCTCGCTGCGCAGCCCCTCCAGCAGCTCCGACCTCTGCCTGCGCTCCTGCCCGCCCAGGGAGACAGGGAAACACCTCTGTGAGGCACGGGGCTGTCCAGCAATGCAGCACAGACACACAGCACCCACTGGAAAACCAGCCCATGTCACCTCCCCACCGCAGTACCTCCTCCTCGTACTGCTCCTGAATCCGCGCCAGGGCCTCCCGGTGCTCCTCTCTCATCTTCTCCTTTCTCCTCTCGTGCTCCTTTTCCACCTCCCGGCGTGTCTCGCTCATCAGCTCGCTGAGCTGCAGGAGTGACAGGGAAAGAGGTCTCCCTGAATTGCAGCACTGCACCGGAGTAACCTCCCAAAAATCAGCCTCCCACCCGAGCCCAGAGTGGGATCAGGGCTTGTGCCCTGGGGAGCACAAAGCCTTCACCCCGGTGAGGTGAGATGCTGAGGGGTGTCCTGCCCCCTAAGGCACCACTGCCACCCCAGGCAGGGGACGTGGGTGCTCAGAGCTCACGCCACACCTGAGGAGAGTGAAGAACCTCCAGCACCAAACCAGCACTCACCTCTCGCTCGTATTCCTTCACTCGAAGGGCTTTGTGCTGCACTTTCTGATCCGCTCTCTGCAGCTCCTCACGCAGCTGGGCCTCCTGGCTGCTCTGTGCCTCTGCCAGCTGGGCCTGCAGGCTGGACATGACCTGCCAGGAAAGCCACCCACAGAGATTCATCAGCCTTTTCCACGGGATCCACTCCGTGCCCTCGGCACAGCCTCACCAACCCCGCCTGGAGCACTGAGCCAGACCCGAACCACGGCCAGGGAGGGGGAAAATAAATTAATGCCACCCTCCCTGGCCACCTTTGGTGACAGTGTGAGGAAAAAAAAAACCCCAACAATTCCTGTTGTAAGGACACCATCCTCACCTCGTGGTGCTTCTCTTCTGCTGCAGATTTCAGCTGCTGGAGTTCATTGGCAAACTGCTCCTCCAGCTCTTCTGCTGCCTACAGAAACACAGCAAAACACTCTGCTGGGAAACCTCTTCGTGTGGGGACAAGGTGCATCTGCAGTTAAATTCTATCCATCAGCATCAAAAAGCACAGAGGTAACCCCCCCTTTCCAAACAGGATCACTACAAGGTGCCTTCACTCCCTCTGTGCTTTCCCTCCCAGCAGATCTCGATGGAACCCCTTCATGCTGTGCTGGAGAAATGGGAAACTGCCCCATTCAAGGGCTCCCCAGGTCCCTGCAGGACTAAAGCAGCAGCCAAAGAGCTCTTAGGAGCTGATAAAGTGGCTCAGTTTAGCTCAGATCTGATAACAGGGCTCGGTTTAGCTCAGGAGACACACAGTGATCCTTATCTTGTCTTCAGATGCAGAGTGGCCATTGAAATAATTGTTAGTTAATCACCATTGCAGGAACAACTGGTAGAGAGCATTGTAAGAACAACTGGGGGAGTTCTCCTGCCCACCTCGTGCCTCCAACAGCCCAGCTGGCACCTTCCCTTGGTGCTCTGAGTGTCACCAAAGCACTGGACACAGCCAGGTGAGCAGGAACGGCTCTGCAGGAATGGCTCTGCAGGAACGGCTCTGCAGGAATGGCTCTGCAGGAATGGCCAGCCCTGCCTGGCAGTAAAGATCTCACCTTCTTCTTCTCCCTGTCCAGCCTCTCCCTGAGCTCACTCAGGAACTGCTCCTTCTCTTGTTCCAGCTCGTTCATCTCCTTCTGCCGGGCTTCCTCCATCGCCAGCTTCATCTCCTCCAGGGCAAGCTGCTGCTTCCTCTCCAGGCTCTCCCTCTCCACCAGCTGCTGGGATTCCCACTCTTCCCTCAGCTCCTGCAGCCTGGCCTCCTGCTCTGCCCTGGCAGGTTTGGAACAAGAGCACAGAATTCGGGATCCAGCACTGGACAGTCAGGGCTCAGACCTGGGCTCAGACCTCCCTCTGAGCACCTGCTGGGGATGTGCACCACCCTTCCCTCCCAAAGCAGCAGTTCATACCCCCAGGGATGGCAGCAGAACCTCTCACCTCATCCTCTCCTCCTCTGCCTCGATCTCCGAGGTGATTTGGGCTCGCAGCTTTTCGAGTCTCTCGGCTTTTTCCTCTCTGACAAGCAACTCTTCCTCTTCCCCCTCAGATTTTGCCACATCTTCTTCTGGAGTGCTGAGACAGAGAATAAAAAGGAAGAAAACAGGTTCAGGAGGCTCCAGTATCTCCCAGTCACCTCTCCAAGGGCTCCAGCTCAGCTGAGGATCTCACTGCCTGTGGTGACACATCCATTTCCACCCCACACCTGCAGGACCTGCTGCTGGCACAGGAGATGCAGCCCCAGCATCAAACCTGAGCAATGTGGGTTTAAAACTTGCTATATCATCATAGTTCACACTTCTTTTGGGTTTTTTTGTTGTTCAATTTTTTTTTTTTCTTTGCAGGTAAGTGAAATCAGCTCTCATTAAATGGATGCAGGCTCCCAGGGAAGGTACCTGGATACATTAGCATGTCTGGAAGCTCCACATTTCCATATTATACCTTTTGCTAAACTTTTTTTTTTCCCTTCAGGTGCCATTTCTGCATCTTCCTTCACACTCACACTGCATCCCCCACGATGTTTCATGTCAAAGATGCTGTTTCTGGCTGCTCAGCACATAAACATCAAGTCCAGCAAGGTAATACACGAGCCTCAAGAGAAAAATTCCCCCAGGAAAGGACACAGCTCCCAGTGCTGTTCCACTTCCTGCACTGCTGTCAGAGCCTGGTTTCTCACAGCCATCCCTGCCCTATTCCTAGAAGCCTTGTCTGGAAGCCCCTCTGCAAAACATCCACTATCACAGCTCCAGATAGTTCCTCTGGGGTCACCTCATCTCCTCCAACATCCCATTTCCAGTCCTGCTACCACCATTTAGCCCAGGATTTGAGCATCAGCCAGGTGGGAGAGCTCCAAGCACTGAGCTGGAAACTTCTCCCAGGTTCCCCATAACCCACAGCTCTGTGTGAGTGTGGGATCACAGCCCATCCTGCAGGATGCTCTCCTGCCTCTGCTGCCAGTGTGGGAGAGCCCTGAGCTCCCAGTGGGGCACTGTCCACCCCAGGGTTTGCAAATCCTCACATAGAATTGTCTGAACAAACATTGTCCTTCCTCCTCATCCTCCTCATCCTCCCTTGAGAGCCCTGATCGTGCTCCTTCCCCCCAGCTCTGCAAAGCAGCACCACTTCCCAGGTGGAAGTCCCAGCACGAGTCTGTGGCTAGCAGCAATGAAATCCCACCTTGGAAAGGCTTGGAGGAGATGGAGTAAAAAAAGGAAAGTACCTGAGGGGTTTTTCTTTCTGCTGATGAAGCTTTTCAGCTTCCTCCTCCTCCTCCTCCTCCTGGCTCATCTCCTCCTGGGATTGCTGAATTTTCTCCTCCTTTCCTTGAAATAACTGTATTTCCTCTTGCTCCAGCTCTGTCTCCACCTCCTTGACTATTTCCTCCAGGGATTCATCATTAGGCTGGTCCAAGGACTGCTCGATTTCCTTCTCAGGTTGCCTACCAAAGAGAAAAAGCTCCTTTGGCAAAAGGGTGACAGAAAGCAGAGTAACACAGAAGGAACAGGAGCCTCCTCCACAGAGCATCAACTCCAAACCAAAAATCTCAGCACCACCCACTCCAAAAGCTTCACTGCTGACCTCAGGTGGATCCTGAGGCTCGCTGCTGGATCCTCTCACTGACTCCCAGAGAATCTCCAAGTGACAAATTAAACCCAGCCCCAGCTGCACTCCAGGCCTAAATAACTCAGATTTTGGCTCACCAGAGCTCACCTTGTGAGGGCAATAAAATCTCACTTGATGAAAAATCCTGGCCAGGCTGCCAGGCACAGGAGCAGATGCCATCAGTACCTGCTCCCAGCCCAGGGATTGGTGCTTCTCATGGACCAGGTATTTTTCTGCAATTGCAACCTAAAGTGTGCTGGGAATTTGCCAGCTCCAGGCAACAGAAAGCCCTCAGCACTCCAAAAATTCAAACCCAATCTGGTTCTAATTAAGCTTTTTTTTTTTTTTTTTTTCAGACAGATAGCAGCAAAATTATAAGGTCTGAGAGAAGTTGAAAGGGGAAGGAGGGGAAAATTGAGATTAGCCTGGGAAGAAAGATTTTTGTTCTTTGCTAGTGAAGGCTGGAGCAGGAAGGTCTCACCATGCTGTGAGACTGGCAGTGCAAGGCAGAGGGACTTCTGCCAGGAATCAGGGAAATAACAGCCCCAGTAATTCAGCCTCGAGTCAGGAGAGAAAAGGTCATTTCTGCAGCCATTAGCAAAAAGAGCAAGACAGAGGAAAGTGGTGGGGTTCTGGAACAATCCCCCTTCACTGGTGCCCCCCCATAACGCCACCTGCAGCAGGTGTTCTTTATCAGGCTGCCCTGCAGAGCAATTCAGCCACTTCCACCTGGTTCTCAGGATGTTCTCGTGCCCCAGTTTTTGCTCAGAAGGAGACCCAGGCAGCACACACACGTTTACACAGCACCACAGCTCCTATCAGAGCAGAGATTCCTTCCCCACCACCCTGTCCCCAGAGACATGCTGCCTAATTTTTCCAGCTGCATCTGCTGATGTGTCATTTGGCACGGAATGCAGAGTCAGCAGGCTCACATCCACCGAGATCCTGAATCCCAGGGAGCTGCAGGTAGGAACCCACAAACACCACCCGTGGAGCAGCACAGAGCAGCAGCTTGGGCAGGAGCTGAGCTCTGACCTCGTTATTTCAATGCCACCAACGTGCCCAGTGGCTGTAAAACGGGGTGAATTGATGGGGTTTTGCCCTTTTCCCCCTGCTCAGCATCACTCAGCTCTGTGTGAAGTTCTGGGGAGGGTGAGCCCTCGCAGCCCCGCCAGCGACACCGGCACGGGGAAAGCTTTCCCAAAGACAAAGCAAACAGCTCCCCCTCACCCCACGGAGTGCTGAGCCACAGAGCCCGAGGGCTGAGCTGCTGCTCTGGCCCTGCCCAGCACAGGCTGTTCACTTGGCACTCTGGCAGGGGAGCAGCTGCCGGGATCTGCACGCGGAGCTGCCGCTGCACCCGCAAACCGCAGCTCCCGCTTCACACGCGAGCTCTGACCACCACGGAGGGGGACAAAAGGACAAAAGCTGTCACAGCCACACCAGCAGGGACTGGCACGAAGCCCTTACACGTTCTGTGGGGCAGGAAGCTCCTCGGCATCCACCAGGCTATGCAGGGCTCCCTCCTCCAGCTCCGCAGCCTCCGCCCCATCGGGGTTTTCTAACCCGAAATGCTCCACTGGTGTCTCACAAGCACTGAGGTCCCTCTCACTTGGCAGCATGAGAGAGGGGACAGAAGATCAGATTAGCTCAGGTCAGAGTCCAGTGGCTGCTGCAGGTGGACAAGGACGTGCAGGTGACACAGGTGGGCACCAAGCCATGCCTGCCAACAGGACCTGCCTGGCCAACACGGGGCTGCCAGAGCCACGGGGAAGCTCCACACACCCTTCCCACCATCTCATGTCGGACTAACAGGCAGCTGAGGATATACTGGATATCAGCCTCTAAGTGCTGATCCCTCCTCTGGGTTATCCCACTCCTTCCAGGCCCTTGGAGAACGTCCCCAAGGTGCGCCAGCCCTGTCAGCCATACTCACACTGCTGTCCAAATTACAGGTGGAAGTGTTGGCAGGCATGTTTGTGTCTACACTCCTACTTCATCTCAGAAGCACAGAGAGGAGAGACAAGGCAAGCACGAGCAGCTCCACAGGCAGAGAGAAAGAGAGGATGCTCAGCTGGGGAAGCAGGAACCGAGTGATAAGGAGACAATTCCTGCGGGCAGAACACGTTTTTGGAGACCCTCACACCAACAGCTCCTCCAAGAACAAGGCTGCAAATCCCACACAGCCAGTCATTAAGATGGACTGCAGCTTCTCCTCACGAGTTTTCCTGGCACAGGCAGCAGCTCCTTGGTTCCCAGTGCCCTGGAGAAGGTGTAACTCTGCGTGGAGGCCAAGAGCTCTGACACGATTCATCTGTAAACGCCAGGCTGGCTGAGGAAGGAGGAGCTCGAGGGAGCACAGAGCTCACTGCTCAGAACAGCATTCCCACTGCTCCAAACAAATCCCCATAAACAGGTTGAAAACAGCTCCCCTGGACAGCCCAGTCCTCGTGGTAACTGGGGTCTGGAAGCCAACATTCCTCGTGGGATAACAGCTAGGGATCTGTCCCTGTACCAGGATATAAAACAGCTCAATGCTCACATCTGGTCAATGCCACCCCTGTGGAAGGAAGAGAACTGTTCCCATCACAGCTGGACTCTCCAGGCACCAGGAACAGACACCCTGAGAGCCTTTAGACACAGGCTCAGCCCAGCAGGACCAGTATGGCTGGCACCAGCCAGTGCCCAGTTACAGGGCGTTACCAGGCTCACACCATCCTGGCAAGAGCAGCAGGAGCTGTGAGGGAGGCAGAGCCACAGCTGGGGCAGCCCCAGGGACACGATGGACACTTTCCCTGCCCAGAAGCTGAACCCTGCTGAGAAAGGGCTAAGGAGGAGGCAGGAAAAGCAAGAGGTTTAGTGGGAAAGCCCCTGTGAGAGGCTGCAGCACCTGGGGTGTTGTACAGGGCACAGCAGGGAGGGCAAGGCAGGAAAGGCAGCAGGAGCTGGAGCTGCCCACGCCCTGCTTTTGGCTCTGTTTGTACCATACCTCTCAGCAGCTTTTGTTCTTTTGCTTTCCTCTTCCTCTACACTGGCTTTGCTTTGGTCTTTTTCCTCTTCTCCCAGCTCCTGGGCCTGCAGGTAAAAGGAAACAGGGTGGAGTTTGTGGCTCCTTCACCATCAAAGACCTGACAGGAGCTCTGCTGAAGGAATCAGCTGGACCACATGGCACCCACAGGCTGTTCCAGAACCTTGGATGTGCCAGGCTCCTCTCCTGAGGGTATCCAAGGGTCTCCAACCATCCCAGGAATCCCTCCAGAAGCACAAGGGGAGGTCTGGGAGCTCAGTTTGCTCAGGACAGAAGATGAACTCCCTGCCAGCACTAAGAACTTGGGACACAGGTTTGGCTTTTCTTTCCTGAAGGTCATTTTAAAATCCCAAGCCACACTGAACTCCCTGGAAAGCACAGGAGAGAAACCTCCTGAAAGAGAAATGCCACACACACAAAATGCTGTGGCAATGAAGCAAAGGATGCATTGTCTGGGACCAAAAATCACATCAGGACTCAGTCCTGCCTCCCATCCTGGCTGTAGGGCAGGGTGTGATGGGCTGCACAGAATCCAGGGATTTCTGACTCCAGGACACATCAGGGTGGGTGCTGCCAGAGAACCCAGCCCCCTTGGCAGCACACTGAGCATTATTTATGGCACAGCAAATCCTTGAAATATGAATAGAAAATATCTGAATGTGAAATAGCCAGCTGCTCCTGTCCCCACCTGCCAGCTCCCAGATCCCTCTGTCCCTGCAGCAGGGACACCTGAGGAGGGGAAGGACTTCCCTCCTTACCTCTCAGCCCCACAGGAAGCAGGGAGGGCCCATTCACAAATTTTTGGGGAGCCCAGCAGGTGAGCTCAGCCCCGGCCATGCAGGAGCAGGGCCAAAACCACACGGAATTAAACCCTCAGTAATTTATGCAAATGTGCAGCGGAGCAAACAGCAGAAGGATTCCCTGCAAGTGCTGTCACCTCCCATCACATCAGCCCGGGCTGAGCCCCCCACCCCCGGCCCCCTCCTGCCCCTGTAACTGATGGCTCCAATTCCCCAGAACCGAGGAGCTCAGCAAATGTTTCCTCGCTCCAAATGGGCTCTGTCAGCGCTGCCTGGGAACGGGCAGGAGCCAGACAAATGGGCAAGGAGATCCTCTTGGGGAGAGGGGAAGAGCTCTCAGGGTAACTCCTCTGAGCTCATGCACGGGGCTGCTGCTGCCCCTCTGCCCCACAGGGCACTCCCTCCCCAGGAATCACAGGCTGGACACGTTTGGGAGGTGAAGACAGCCCCCATCTGCAGGGAACAAGGGTAGATTTTAAGCCTTGTCCGTGGAATTATCAGATCCTCGCCCCTCCTGCTGCCCCAGGATCCCCAGCAGCCCCAGAATCCCCAGCAGCTCAGTTTTCCACCCAGCTGCATCCCCGGAGGACACTTCACATGCTCAAGACACAGAACCAGCTGTGTGAACACAGGGATGACAGATAATGGGCCATGTCCTCCCTCTGATCCCAGGGGAGCCTCTCACATCAGCTCAGATCACGCTGCAAGGTGCCAGCACTGAGCACTTGGGACAGCTTTGCTTTTTTCCTGAGGCTCGGGCACTGCCCAGGCTCCCCAGGGAATGGGCACAGCCCCGAGGCTGCCAGAGCTCCAGGACAGCACTCTCAGGGACAGGGTGGGATTTTGGGGTGTCTGTGCAGGGCCAGGAGCTGAACTTTGACGATGTTTGTGGATTCCTTCCAACTCAGGACATCCTGTGACTCCACAGATCTGCACCTTGCACTTCCAACCCTGGGAAGGGAAGGGAAGGGAAGGGAAGGGAAGGGAAGGGAAGGGAAGGGAAGGGAAGGGAAGGGAAGGGAAGGGAAGGGAAGGGGGGAAGGAGCAACCTCCCCTCTCCAGATCCCACAGAGCCTCTGCAGCCACCACAGCTCCCGCCAATCCCAACAAAACCCCTCCAACCCTGTGCTCACAGAGCTGCCAGAGGTGCCTTTTATTTCTATCTTTTTTTTTTTTTTTTTTTTAACAACAGAATATTTTGCCAATATATTCCAAGCTCCTCGCGTTGGATGCGGGCACATTCCTACAACCCCGAGCCGTTCCAGCCCAGCCTCTGTGCACAGACACAAAAGAGCAGCTGCAGTTCTGCAGGGAGCACCATTTCACACCCACCTCTCCCCAAACAGGGCTGTAATAAACCCAAACGTGGCTGCTGCAAGCAGCATTTGCATGCACAGTGCCTGCGCCGCGGGGAGGGAGAGGGGGAGCACAGCAGGCATATGTTTTGTTTTCCCTTCACATCTGATTATGCTCATTATTAGGCACAAGAGGACAGGTGTATTCTCCAGACACAACCTTGCAAACAGGATTGCTCCTCTCTGCTGGACAGGTGGGGAGTTTGCCACTCGGGGTCTCTCACAATCAAGGCAAGGCTGAGTGACCCCAGCTGGATCCTGGATCCTGCCTCCAACCAGCAGAGACACGGAGCAGGAGGGCTCCAGAGGAACGTGGGGCTGAGCAAGGCAGCTCAGAACCATGCTGAGAAGACAAGGATAAAGCAGAGATGCACAGCAATCTTCAGGCAGAGCTGCCTGACCAGTGCTGCATCCCAGGCTGACACAGACACGAGCACACACGCACACTCCATGTGCCACAGACTGAAAGGAGCCCCTTTTCCCCCTAATATTAAAGCAGGCAAGACAACCAAATGCTTAAAAATAAGCTTCCCTCTACCAAAATCTGTCAGAGGGAGTTAACCTCCTTTTCTTCCCATTGATTCTATCGTGTTCTGCCACACAAATCCTTCCCATCTGCTTAAGAGAAAGAAGAGGACAAATAGACTCACAAAAGAAGAAAGGAAAATGAGCTCCACTTCCTCCATTCCCCAGGAAAGCCATTTATTGGCTCTCCTGTTGGGGCAGGGAGAGCACCAGGGGAGCCTGCCTGTGCACACCCCTCCAGCCACCTCTGCTCAGGGTTTGTGCTCTTTGTGCAGCCACCTGCAGCTCCTCTCTGCAGAAAAAACAATGCACTGGTGCTGCTGTGAGCCCTGACACTTCACACATCGCCCCTGTTCACTCTGCAAAGCCCTCACTGACAGCATCACCACAGGATCCCACCTGCCTGCTCACAGATCACCCCTGACCCCTCACACAGCTCTGACCTTGCACTCAGGGCTGTCCAAGTCGGGAGACACAGTTCCCACATCCAGAACCTCCTCGGAGAGCTGGCTCTTGAGGTCTGAGCCCTACAAAAGAAAGCAGAAAGGATCAGTCTCTGATGAGCAAGCAGAGATCCTGAGACCAAAATCCACACACAGCTGGGAATCCCCACTCACTGACAGCACCTCAGCACTTCACTGGGTCCCTCCCTGTGGGATCAAGGGACATCAGTGCCACACAGGGAGGGCACTGTCACCCTCCCATGCCACCAACCTGAGCAGGCAAGGGTGGAAAAAGGAACATCCAAAGGGGGGCACATCTTCCCCAGCCTCTGCTGCTCCCCTTTGTGACAGTGCTGCACATTTCCTGGCATTTCTTAGCTCACAGCCAGCCCCCACAAGCCATTCTCCCCTCGAGACAATCCCCCCCATGCTGGCAGCCCCGGGGGCCCTGCACACACGTGCCCACACGAGGCAGAGCCACTTGCCAGCACAGGCTCCTACCAAGGCAGTAAATAATGATATTCTCAGCCATTTGCTGGCCACGCTGCCTCTGCTCCCACTGGCAGATGGCAGTGGCAGCTTCCTGTGGAGATGAAGAGATGCTGATGGGCATCTCCTCCATCCCAGGGCCGCCTGCTCTCCCGCAGGGACCCTCCAGAGCAGGGTCTCCAGCCACACACACCCCCCTCAGCTAAAGCTGCTGAGCCCCTCAAAGCACAATTTTTACATTGCTTATTATTTTCCTTATTTGCAATTATCCGAGTACACTCTGAGCTCTACGTGACCTACTTTTCCAGGGATATTACCCAGCCCCAGCCTGCGAGGTGCTGGGTAATATCCCAGGGTGACACTGCTGGCCTGTGCCACACACAGCTGGGAGGGCACTGTGAGAGGTGGGCACTGTACCCCCATCCCAGAGGAACCTGAGGCCCACAGCCAAAGAAAAAAAAGGAGCTTTTGGTGACTCACCACAGGCTGAACCACCTCATGGTCGGAGCACTTGGACACAGGTGAGTCCTGCCTACAGCCGCTGCCCCCGGATGCCTTGGAGAGCTGAGAGGAAAAACACATCACAGCCTGGACATGTCCCACCCCTGCAGCCTCACCTGGGCATTCCCAACACGGCAACTGCCACTGGCAACACAAGTCTGGCCTCTCTCAGGGAAGAAAAGGTGATTGAACATCATGGGGAGACACCAAGGATGTGTGACCCACAAGACAAGCACAAAACACCACTGCACAGGAGGGCAGGAGGTGGGGCTGGGGAGGGCAAAGAAGTGCTCTTCAATTACCCCGATAAAAGGCACTTGCTTCCTCTCCATCTGCAAGGATCTCTGCAGCTCTCAGAGCTCCCAGCCCACCACACAGAACCGCTCTAGAGCCATAAAAGCACTTTAAAATCCCATTTTGCTGTGCCTAAGTGCAGCGAGGGCTCCTGCATTCCCAGCCATTTGCAGCTGCAGGGAGCTGCTCGATGGGAACACCCCGTGGCTCTGCTGACTTCAGCAGAACAGCTCAGGTGCACAAAGCACATGGACGAGTTTGGGAAAGCAACACTTGCAGCTCTTCAGGACAGAGCGCATTTTCCAGGCTGGGTTTTGTAGTTTATAATTTCTTACAGACATCACGCATCAGTGAACTCGAGAAATCATCAAAATCAGCAGGAAGGCAGCCAGATTGGAGAGGGATCGTCCATCAGATCCCGTATTCTGGCTCGGATGCTGCTCTGGAACGTGAACGCGAGCGGACAGCGCGTGTCTGGCAGCCCAGCTGCGGGGCCAGCCAGTGGCAGCGTGCGACACTCAGCCCAAGCCCCTGCTCCTGCAGTGTGGCCAGCCCTCCTCCTAGGGTGGGAGGACTGGAAGGTTCTGTGCTCCCATCTCCAGAACCAGCCCTGAGGCTCCGTCCTTCCCCACTCCCAGCTCGCACCTCGCGCGGAGCCGCGAACGCGGCGCCTGGCAGCTCCTCACACGCCTGCCCCAGCTCTGAGAAGCTGAGAGAAACAACAGAAGGAGAGAAACAAAGCAGCACGGACAGCTGGGCTCGGCATGAGCTTCATTACCAGCCCTGCTCGCCCAGGACAGACGGCAGCACTGGAAGCTGGGACTGCTCCTCCTCCCAGACTCGGAGCACGCGGCGCGGTCGAGGGCTTTGCCTGTCGGTGGCTTTGGGCAGCACTCGCCGTGTGCAGGAGGGAATGATTGCCCAGCTCAAGCCTGAAGATGCCCATCTGGGAATTCAGAGCACTCGTGCCCCCCCAGGAATGACTGCCCTGCTGACCAGGAAAGCGCTTGGATTGGCTCCACAGAAAACCAGACAGTGCTCCAAGAGCTTTCCTGAGTCAGGGCCTGACGAGACGACGGGAACAGCCAACACCAAAACCACACAGGCACATCCTTACTTTGCCATCATCCAGCCTGTCCTCTGATATTGAATCAGCTGCTGCTTCTTCCCTCTCTTCATCCAGTACCTTTTCTCCACAGGACATGGTGTCAGCAGTGGCAGCCAGGCTGGCCAGCTGATCTGCCTCAGCCCCTTCCACAGCTGGAGAAGCAGCTCGGGGCTGCCCAGGAGAGTCAGGCACATCCAGCCCTGCTGTGCTCCTTTCCCCCTCAGACTGAGGCAGCTCCTCAGCTGCAGAGGCATCTCCTTCCACCTCAGCATCTTCTTTGTCCACCACTTCATCCCCAGCAAGCTCCTGCTCCTCGTTCTGGGCAGACAGGCTGCTGTCAGCATCCCCGGGGAGGATCTGAACCGGAGACGGAGGGCACGCAGCACCAGAATCCAAGGAAGACTCTGGCACTTCTTCAGGATGTCTTGATTTTAAAGACTCCTTCTAGGCAGCAAGTCAAACAGAATTATAGACCCAACATTCTCTCTGGGGGATGCAGGAGTCAGGAACAGCACAGGCTCTCCTACAGCAAGCAGCAAAACCACAAATCTTTGGGTGACTTCAAGACCTGTTTGACTTCTTTTCACACAGTCCCGTTCCAAGGCAAGGGACTCCATTGACACAATCTCATTCATTTCTTGGCCTCTGACTTTTTTATTTTTGATCTGTTGCCTTTTTATTCCCAGGGTCTCAGTGGACAAGAGTGGCTGTGCAAGGCCACCAGCCCCTGCGAGCACCCACAGCAGGCCCAGCTATGCTTCCACATTGGATCTGTGCAGTGAGAGATGGAAATTTGTAAGAGACCACGACAGGACATTTCACTTCTGCCTGACATTTTAAGCAGAGGGGAACAGGCAGGATCACCATCCCACCTCCCAGTGGGACAGACTGGAGGGTGGGCACTGTCTGAAGGCACCACTCGGAGCTCAGAACGAGCCTGTGACTAACACAGGAGGCTGAGAGATGGGGGAGAAAACAACCCCGAATTAAAGCTGAGTCACCCAAAGGTTCAACTGCCTCTCCCAGCAGCAGGGAGGCCACAACACTGCCCATGGAGAGGGGAACAGCCAGGGGAAGGCTCCCTTATCAGCATGCAAACAGCCCTGCTCGCACGTCCCACTCCCTCACTGTTTTATTAATGTTTTGTCAAACATTCCCTGCCTCCTGTGCACGCCGTGTTCCGTACACTGAGCGCATATTTTAGCGGTGTATTTTTATCAGAGTGCCTCTGGAACGCTGTCAGCTCCCAGCCCGGAGCTGGGAGCACGTTCTGAGTGTGTCACTGCTCTGCCAGACCTCCCTGGGCAGGGCAAGCATCCAGCCAGGATGGACAGGACAGAGGAATCCAACCCCCAGGCACTTCCCAAAAATCCTGCAGCTCTGGGCCTCACCTGCAACTCCCTGGTACTGACAGCTCCCAGCCCCTGTCCAGGAGGTTCCCAGAGTCACCAACCAGCCCCACGAGGCTCCTTGGGGACACCGGGGCACGGGGAACTTCTTTAGTCCCCCTGGTGCTTCCCCTTTTATGGGGATTAGGGTGCCTGGAAAGTTTTGCTCCTTTTGGACGATTTTCTCCAGAGTTCTCCTAAGGACATCCCACCAGGAGAGCTGGCAGCATCCAGGAGATCCCAAACGAGGCCAAGCAGGATTCTGATGCTTGAGCACAGGATCATGCACACACACCAAAATAAAACAATACACCAGCAATGGTGTGCACACAAAAGGATTTCTCTCCAGAGCAAGTTCACCTCAGCTACTAAAATATCCCAGAATAATCCCTTTGGCTGGCAGAATCCTATTTTAATGGCAATTATAGGCAAAACCTTTTGTTAGCATCACACCTTGATGATCACAAATGCAACTCTGCAGAAGAGGGAACCGTGCCAGTCAGACACACAGGTGGAGGAGGAGGAGGAGGAGGGAGGTTTTTCCTCCTGCAACAACAGACTGGGGATTTTCTGTGGATTTCAGAGCTGGACAAGCCAGCTGGGTTATAGCTGGGTGATCTTCTCCCAAGCTGTAACATTTTACCTGCCCTGAATGGCACTAACTGATGGGAAACTCCTGCCTATCAGATCCTTAAGCCATATTTAATCAGCATCAAACTTTAACCAACAACACAAACAAGCCAAGCAGCCACACACACACACACACACACCACACCATCAGAAGCTGCCTACTGCATGCAAAGCCTGGCTGGCACCGTGCAAGCAGGACAGGGATGCCAGGGAGCCACTGTCACCTCTCCCAGGCTGGCAGCTTCCTCCTCAGGGCTCCCGTGGGGCTGGGGAGCAGCTTCAGCAGCACCAGCACCAGCAGCTGATGGGCTGCCACGATCCTCCTGCTCCTCCTTGCTGTTCTCCTGGTGGGGGGGGGGGACACAGCCACTTGCAGAATTCCCCACCCCACCTTCCCAAGCTGGAGCACTGGCCCACCTGGGACAGGTCACCACACGCAGCCCTAGAGCAGGAAGCTCTCCAGCTGAACAGCTTTCCTGGGAACTCAGGAGCTCACAGGCCCAGATTCCCAAACATCAAGCTGTTGGAGGCTGCTTTTCCTGCTGGCCAGCTCCATGAAGTCACTGTTCCCCCAGACCCTTCCCAGCTCGGAGTTCCCTGTGAGCTGTGTCTGATGCTGCCTCCACTCCACCCAACATCCTGGCTCAGCAAGCCACAAAAACCTCTTATTTCCTTTGAATACAGGCATTCAACCCTGACCACGGGCTACATGAAGCCACTTTTTCATTATTTCACCCATTACTGCTTAGATTTCCCCCTCAGGACTTGCTACACAAACCCTTGCCTCCTGTTTTGCAAGGAAGAACGGCTCAGAGCAGGCTGAGACTCACTCCTATGAATGCTTTTCTACTGCCACCTCATGGAGCTACAAAAGAATTCCATTTCCCAGTCGGGGCACCGCTGCCTTATCAGGACTGGGCTATCACCCATCTGGGCTAACAGCCTGGCTGTTGGGCAGCAATTGCCATTCCATAATGGATTCCCCAAGCCCCATCCCCGCGGCACTGAAATGCCAAGACAGCTCTTTGTTCCTGCACACATTAACATTTCAGTGAGGAACTGGGCCCCCACAGGCTGCTTGTTGTCTGGAGATGAGAGAGAGAGAGAGAGTCAGGGCCCTCTTTGTCACATCCACTTTAGCATAAGCCTCTGCAGATCCTGCCCAGCACCGTGAATAGGGTTCTCCAGCAAAGTACTTTACAGCTTAATTTTCGTGTGCTGTGAAAAGGATAAGGGAAATACTCTAAAACACTTTAAAAGAAATTAATTTGCCTTTCAGATACTGGAACAGGATTTTCAAAGCGGTGAGAAAGGATTAATGTCAGCACAAACAGTCGGGCCAAATCACCCAGAGCTGCTTACAACGCACTTCCCATTGTGCCCTTGTCATCTTAAGGCTGATCCCAGCTAAGGAAGCACAGGGAAAGCACAGCTCTGCACGAGGCCTTGGGTGCACTGAATGCTCTGTGCCTCAGCCACGGGATTTGTCAGCAGGGCAAGGAGAGAGAAAAAGAGGTTTTGTGTTGCCACAGAAAAGCGGCCACGTGCAGCCCACATGAGGATTCCTGTGGCACGGAGTGACAGTGCAAGAGCATTCCCAGGGGATGCTCCCCTCTCCCCTCTCCAGGGCCAACACTGCAGCCCCAGGTGACAAGGAGCCTCCCCTGCACACCCCCTGACCAGCACCGTGCAGGATGGAAGTGCCTCTTCCTCACTGAGCCTTCCTCCCACACCAAGGGCAGCAGCACCAGAGACCCTTTTCCTGCTGTTCCCTGGAGAAGCAGATTTCCCCCTCGCCTGCTTCACCTCCCTGGTTTTATTTTTTCTCTTTGAGGATGAAACAAAGCTCCAGCCTGTGCAAAATTGTCTCCTCAAGTCCCAGCTACCAAACCACAACCACTCCAAGCACAAACCTCCCTTCAACACCCACACCCCACTGTCCCCTGTGGGCCACATCTGGCTTCTCACAGCCCCCCAGCCCTGCTGCTGTGCCTTCCCCTCCCTCACTCTGCTCCAGGTTGTTCCTGCTGCTAAGTGACTCAGGGAACTCATTCCTCTGGCACCTCTCATCCCCTGGCAGTGCCACAGCTCCTCTCCCACCCGGGCAGCTTCCCCTGCCCATCCCATCACCGTGGCCTTACCTCAAAGTCAAAGCTGCCAGCCAGGGCTTCAACATCCAGGTACACGTTTTTTAACAGTCGTGAGGTCCCAAAGAAACTCTAAAGGATTAAAAAACCCCAAAAAAACCAAACAATGAAATGGCCAAAAGTGAGTTGCGACCTCTGCAATGCCATGGGAGGGGTTCCTCAGCAGTGAAATTAGGCAGCAATGAACCGACAGCCAGTTCATCTTGGAATGACACCGTGGCAGATGTTGATTTACCATGGGATGGGATTGCCATGTGAAAATAGCTTCAGATGCTTTTTGGGGGTCAAACAGCACAAATGAAATCCCAGGGGCAAATGGAACAGCCATTCCCAGGGGAGCATCAGGAGGCTTCAGCACCCTGGGCACAGCAAGAGCCAGGGCACACAAATACCTCATTTTCGCTTTCTTCCTCTTCATTTCTCCATTTCTCTGCCACGTTCAAGGAACTTTTCTCTTCACAGATGAAGTCCAGCAGGTTCTTGGAGCGGCTGGTGGGCTTGGGGATCTCTGCAGGCTGTGAAGAAAGCAAAGTGAGAGGTCAGACAAGAGGAAAGGAGAGACAGAGACTCAGTGAGACACGGGGTTCTGTGAGGGAGGTCAGTTCCCCACCACTGAACATGTTTGTTTATTTTTGAAGATGTTTATGCCTATGTTTTGCACATGTTTTGCTCTGCCTTCCTTTAAAGGATCAATTTCTTACCAGTTAACAAATCTTACTGACCCCAAGGTCACTTTGTAATAATAAACAAATAAATCACTCAACATGGCAAACCTAACATCAATCAGGACAACAGTTCTTTTAAGTTTATTCTCAAATAGAAGAGTGAAAATAGTTTATTAAATGGTATTATCTGTATTGTTTGTAATGCTTCATTTGGACTCCATATTCTACAAAAACTTAACACACTTTTTTCCCTCTGCAACAGCTACTGAAACAATTCTTTAAATCTGCTAAATGTAGCAGAAGAAAGCTCACCACTAATTTAGCCCTGGGCTCCCTAGAAATAGAAATAGAAAAGAAAAACAGTTTTTTAACATACAACAGTATTTCAAAACTGACAGAAGAGCACAAATGCTGTCATTTAGGTGTCCGCACACCCGTGACCCTTTGCAGTGTGCTTCCCAGGGCACAGAGGGAGCCTCACCAGAGTTCCTTCCTTGGGGACAAGACTGGAGCCTGCCACACTCCCCAGGTCCAGGTTCAGGGGCCCTCGAAGGGATGCAGATGGGGTGAGGCCACGGAGAGGAGAGAGGGCACCCAGGGGAGGCTGGATGGGAGCCAGCTGGGAGCCTGGGGGCTGCAGAAGCACAGGGAAATCAATCAATGGCAGGACAGCACCCAGTGCAGCTCCCACTCCTGACCTTGGAACGGGACAAGGAGCTCCCCAGGGCAAACAGGGGCTGCTGGGGAACCCTCACCCCACACCCAGCACATGGGGCAGGTAAGGAAACAGGGTTTGATCCACTCACACATTTTGCTTTCCAAAAGCCCACCCGAATGGGTCCTGAACACTCCTCTCCCTCCCAGACACACCAAGAGTGCGTGCTCACTGCACAGTGCCTTACAGCCAAAATTAAAGGTGACTCTGCACTCAGAGTTCCCACCCCAGCTGATTCTCTGCCCATCACAGTTTGGGGTCACTTTGTGTCCCTGAAGCCACCTGCTCATGCTCTGCCCAGCCCTCCCCAGAAGCACTGCAGGCAGAGCCCACTCACGGGCAGCTGCTTCAGGAACTGCTTCTCCTTCTTGTCCTTCTTCTTCTCTTTCTTCTCCTTTTTTTCCTTCTTCTCCTTTTTTTCCTTCTTCTCCTTTTTTTCCTTCTTCAAGATGCCCTGTGCCAGCAGCTTCTCCCTCTCCCGGATGACCAGCTGCCTGTAGTGCTCATCACAGGGGTGCTCCCACATGGAGTGGCCATTTTCAAAGTTGAAGAAATAGATATCGCCTGTGATATCTTGGCTGCTCAGCAAAAACAGCAGGAAAAGGTGAAAGAGCACGTTAAAAATACAGCTGCACAGGCCAGAACATCTTTGCTGACGGTGTGAGCACCTAAAGCTCAGGGAAGAAGAGTGTGATGTCCCCAAGAGGCCAAAAACAAACCAGCAGCTCTGCCAGGATGCTCACATCCAGCTTCCCAAACAGATTTTTCCCCTTTTTCTGCCACCCCAAAAAGCCCTGAGCTCCTGATACCCCATCTAACCCCGTTGTCTGCCAGTTCAAAGCCATTCCCCTTGTCCTGTCACAGGGGATGCCCAGCACAGCAGCTGCCAGGGCTCTCACCAGGCCTTCCACTCGGGGGGCATGGGGGTCACCAGGCACTCCCTGGCCAGCCACAGCAGCTCTGATTCCTTGTCAGGGTCGATCCCGATTGTTGGCGCAAAATCCCGGATTTCTGGGGAGACACAACAGCAATCGGTGAGGCTGCTCTACCCAACAGATCTGGGCACACTGGGGACTCCTGAGCCCAAGCAAAGCCTCCAGCACAGCCCTGTGTGCCTGTAGAGCCCATCCTGCCAGGCTGGGGACACGGGGAGTGACATCAAAAATGTGACATCCTCTAAAATCCCGTGTATTCAACCCTCCCCACCCCACTTCAGGTGGGGAGGGTTGTTTTCTGTTTCAATTCTTGTTTTCTGAATCCACCTGGAAGCAACCTGCACGCCTGAATCCCTTCTCCCAGCTCCTGGGAGAGGGGGCCACGCTCACCTTGCTCTTTAGGGACGTAGGATTCATTGTAGTCCTCTTCCAGAACGAGCTGGTTCCCGATGCGCATTCCCCCTGCCATGGATCCCACACCTGCAACCAGCACAGAGTCACAAGTGCCCTCAGAAAGGGAAATTCCTCGTCCCCAGCACACGGCAGAGCCCCTGCACTGCAGCACACACAGTGAAACCAAACCAAAGAGCTTCCACACACACTCCCAAGGGCTGGGGAAACAGGGAGCAGAGCTGGAGTGGCACAAAGTTACAACCAGATCCTCCAGGCCTTCGAGTTTCGACAGGAAAGATGCTTCAGGGACTTTTTAACCAGGTCAAAAATGAGCTGAAATGCCACAGGTAAGAAAGAGAAAGCAAGCAGCTTTCCCAAAGCATTGCCTCGTGATTTAACTCACACCAGAGCTGGGCCCTTACGAGCCATCCAGCACGGGTTCAGGCAGCTGGAATTCACCCACCTCGCCCCCAACATCCTCAGCTGTGGCTCTGTGTGGCCACATTTGGCCAGCACAAGCACTGGGGGACCACGACTGCTGCTCAAACACACAAACGAACGACAAGGTCAAACATTTCAGCCAAATCCTCAGGGCAAAAAGCATTGCTCTGCTTTCCTCTCGAGAACCAGGGGTTCGTGGTACCCGCCAGGTACCCACCAGTGATACCCACCCAGAGCAGGATCCCCACCTGTGCCACGGCCATCAGTGCCCTCCTCACCTCCCTCTGTCCTCAGCCCAGTCTGTATTTATAACTCTTATGTAAAGCAAGTCTCAGAAGCAGCAATTAATCCTGGCAGTTTACAGGCAAAGCTATCCTCAGGACATCCAAACCACACCAGCAGCACGGAGCTCGCACCACTGCCCCTCCCAAACGTCCCCAGTCAGAGCATTTGGATGTGGGCACCTCGCTCGGGGCCTTCTGTTGCTGTTTTCCTCTCCCAAAATTAAGTCATCCCCGTCTCCCATCCCTGGCGTTGGCGATGGGGGATGGATTATGGGCTGACTCCTCTCCCGGAGACTGTGCCCCATCACACATGGGGAGAGCTTAGTGTGGCCTTTCAGTGCTTGAGGGGCAGCTGAAACAGACGGGGACAAGGGGGAACGGCTTTAAACGAAAAGAGGATGATTTAGGCGAGATATTTGGAGGGAATTGTTCCCTGTGAGGGTGGTGAGACCCTGGCACAGGGTGCCCAGAGCAGCTGTGCCTGCCCCTGGATCCCTGGGAGTGTCCAAGGCCAGGCTGGACAGGGTTTGGAGCAAGCTGGGATAATGGAAGGTATCCCTGGCCATGGCAGGGGGATGGAACTGTTGGAGGATGGTTTCCAGGTCCCTTCCAACCCAAAAAACCGCTCTATAGCTCTACGCAAAGAGGACCGGAGCCCCAGCGCAGCCGCCGCCGCGCCAGCCTGGAGCCGCGGGAACAGCGCGGCTGCCAAGGAGGACAAACAGCATGGGTTAACCGGCTATTCTAAAAAACAGAGGGAAAAAAGCCGTTTCCGCCCATATCGCGACAGCGCGACAGCCCCCACGCGACACACGCACAGCCGGGAGCCGGCACACCCCGCGCGGGGCGGGAGGCCGGAACCGCGCGGCGCGGGGCTGCTCCCCGCGGGCTGCGCTCACCGAGAGGAGCCTCCCCGGGCCGGTGCCGGTGCCGGTGCCGGTGCCGGTGCCCTGCCCGCCCGCCGCTCACCGTGCCGCGGGCCGGGCCCGCCGCTCCGCGGGTGCCGCCGGTTGCCGGGAGCGCGGGAGCCGCCGCGGCCGCTGCGCCAGGCCCCGCCCCCGCCCCGCCATTGGCCGGCGCGGCGATGCGCGGCGTCCGATTGGCGGCCGGGGCGGCGGGATGCATGACGTCACCGCGGCGGGGCCGCCGGGGGGCGCGGTTGCCATGGCGACGCGTGGGTACGGCCCGCGGAGCGGCCCGCGGGTCCCGGCGGGGCGGGACCGGCCCGGGCAGCGCCACGGGGACGGGGAGGGGCACCGGGACAGGCCCGGGGGGACCGGGCAGGGCCGGGGCGGGTCTCTCGGTGAGCGCTTCCGCCGGCGGGCGGGCTTTCCGGGGCGGGTCCGTGCGCGCCGCCATGCCCGCCGCTGCCGCGCCGCCCGCCCGCCCCGGCGCGGCCGCCCCGCCGAGGCGCGGGGCGCTGCGGGCCCGCTGACCGCGTCCCCCGAGGGCTTCCCGCGGCCATGGCGCCCGCCTGGCCCTGGCTGCTGCTGTGGCTGGGGGTCCTGCGCGCCCTCCCGGCCCCGCCGCGCATCCGGCTGCCGCTGCGGGGCGGCGCGGCCCCGCCGTCGGGGCTCCGGCAGCGCCGGGCGCCGCTGGACGCCGAGCCCGAGAGCGCCGGCAGCTTCGTGGAGATGATCGACAACCTGCGGGGCAAGTCCGGGCAGGGGTACTACGTGGAGATGACGGTGGGCAGCCCCCCGCAGAAGGTGAGGTGGGAGGGGATCTCCGCATCTCTCGCATCCCTCGCATCTCCCTCATCCCCTGCATTCCCCGCGCCCCCGGGGGCTGCGGGTGCCCCTCTGGCCCGGTGCGGGGCTGCGGGGTGCGAGCAGAGGCGCTGCGGGTGCCACCATGGCTTCGCGTGGCTCTCGCCGCACGGCCCGGGCGGCGTTCCCGCTTCCCATCGCTCCGGTGATGCTTTGCCTGCTGACTTTCGGCTAAAACTGACAGCAGGCGCCCGCCGAAGGTGACCCCAGCGCTCCGGGGGCTGCCCGGGCGCTCTGGGCAGGCTGGCCGGTGCTGCGTGTGCCTCCCCGTGCGGGCGAGCCAGGCTGCATCCCTCCATCCCTCCATCCCTCCCTTCCCCCTCCATCCCTCCCTTCCTCCCTCCCTCCCTGCCTCCATCCCCGCTCCCGAGCCGGAGGATGCCGCTGGAGCTGGCGCGGGTGTGGGCGGCAGGAGGGTGGGATGTGGCTGCACAGCCCCGTGCCCGCCTGGAGCGGGCACATGCAGGCACGGAGGAGCCCACGGCCGAGCCGTGCTCGGCAGCTCCTCCCGGCACAGCCCCGGGCGCAGCTGCCGCCCTGTGCTGCTCCCGGCCGGGGGAGATTCTCCAGAATCCCTCCCGAGCTCGGTTTTCCCGGGGACCTCGTGACGGCTGGAGTTGGGGCAGCGCCGGGAGGCAAAGTGCAGGAAAATGGGATGGCCCGGATGGAAAGGGAGCCCACAGGGCCGGCAGAGCAGGAGCTGGTGCGTCACCAGGCTCTGATGCTGCTCCATCTTTTTGTCAGCATCCCCCACATGCTGGAGCTGCGCTGCCCAGCTCATGTGGCACCGTGTGCCTGCGCTGGGGACAGGGTGAGTGCTGAGGGCCAGGTGCCAGTCACACAGCACGGGGCGACCAGCTCCTCCCCTCTTTTCTGGATGAGATCGGGGAGGTTCCTGCTGCTAAATCCTTTTGTGCCCATCCTGATCCCCGTTGTCACCAGCAACAAGTCTGGCCCGGGGGTCGAGCTCGCTGATGGAGGCTCCATGTTCCTCCCAGCACAGGGCCACATTCCCTCATGCCTGCCACCACCACTTTTTGGGTGCTGCCAGAACAGCCAGCACCCACACAGGCTCTGAAATAAAGGCTGGCTTTTCCCCGCGAGCTGGCTGTGCTCCGTGTGCGTGGTGGGAGAGAGCGATGGGAGCGAGATGTGGACAGAGGAATGGTACCACTGCCATGGAAATTGGATCTCTGGGAGCACTATTGTGTTGTCCCTGTGTGCCTGGGATTTATTGCCTGCTCTGTTTAGGGGGGGAAAAGGAGGAGATTATTTCTGAAATCTAGTTTTAAATGTGATTTCATCATCTCCTGCCTGCCACGTGTCGCAGCTGCCAGATAATTTCCGTGCGAACCACCTGTTCCCAGGCACTCGTGCGTTCCGGAGCCAGTCACCCTTTTGGGCAGCATCTTCCAGCCTTGGATTGCTTCCAAATGCAAACGTGGTGCCTGTGCTTGTGTCTGCATGTGTGTGGCTCTGTGTGTGTGTGTGTGTGCTGGAGCAAAATCCTTCCAGGCTTTGCAATGGAATGAGAGGATTCATATGAAAGGGTTTGGCTGTGCCACTGCAGGAAATTGGGACCGTGTTTGCCCCGGGGGGTGTGTGCCTCCTTCCCAAAGGCTCACACGCAGCAGGGGGATGGTGATCCAGCTCCTCACCTTTCCTTTCACCTTCCCGATGCTGACAGGGAAGTTTCTGTATCCCCCTTGTGCTTTAATTTTGGTTCTGAGCCGTGCTGCGCTGCCAAGTCACCGTCAGCAGCTGATTGCTCACACATTCCATGTGTCCAAGCATGTTGGTTTCCCTGGCTCCCCAGAACGGGCTGATTCATAAACACACAGGGAAGAGGGGCGAGCCGAGCAGCAGGAGCCGGTGCTTTGGGACAGATGGCCCAGGCTTGGTGCCCCAGGAGCAGCACACAGCTCTAGGGACACGCGTGGCACAGAGCCAGGGCTGCTGCCGAGATGCCCGGAGGGGCTGTCACTTCCAGGGACAGGTTTCAGGCAGTGTCCCTGCCACACATGTCCTGGCCTGGCCAGTTCACGTGCCCATGTCCTGGCCTGAATGGGTGGCTGGGTTGAGTCTTGAGGATCTGGGTCCTCTCCACGTGGGTCCTGTGCGTGACCCCTTCAGCAGGATGGAGCCTCCTCTCCCTGCAGTGTCAGCTCAGCAGGTCCTTCTCCAGGGAAACCAGTCTCCTCTGGGTGCCCTGGGGATTGGAGATGAGCTGTGTGGAGCAGGTGGCCCCTAATGACCCTCCCACGGAACCGGGAACAGCCCTGGGAATGGCGCAGGTGCCAGATTGCCCGAAGAAGGTCGGGCTGTGTGGTGGGCACTGAGCTGGCACCCACCCAGGGTGGGTACTGGGGGGTGAACGTGGCTGCTCTGATCTTTACCCACGGCCTGAAACGTTCCCCTGGGCAGAGAGGTGGAGCTGGGGCACTCGGGACATGCCAGCTCCTGTCAGGGAGAGCTCTCAGCAGCTGCAGCCGGTGCTCCTGCGATTAACACAAGCGCATTAACCTCCTTCCTCTCCCTCTGACTCCACAGATTAAGCGCCAAAGCCTCGGTGCTGCTGCCTGGGCTGGTGCTGTGAAGCACCTCCCGGGTCTGGGGTCAGGGCTCACCCCAAGCTCCACACTGCTGGGAGGCTCTGATAGTCCTGCTCCCTCCCCGGCAAATCCCACTGGCCATCCCACCCAGCAATCCCAGCCTGGCCATCCCAGCCTGGCAATCCCATCTTGGCCATCCCACCCAGCAATCCCGTCCCGGCCATCCCACCCAGCAGATTCCACCCCAGCCATTGCCCCCCAGCAATCTGACCCCAGCAATCCAACCCCAGGAATCCCACCCCGCAATCCCAGCCCGTCAATCCCATCCCAGCAATTCCCATCCGGCAATCCCCCTCTGCAATCTCACCCCAGCAATCCCACCCCGGCCATCCCACCTGGCAATCCCACCCCGCAATCCCACCCCACAATCCCAGCCCGGCAATCCTGCCCTGGCAATCCCACTCTGCAATCCCACCCTGGCCATCCCACCCCGCTCCCTGCCGGGCCACAGGCACAGGTCAGCTGAGGGCAGGGTCTGGCTGGCCTGCTCCTGGCCCTGCCCGTGGGATGTTTGCCAAGCCCGGTAATCCTGCCCCGGCAGGAATGAGTCGGGAGCGGGGCTCGGCATATGGGTGGCGATTAGCGGGCGTGGGGATCTGCGGGGGCTGCCCACCAGCCATCCTTCCCACCGGCTGTGCCAGCAAATCTGCTTTCCTGGCAAGGGGAGCCTGTGCCCCCTGTCTTGCTGCTGCTCTCCGGCCCTGTGACACCTGCCAAGTGCTTCCTGAATCCTGCCTGTGGATTTGGGGGCTGAGGCCGGGCCGTGCTGAGCGAGGAGCTCCTGCTCTGTTTGCACAGTGCTGGATGGTGTTTGCTTTTTGTGCAACTCCCTGATGTCGCTGCCTCCTGCTCCACCACCTCCTTCTCTCCTCTCTGGGCACAGCAAACAAGGGAGTCCCACTGCACTCATGAGCCTTCCTGTCTGTCCTCCTTCTCCAGCTGAATATCCTGGTGGACACAGGGAGCAGTAACTTTGCTGTGGGAGCTGCACCACATCCCTTCCTCAGGAGATACTACCAGCGGCAGCTGTGAGTATTCTGGGGGCACACAGAGCCCAGCCACTCGGGCACACTGCTGCTCCTTGCTGGAGGTCTGGCCAGACCCTGCCAGGTACAACCTGGCCTCTGGGATGGCTGGATCCACACAAACCCTGCTGATCTTACTCATCCCTTTGGTGCCATTGCAGGTCCAGCACCTACCGTGACCTGCGGAAGGGGGTGTACGTGCCCTACACCCAGGGCAAGTGGGAAGGGGAGCTGGGCACCGACCTTGTCACCATCCCCCACGGCCCCAACGTCACTGTCAGAGCCAACATTGCTGCCATCACCGAGTCAGACAAATTCTTCATCAACGGCTCCAACTGGGAAGGGATCCTGGGACTGGCGTATGCTGAGATTGCCCGGGTGAGTCCCTGCTCACAGTCCTGGATGTGAGCACCAAAACGCTTTTTCTGTGTCCCTGTTTGTCCCCTGGGGCACAGCAGGGCTGGTGAGGGGCACTCCCCTGGGTGCAGAGAGCTCCTGGAGAAGGGACAGCACTGACACATCCCTGTCCTGGCTCTGCTTTCTCCTCCCACCAGCCCGACGACAGCCTGGAGCCCTTCTTTGACTCCTTGGTGAAGCAGACGCGGGTGCCCAACATCTTCTCCCTGCAGCTGTGTGGGACAGGCTTCTCTCCCAATGAGACAGAGACCGTGGCCTCGGTGGGGGGCAGCATGGTGAGCACTCCACAGGAGGCTGGGAGGGTCTCAGGGGCACTGCCAGCACATGGTGGCAGCGCCGTTCTGTCCCCTCTGCAGATCATCGGTGGCATCGACCGCTCGCTGTACGTGGGTGACATCTGGTACACTCCCATCCGCAAGGAGTGGTACTACGAGGTCATCATCGTCAAGCTGGAGGTCAACGGGCAGGACCTGAACATGGACTGCAAAGAGGTGAGGGGGCAGCAGGGGACCTGCCCCACGGCACTGGAGACACCCACCATCGTTCAGAGAGGGCTGGGAGGGCAGTGGGGCTGGGGTCCTGGGTCACTCCTCCTCTTCTGCCCCCCAGTACAACTACGACAAGAGCATTGTGGACAGTGGGACCACCAACCTCAGGCTGCCAAAGAAGGTGTTTGAGGCTGCGGTGAAATCCATCAAAACAGCATCTTCGGTCAGTGAAATCCACCCTATCCCCACAGGCATGGCCCAGGGCAGGGCTGTGGGCAGTGTGGCTGCCCCTCACCAATCTGGCATCTCTGCTGCCTGGCCCTGCTCACCTTCCCTTTCCCTCTGGTAGACGGAGAAGTTCCCAGATGGCTTCTGGCTGGGGGAGCAGCTGGTTTGCTGGCAGGTCGGCACCACCCCTTGGCACATCTTCCCGGTCCTGTCCCTCTACCTGATGGGGGAGGCCACCAACCAGTCCTTCCGGATCACCATCCTGCCCCAGGTGAGTGCTGGCCTGGCCAGACCCTGCCTGGGGCGAGCCAGAGCATGAGCTGGAGCAGACAGTGCTGGGCGGGCACAGCTGCCTCCTCTGCCCCCTTCCCTGATGGCTCCTCTCCCCCTGCAGCAATACCTGCGCCCAGTGGAGGACGTGGCCACCTCTCAGGACGACTGCTACAAGTTTGCCATCTCCCAGTCCTCCACCGGCACCGTCATGGGCGCCGTGATCATGGAGGGTTTCTACGTGGTGTTCGACCGCGCCCGCAAGCGCATCGGCTTCGCCGTCAGCGCCTGCCACGGTGAGCTGGGCCCGGGGGGACAGGGGGGACAGAGGGGATGTGGGTGTGCAGTGACCAGACCCTGCTTCCCCCACCCACAGTGCACGACGAGTTCCGGACGGCCGCGGTGGACGGGCCCCACCTGCACTCCAACATGGAGGACTGCGGCTACAACATCCCGCAGACGGACGAGTCCACCCTGATGACCATCGCCTACGTCATGGCGGCCATCTGCGCCCTCTTCATGCTGCCCCTCTGCCTCATGGTGTTCCAGTGGCGCTGCTTCCGCTGCCTGCGCCGGGACCACGACGACTTCGCCGACGACATCTCCTTGCTGAAGTGACGGCGGAGCGCGGGGCAGCCCCGGGGCCGCAGGTGAGGCAGCAGGGCAGGGGCCTTGCTCCGGGGGCTGGAGTGTGGGGCAGCGTGGGGAGCTCAGACCCTGTGCCCAGGCCTGGGGACTCGGTGTCCAGCAGGACCAGCAGCCTGGGCAGCCCCAGGCCCAGGCTCCATTCAGCTGGGGCTGCAGCAAGAGCGTGGCAGCCGGGCAGGGGGAGAGTGCAGCAACCCCATCCCCGGAGCTGGGGCAGCTTCTGTGCTCCAGCACCAGGACAGGACAGGCTGTCCCAAGCTCTCCCACCCAGCCTTGCCTGGCCTGATGGAGTGATGCTGATGAGCCATCCCCTTCCATCCCTGTGCATCCCTTTCCAGCTCGCCCTGCGGGGAAGCTGCCAGCCCAGGCTCTCTTGCAGGGAGCTGTGCTGCAGCTGTGCCTCTCCTGTGACTCCCTGCACTGAGCCAGACTCCAGGAATCATCCTGGAGCCATCCAGCCTCGGGCTTTTCAGAGACATCCCTGCAGGGCCAGCCTGGGCTGCCCAGACAGGGCTTTCCCTCCCACCCTGCTGCCTGTACACCGCTCACACCGCTCACTCTGACATCTCCGGTGCATTTTCCTGCATTCCCAAGCTGTGCTGCCGCCAGCCCCAGGACTCCCTGCACCCTCCTGGGACAGGCAGGAGCAGGCACCCCTCCTCTCCCCGTGTCACACGGGATGGGAACCTCCCTGCCCTCTCTCCCAGCCTCAGCAGCAGCTGCCAAGTAGGAGCCAGTGCCAGGAGTGAAGTTGCCAGCCCTGGCACCGGCTGCTCCCCAGCCCACCCAGCCCTTCAAAAGCCATAGGGGAGCCTGTGCCCCCCCTGCAGCCCCCCCAGCTCACTGCCAGCGCATCCCACAGCACAGCAGCAGCTCCTCTCTGCTCACTCCACACGTCCAGGCCTGGCTGTGGGACACCCCGGCATCCTGGGGACAGGCGGCAGCTGTGGGAACTGCAGCGTTTGTTGTTTTTTGAACACATGGTTGTATTTATTTCTTTTTGTTTTTTTACCAAGCGTGTCACTGGTAGCGCGGCTGCGCGCTGAGAGTGTGTACAGAGCCAGTCCCACGTGTACAGACCACGGCCACCTCTCACCTGTACAATATATCCATATACCTCTATTTTTAATTCTAGCCCTGAAAGCCACTGTTCCAACATTAGGGGTCGGTCCTGTTTTGTTTTAGGGTTGTTTTTTTTTAAATCTTTTTAGCCTTCTGCTCAGTCCTCGGCCACTGTGGCCACCACCCAGGGCCAGGGCTCACGCCGTGGCCGCGTGTTCGGTGGGAGCACGTGATGGTGAGGGGGGTCCCAGCTGGCTTGAGGGGGGCGTGCAGGGCTGGACCACGCAGAGCAGTGGCTCACAAGCCCACAGGACCCTGAGCACAGGAGGCACTTCTGTCCTCCTGGTGTTCCTGCAGCACAGGGAGGATTTTCCCGTGTGTGAGGACAGCCCCTCCTCCCCGTGCTGCAGGATCGCCATCCCTTCCCCAGGGCAAACACCCGTGACCTTGCAGGCAGTGCTGGTGCTGTGTTCCCTTGCTTCTCTGCCTCCAGCCTGGATAGGAAAGTGCTCTAACACGGAGATTCCACAATTAAAGGCATCACTCCCCCATGAACAAAGAGGGGATACCTGCAGTGCCAGGGCCGAGCTGGAGCCACCGGGTCAGGCAGGGACAGACTGAGGAGGCACAGCAATCACCGAGCATAAAGCTTGTTAACTAAATCCTGCAGCCAAACGATTCTTTGGGAAAGCAGCGAGGGAGCCAGGAAAGGCAGGCAGCGTAGAGAGCAGCCAGCCCTCGCACGGGGCACTGCCACAACAGCCCCCACACTGCCCCTCCTCACACCCACAGAGCCCCCAGCCTCGCTCCAAACCCGCATCCACGCAAGAGGGCAACGTTCTCCCCCTACCCTCGTGCCTGCCCAGGACCCCCAGGACCCCAGAGACTCTGTTGTGGACCACTGCCTTAAAACACGCCCCGAGCGTGTGCGTGCGTGTCGGAGGATCAGCACCCAGGGTGCTCCCCTGCCCTCCCGGGGCAGAGGGGCCGCCAGCGGTGCCGAATTCCTGCCGCAGACCGCGAGGAAGAAGGGGGGGGAAAATTTTTAGAGAGTCATTGCAAGATTTTCAGCGGTGCTGAGCACCTCGCAATCCCACCGAAATCCATGGAGAAAGGGTTGGCGTGTCAGCCCGTGCTTCAGGAGGAAGGACAGGAGAGGGGAACGCAGGAATTTTTGACAGGTTGGTTTATCCCGAGCTGCAGCGCAGCCGCGTCCGTCCGCTCCCTCCCCAGGGCCCGGTGACAGCAGGGCATGGGACGGGACAGGACGGGACCATGGGCTGTCGCTGGAGGCTCCAGTACTCTGTAACCCAGTGTCTATGTAAGAACAATGAATGTTAACACGGTAAATTATTATGACATTAAAATAAAATGACCACAAAAATAAACGGCTCTTTATCTGCAGCTCGTTCGTTGGCAAGAGGGGAAAAAGCAGGGGATGGCTGGCAGGGGCATGGGGGTGGTGAGGAATGGCCCTAGGAAAGAGCTGATGGGATCCAAGTGGGAAGAAGAGGCAGAGGCAGTTCCCAGCAGGCAGGGAACACTGACCCTCACCTGGAAGAAGCCAGCAAGGCTGAGGACTAAGAAATGAGGAGCAGCAGCAAATCACTGCATAATATACACACTTTATTTATGAATTTGTATGTATACAGACTTTCTATACACACATTACCTATATAATAAAAATGTACATGTGTATACATGATCGTATAAATATAGAACTGTAGAAATCTTAGAACTGATCCTGTCTATTCACAGCAACTCCTCCCAGGGGCTCACGTTGTCCCAGCAGCCGTCATTTGGGGCTTGGGCAAAAGGGGCAAGTGTCATTCGTGTTGGTTTGTGCCCAGAATTTGATGCACTGGAAGAGAGAGGATTAGTCAAGAGCCACTGGCACGTCCCAAAGGTGCCATCATTGTCCACAGAGATGGTTTCCTTTGCTCCTTGCAGCCTCCATCACAGGGTCACCATGAGGAAGGAGCCCTTGGCACCTTTGCAGGACCATCAGGCCCTCCTCAATGTCAGTTTTCATTTCCTTGAGGGGGCCACTGCTGGAGGCCTCAGAGCTGTTGGGATGGGGGTTTGCCCACACAGGTGACCCCACTGCAAGACCCATGGGATAGAAAAGTCTCCTCCTCTTCCCAGGAGCTCCTGTGGCATCCCCAGCCCAGACACCTGGGCAGCAGTGGCAGCCCTCCCCTCACCCTATGTTCCAGATCCTTCCAGAATGTCCTGCTCCAGGGGCTAACCCTCAGAGACACAGCACAGGCTCAGGGACACAAGGGCAGCCTGTCCCTAAAGCCACCACCCACCAGCCACGCAGGGTGGCCCAGCCAAGAGCACAGAGAGGATGGGATGACAGGATGCAGGGAAGCTGTTTATTGATTGTACCCTTCTCCTGGTAAGGTGTCAGGACAGCAAGGACTCGGGAAGGGTCACTTGGAAGGACCAGGAGGAAGCCCCGAGCAGCAGGACACACTCACCTCCTTGTGCAGCACGTGTGAGCAGGCCATGGGGTGAAGGTCACCGGGCTGCACGAGCTTCTGGCACATCAGACACAGCTTACAGGCAGCTGGGGTCTGGGATGGGCAGTGAGGGAAAGGGAAGTCAGACACATGGAGGCCACAGGCTGCTCAGTCCCCTCCTCAGCCATTATGCCCTGAGAGCCACCATGTCTCGTGTCCCTCCAATGTGAAACACAAAGGATCTATGCCCCCAATCCTCCACCTCCCCAGCCCAGGTAGCTGTGTGAGGAGAGAGCTCCCAGCTCCAGGGGCTCATCCCTTCAGCCCTGTCCCCTCCCCATGCCCCAGGGACACCAAGCAGCCTTACGTGTGACGCTGTTCCAGGGTAAGCGACCTGGGCCGGGGGCAGGAACATGGGGGTGCTGATCTGAGGCAGTGGAGCAGAGAACATGGGGGCCCTGATCCGGCCCAGAGGCTGCAGCAAGAGGCAGAGGAGGCACATCAGAACAGCCCGGGAGGAAAGGACAAAGGAGTCACCTCAGGGAAAACTGTTCCCTGGTTACGCTGCAGTCAGCAGGAAAGGGAACCCAGGGGACAGCCCTGACACACAGCCCAAGCTCTGTGGGGAAGCAGGGGCCAGGGGCAGCTCTCCCTGCTCCCCAGGCCCCCCTTGCAGCAGCCCCCACGCTGTCCCACCTGAGCACCGGCCGCTGCCCGCTCCTGCTGCTCCGCCAGCTTGGCCGCCACCAGCTGGTTCAGCTCCTCCATGGTCAGGCCAGCCATGGTCCTCCGGGCAGTCTTGATCTGCTGCAGGATGTTGGTCAGCTGGGCCCTGCATGGACAGCAGCCTGCTAAGAGTTCCTGCTCCTCATGGACTGGGATACCTCAGCCACCGCTGCCTGGGGGCAGCCGTGTGCTCTCCCCCACCCTCCACGCGAGGTGAGTCACATGCTGAGAGGGCTTCTCTCCCCAAAGCACTGGGGAAAGAGCAGGGAACCCCCACAGACAGGCTGGGGGGCTCCTGGCCGTGCCCAGATATCCCTGCAAAGCTCCTAGTGATTGATTCCCATCCCCAGCACCATGGCAAACTGATGGAGACCACCACCTTTGCTCGCTTCACTTCCCGCAGACCCCACTCACACCAGGAGCCCCCCTTTCCCTGATCCCAGCTCCCACTCCACACACAAGCCCTCGAACCCTCTGGAAAAACACCACCAGCCCCTCACTTGTTGCACTGTGGGAACCGAGTGAGCAGCTTCTCCAGCAGCTTCTCCAGCTTGTCGGCCGGCTGGGGCTGGGGCCGGTGGAACTCGGGAGCGACGCTCACGCCGCCCAGGCCGGGCGGAGGAGGGATGGAGGCAGCCGGGGCCATGTGGGGGCTGTGCGTGCCGATGAGCGATGCCACCACCGGGCTGTTCCTCCCCTGGGACGCAGGCAGGGGTGGGGAGGGCTGGTTGGGCCTGGACATGGCGGGGTTCAACAGAGGGAAGGACAGCGCCCGAGGGTCGGCGCTCGGCATGACCATGGGAACGGGGACGGGGCCGATGGGGAAGGGGAGCCGGGGAGTCAGGGAGGGGTTGGGCTGGAATGCCGTCAGCATGAAATCTGTCTGAGAAAGAAAAACAGGGCAAGAGGGAAGGGCTGGTTAGAGTAAGACCACCAGGGAGCAGAGTTGGGTGCCCTCTTCCCCAGCCAGAGAGGTGGGATGAACTGCAGGCACTGGCAGCTGGCAAGGGAAGGAGACCCTTCCCCTCCCCTCTAGTAAGCCCAGACAGGGAATGGGCCATCCCACACATGCACAGCACCTGTGCCAGGGCCTGGCAACATGGAATGCCCATGCTGTGGGGCTGGAGAGGCACTCACTTCCGAAGGCGGAGGAGGCAGCGTCGGCGTCGGGATCTGGGGGAGGCTGCTCAGCTTTGTGCCATTCCTCACCATCTGGATGTGGTCATTGAACTGATCCTAGCAGAGAGGGAAGAAAACGGGCACATTTATTAAACCTGAGCAAGTCTGGGGCATTCTAAGCCCTGGGGTGGCAGGCCCTAAAGCGGCACTGGTTTGGTTGCACAGAAGAATGGAAGAGGAGCCGGAGGGAGAAGCAGTGTGTGCGTGCAGAACTGCTCACTGCTGGGCCGGGAGAGGTCAGCAGGAACTTACTCGGACACTTTGCTTGGTCATTCGTATCCTGTTCAGCCTCATCTCCCACTCCTGCTTTGGCCTCATGGTCTCCAGCGTGGGTGGTGCAGACCTGCAAGCACAGCTGAACTTTCCCACTTGCAACTGTGCTCTCACTGGCAGCAAAGTGGGGGCAAGCAACCCCCACACCCTCCTGGCCTCCCCTCCTCCAGCAGGGTGGGACAGGCTCACCCCCAGGCGAGGCACCCCACTGGGGGACACACAGGGACACCACAGTCAACAGCACTGACTGAGCCTGGCAGATGGACGGTGACAGGGGATGAGCACAGCCCCACACCCCCTTGCTGTGTGACATTATTAAATCACATTGATCCAGGAAGAAAACCACAGAAGTCCTGAACTATTCCAGTCCCACCTCCAGCGTAAGCAGAGGAGGAGGAGATGGGACACAGGGACACCTGAGTGACCCTCCCTGCCACTTCTGACACGACACAGACTTACTTGAGGTAGGTGAGGTGTAGCTCTGCTTCTTTTTCTGCTTCTTCTAGTTTCAACACCAGCAGCTCCTTCCGGCTCTCCAGGGACAGGATCTATGGAGAGAGGCTCAGTTTCTGTATTCCCGTTTCCTGCTGCCAGACCAGGCACTGGGCACTGCTCCCCACTAATGCTCACTGCACTGACACTTGCTCATCGTTCCTCTTACCCCACAAAGTGGGACTTGGCCTTGCTCCTCATTTCACAGCATTGTCCATTAACCCTCTGGAATCTCAAACCAACCACTCCACAGGGAAGAAGTCACCAGCTCACCTCTGCTTTCCAGGCCCGCTCTGTCTCCTCAAGGATGTTCCTGTTGATTTCATTGTGCTGGTTCTTCAGCTTGTCCAGCTCCATCTCCCACAGCTGCCTGCACACAGAACAGAACGAGTCCCCTTAGGCTCAGGTACAGAATGGTCATAAAGGAATCAATCCCAGGAGCTCTGGACGGGGTGGAACCATGGACGATCAGCAGCCTCCAGACTGACACCAGCCCCAGCTCCCTGGGCTGCGTGAGTCACTGTCCCAGGAGTGAGCTGTTCCCGAGCACACAAACAACCAGTGTGCAAACACGCTGGGCAGAGCGAGGAGAACTCCCCCCAAGCAAAATTCAGCCCAATCCCAGGGAAAATCTGAACCAGGAATCAACCTGAGCAGCAGGCACAGCTATGCTGCTCTGATCCTGGGGAAAGTTCAAAGCTGGGCATTTCCACCTGTGCTTGGGGATCTGGAACATCCCTGCCCAGCTTTAAACACCTGAGCGTGCCAGAGTTTAGTGTAGCTGGACAGCTGTGGGGAACAGACAGGGAAATCAGTCTGCCCTAATTCTGGGAAGCTGAAATTCAATCAGAGGTAGCAGTTACAAGCTGAGTCAATCCAGCAAGCACAAACTCTAATCTTATGGGATCTTTATGTCACAAGTATCCAGGAGTCTGTTTGCGACTGGGATCAAAGATTTAATCCAGGAAAGGAGATAAAACCTCTAAAGCACGTAACTGGCCAGAACTGCTGGATCATTCTCTCCACTCTGTCCCACCAGGAGCATCGGATTCACTCTGAGGCAAAATGACAGGAAGGAAAAGTGCACTGGGCAGCATTAATCAGGCAAAGGATAAGAGCCTTACTTCTCATCGGACTGCTCTGCGATCAGAGACGCAATCTTGTTTTCCTTCTCCTCCTGCTCCTTCAGCAACCTGCACAGGGGAAAAGGGACAGCACAGCTGGAATCCCAACAGGGCAGGGCCCTCGTTCAAACCAAACCCCCTCCTGACACATCCTGAGCACACAGCACGGGCTGGGGATGGCTCCCTGCAATGTGAGAGGGAAAACAGCCACCAACAGGAGCACAAATCCTGCTGTCTCATGACACTGCACAAAGGCTGTGGCACAGAACCAGGCTCGCTGCACGGGGCTGTGCTGCTCCCCCAGCACGTGCTCTGCCATGGTCACTCGGGGAGAAAAGGGCTGAGCACTTGGAGCCATCACTGGAGGAGTTTTACCCAAAAAACATCACCGAGCCCTCAGAATAAAAACCAGACCTCTATGACATGACAGAGTGGCTCCATGAAAGTGCCAATTCAAATACAGGGCCTATCCTAAATTCCTCCATATACAGGTCTGACCTAAATACTCGCTGCTCCCAAAAAGTTTAAAGCTCTTTGCTCCATCAGGTTTGTATCAGGGTTAAGCAAGGCCTTCTCTCCCCAAAAATAAACACTTTCTTTTCCGTACAAATACCTTCTGCCTTTCTCACAGAGTTTCTCAATTTCAGCTTTGAGATCCTGCTCTTTCTGCAGGAATTCTTTCTTCTCTTTCTCCATCTTCTTCTTAGTCTCTTCTCGTTTGATCGTAACATCCTGAATCGCTTTCAGGATCTCCTGGATTAAGAGAAACATCACACAGATACAGAGCAAAATTCCCAAGCAATGGTTTTGATTTAAAATCCATTATTTTTTTTGATTAATTGATTAATGAGATTACACAGCAAAGTCTTTCTTTTTAGCAGATCCAGTCAAGATAAATATTGGTTATTATGAGGAAACTCAGGAGACAGATGCTTTGGACCACAGGTTCTCCTGTCTCTTCAAAAGGACGTTAAAATTAATTACAGATTAGGTTAAACAAAACCAGTTCTTCACCAAATACCTGGTGGTTTTTCATCTCCTCTTCCCTCCGCTGCTGCAGCTGCTTAAGCTGGACCTGCAGCTGATTCTCCACCTGCCTCTGTTTGTCCAGCACCTCCTGGTAGCGCTCCTTCAGCAAGGCCCGCTCAGACATCATCTTGTCCTGCAGAGGAGAGCAAAATTCCTCTGTAAAAACAGCTTAAGGACTTCAAGGCTGATATTTGGCGATCTTGGATCTTTTCCAACCGTAGTGATTTCCATGATTCTATTTTTACAGGAAAAATGTGGGAAGAACAGCTCCAGCTCCTTTGCCTGGGAGAGTGAGCAGCAGAGCCCAGGCCTGAGCACGGGGTTTTGATACCCACCAAGTTCTTCTCGATGTCCTGGTCTGTGTTCACATCTGCATCGGCCGCCTTGAAGTCAGTCTGTGAAGGGAGATGACTGAGATCAGACCCTGCAGTGACAGACAGTGACTCCAGGCCATCCCTGGGCACCTGTTCCAGTGCCCAGCCACCCTCCATGGAAAAGAGTTCTCTGTCATATTGACAGGAAACTTATTGTTTTAGTTTATGGATATTGTTCCTCAACCTATAGCTGGGAACCAACAAAAAGAATCTGGCACCGTCCTCTGACACTCCCTGGAGATATTTATGTGCATTAATGGGATCCCCTCTCACTCTTGTCTAAACTAACCAGGCCCAGCTCCTGCAGTCTCTCCTCATCAGAGAGATGCTCCAAGCCCCCCATTCATCTTTGCAGCCTCTGCTGGACCCTTCTTCAGTAGCTCCTTGTCTTTCTTCTACTGAGAAGCCCAGAACTGGACACAGCACTCCAGGCGTGGCCTCATTCGAATTTTAATTAAAGATTAATTAAAGACTGTTCAAAGCGGAGGACAGGGCTCCGGTGTGTTTTACCCTCCCAGTCTCGACTGATTCAGTTCTTTGTCCTCCAGATTCCAAAAGAGCCTTTCAGGGCCCTCGCCCCGCACACCACAGACCCCGCGAGTCCCGGGGGAGCTGCTCCCACCTGCACCGCGATGTTCTGCGACGGCCGGGCCGGGGCCGCCTCCTCGTCGGGCTCCTCGGCCGCCGCTCCGCTCTGCCCCGCGGCCTCCGCGCCGCCGGCCCCGGGCTCCGCATCGCCGCCGGGGCCGGGGGCGGCCGCGGGGTCGGGCTCCCCGCCGGGCCCGGGCTCGCTGGGGCTCTCCGGGGCGGACAGCGAGCTCCCGCTGCGAGAACGGGGACATCGGTCAGCGCTGCGCCGCGGCCGCATCCCGGCTCCATCCCGGCTCCATCCCCGCTCCATCCCCGCTCCATCCCCGCCCCATCCCCGCTCCATCCCCGCTCCATCCCGCTGCCGCTGCCGCCCCGCCGGGCCCCCCCTTACCTGCCGGGCGGCGCGGCGGGGCCGGGCTCGCAGAGGCGCGGCGGGTCGGGGCCGTCGACCTGCGCCTGTTCCAGCGCCATGGGGGCGGCTGCGGGGCTGGGCCGGGCCGGGCGAGCGGCACCGGGCGGCACCGGGGGGGCACCGAGCGGCACCGGGCGGAGCGCACGACCCGCGCCCCCGCCGCGCCGCCCCTTCCGCCCCGCGCCCCGGCGGATGTGACGCCGCTGTCAGCGGCTCCGCGGTTCCGGCGGCGGCGGCGGCTCATGCCCGGTGAGCGCTGCGGGGCGGCACCGGCGGCCGGCGGTCCGGGCGGGGGATGCGCTCCGGGGCGGGGGGCAGCGGCTCCGCTGTTGCCGGCTCCCCGCGGGTCCAGGCGGGGGTGGCGGAGGGCAGCGGGGGTGTCGTGCCCGTGGGTGACCTCCGCGGTGTCCGTGGTGCCCGGCGGAGCGGGGAGCGCCGGGGATGCCCCGGGTGCTGCGCGGTGCCGCTCCCGGGGTGCAGCGAGGGGCGCTTAGAGCCCGACTTTAGGGAGAGGAAGCTGGAGCTCGGTGTCCGGCAGCAGGCGCGGCTGATGAGCTGTGTCCGAGGGGAATGGAGCGGATCGAGGGAGGAAAAGGGCCGGGGGTGCCGGGCTCCGGGCGCGTCCGAGCGAGCGGGATCGAGGGAGGTGTTCTCCCCGCTCGGCGCTGCCGTGGCTTGTGGAATGAGGGTTGGACCGCGGCTCGGTGGTGATTCCCACCCGTGCCAGGGAAAAGCAGGTTCCTCCGGCCGTGGAGCAGGTGAGGAACGAGTTCGGTGGGGCTCCTGCGAAAGAGGAACCGGCTCTCGGCTGCCCACGGAGTGTTGCCCGTGGTGTTTGTTCTGGGGAAACGCGCATCGAGAGTTTCTTATCAACTTCTTATCAGAGGCGAGAGAGGAAGTGGCTCCTCCTGCCAGCCCAGCGCGGTGTTTTCTGGCCCGGGGCTGCCACCCAGCAGGCAAGGCAGGGTTGGGAGCGATCCCTGCCCAGCCTGGGTGTGCCTCCCGTTCTGAACCGCTGGGAAGGAGCCACCGCGGCTGGGCTTTCCCGGAAAGGGGATCTGCTGTGCAGCGGGTTGGTGGCAAGCCCCGTGGGGCTCCCTGGGACCTTCGGGTGAGGCCCTGGCCACCGTGCCCCTCATCAGAAGGGGTTTCTCACCAGTTTGACCCGTGCTGTTGCAGCCCGCCTGTCTGATGCCGCATTGGAGGCGGGGAGCGCCGCTATGGAGCGCAGGGATGGAGGCCACGCTCTGCATCCACACGTGCCTTTGGCTGAGCGCTGCCTGGATCCCCCTGGCCTCGCCGGCCGGCCAGCAGCACGCTCCGGACACTGACGGCCGGCACGGGAAGCTGACGTGGGCGGTCAGCTTGGATGCACCCGAGGAGGAGCTGGAGCAGCGGGCAGAGGAGCTGGCCCGGACTGCGGGGCTGGTGAACATGGGCCGTGTCGGGGAGCTCAAGGGCCATTACCTCTTTGCCTACCAGCCCGATGGCCACGCGGCCACTGAACACGAAGCAATAAGGAGGTCGGTGGACACTTTGTTTGCACAGCACGACAGCGTGCGGTGGCACTCGGAACAGAAGCTTCTGAAGCGCTCCAAGCGCAGCCTGCACTTTAACGATCCCAAATACCCCCAGCAGTGGCATCTGGTGAGTGGTTTCCTGGTTCCTGCTGTGCTCGAAGGCTCACGCTGGTCGTGTGGTCATGCGGGAGGCAGAACAGCCTCTTTCTGTTCTTTGGTGAGGAGGGAGCCTGCCCTGCCTGCCACGTGCTCGCTGTGATCACGGGAGGGAGCAGCTCCCGCAGCTGGTTGTGCACTGGTGGCACTGGGGTGGGCAGAGGGGTTTGGCTGGAGCGCGCTGTGCCCTCCTGGTCATGGCTCGAGCGGCTGTTCCTCGCTGTCAGCCTCAAACAATCTCCCCTGGCTGTCCTGTGAGTCCTTCCCGTGCTGGCCCCAGCCCCACACATCACATCCAGTGCATCCAGGAGGTCCCCTCAGCGCTGACGCTGTCCCCTCGCTGTCCTTTCTGGTGCTTAGAACAACCGCAAGAGCCCCGGGAAGGACATCAACGTCACGGGCGTGTGGGAGCGGAACGTGACGGGGCGCGGGGTGACGGTGGTGGTGGTGGACGACGGCGTGGAGCACACCATCAAGGACATCCAGCCAAACTACGTGAGTGCCTGCGCAGGCTGGAGGCCGGGCAGGGTGACAGAAACGTGTGAGAGCTCAGAGTCCAACCTGTGCCGTCACCTTGGGCTCAGCCAGGGCAGAAAGCGCCGGCAGCAAACCTTTCCTGGGAGATTTTGCACCCGGGTTTCGGGGTTACCTGCCTTTGTGCTACCTGTGGGAGGCAGCTGGCCCCCCTCTGACCTGCAGCAGTGCCTGGAGCTGCCTTGCTTGGTCCCTTCCCCATGGCAGCAGATAGGAGCCCTGTGAGGAAGCAGCCTCCAAGTTCCCGTGACTTCCAGCCTGTGTTGCATTCTCTTATCTCCTGCTTCTCCCAAACCGAGGAGAGCAGAGCCCCGAGTCCTGAGTGTGTGTCTGTTTCCAGAGCCCAGAAGGCAGCTATGACTTGAACTCCAACGACCCTGACCCTATGCCTCACCCTGACGAGGAGAACGGGAACCACCACGGGACCCGCTGCGCCGGGGAGATCGCGGCTGTGCCAAACAACAGCTTCTGCACCGTGGGAGTGGCCTTTGGGAGCCGCATCGCGGGTACGTGCGGGCTGCCAGAAACCCAGTGTGGCTCAGCCCCAAATCCATGGGGCTCCCAGGCAATCCAGCCTGCCTCAGCCCCAAATCCATGCAGCTGCCAGGCAATCCAGTGTGCTTCACCCCCAAATCCATGGGGCTGCAAGGCAATCGCCCCCAAATCCGTGCAGGGACAGGCAATCCAGCCTGCCTCAGCCCCAAATCTGTGCAGGGACAGGCAATCCAGCCTGCCTCAGCCCCAAATCTATGCAGGCTGCCAGGCAATCCAACCTCATCACTCCTGGAACTGTGCAGGGACAGGCAATCTAGTGTGCCTCACCCCCAAATCCATGGGGCTGCCAGGCAATCCAGCCTGCCTCACCCTCAAATCCATGGGGTTGCCAGGCAATCACCCCCAAATCTGTGCAGGGACAGGCAATCCAGCCTTTCTCACCCCCAAATCCGTGCAGGGACAGGCAATCTGCCTCACCCCTGGATCCATGCAGGGACAGGCAATCCAGCCTGCCTCACCCCTGAATCCGTGCAGTCTGCCAGGCAATCCAGCCTGCCTCACCCCCTAATCCATGGGGCTGGGACACGGCTCCATGGGCTGCAGCGGCTCTGAGTCAGCGGTGCTGTGCTCGGGCTGGTTGGGCTGTTGCAGAGGAGTGCCTGCCTGAGCTGCTCTCCAGAGGAACCAGCTCCTGGCAGCTTTTCCAGAGTGTTCCTGCCCTCCCTGGCTGCCAGGCTTTCGGCAGAGCAGCTGTGCCATGCTGCCTGAGCCAGGCAGTTGTGCCACGACGTGCCCAGGCTGTGTCTGGAGGCGCTGGGACAGCAGATCTTGGCCAGTCCCTCACTGCCCTGGCCCCTGGTCTCAGCTCTGCCTTGTGGATGGACAGGGGCAAAGGGACAGTGCTGTATCTGCCCCCTGCAAGGCCAGGGAATGTGTGCTGTGCCCAGGGAGTGTGTGCTGTGTCTTGGCTGTCTCCAGAGCTCATGAGCTCCTCTGCAGAGGAGGAGCCCTCTGTGCCCTGCAGGATGTGTCCCTGGCAGGGTGGGGAGAGCCATGCTGGGACGTGGTTCTGTCCAGACCTGGTCACACCACAGTCCCTGGGATGCCAGGGGGGGTCAGGGCACAGCAGGCAGAGGGTCCCAGCTGGCAGCAGCAGGGATGAGCTCACTGTGTACCCACAGCACAGGGAACAGAAGGGTTTGCCCCAATCCTGAGGTGCTGCCTCAGGCCTCAGCCCTCCAAAGCTGGGCTGGCCTTGCAGGGTGAGCACAGCGGGGCAGCCTCGAGCCTGGAGTTTGTGTGCAGTTTATGCAGCTCATGTGACCTGTGCAGGTCACATTCCTTGTCCTGTGTCCTGCAGGCATCCGAGTGCTGGACGGGCCCCTCACGGACAGCATGGAGGCCATTGCCTTCAACAAGCACTATCAGATCAACGACATCTACAGCTGCAGGTGAGCCCCCAGGGCACCCTGAGCCGGGGTCACAGCTCATGGCTGAGTGCTCACACAGCTCCCATCCTCCTGTGGCTCCAGTTAGCCTTGAGGCACCAAAATCCTGTTCCTGGAGAGCTGTCCCAGGCTCTGCACAGTGCCTGCAGTTGTGAGAGCTCCCTCTGTGTGCTGCTGCAGCACATCCCCTGGGCTGGCCGTGCTGGAGGGGACACTGTGCCCCCCACTGTGGTCAGGCAGCCCTGGCTGAGCCGTGTGACGGGGACTGGAATGTGTGAGAAGCTGCTTGTTAAATAAAAATCAAACTTTTTGTCCGCTGGAATCTGACCCAGGGTCACAGCGCAAACACGACAGCGATATCCCAGCAGCGAGGGGCCATCCTGATGGGTGGGAAAGTGCAGTGCTCTGCAGTCCCAGTGGTGGTGCTGGGAGCAGCTGGTGGCTGCTGGGAGCTCACTGCAGTGGCAGGAAGAGCTGCCTGTGGCTCCTGGGGCTGTCACCTCACGGTGTCTCTCTTTGCAGCTGGGGTCCCGATGACGACGGCAAGACCGTGGATGGCCCCCACCAACTGGGAAAGGTAAAACCCAGCCCCAGCAGCCCTGGGGGAGCCTCCAGGGCTTGTGGCTTCTTGCTCACCCATTGAGGCAGGGAGGGACGTTGCTGTGACACTGAGCACGTCTGTTTGTGTCCCTTGGTGCCAGCAGAGATGTCCCTGTCCCTGTGCGGTTGGGAGAGGCGTCGCTGCGGCGGCAGGGCAGCGCTCAGGCAGGGCAGGATGAGCTTTCCAAGGAGAGGCTGGTCCCAACAGGAAAAGGCTCTTTCACAACCTGGGGTTGGGCTGACAGCTTGTGCAAGCCACAGGATGCTCCCTGCTCAGGAGGCTGAGCTGTCCCAGTGCTCAGGGTGGTTCCCGAGGCAGGGATGGAGCCTTTGGAGTAAATAAGGGGAGTGGGATTGCAGTGGGAGGAAGAGTCAGAGCTGAGGCTGCTCCTTCCTAGGCCATTAAGGTTTTCTCAGAGCTGCTGTGCTGCAAAACACACCCAGCCTGCCTGTGCTGCAGAGAGGGGTCACCGAGGGGCCCCAAAACCAGCAGTGGTGCGTGGTTCTGCTCCAGTGCTCTTGTGCTGTGCTTTTCCAACCACAACTCAGCAGTTCCTGCGCTCTTCGGGGCAGCGCTGACAACCGAGCCGTCCGTTCACCATAACAAATGGTTTCCAGTTCTGCAAGTTAATTTATTCCCTCCCTGCCTGCAGAGACAGCTGGAACAAGCTCCAGGACACAGAGCACGGGCAGAGCTCACTGTGCCACAGCACAGTCAGGAGGGCACAATGTACCTTCGTCTGCCAGGGGGAGGGAGGGCAGGGCAGGCACTTCCAGCGGGGTTGTGTTCTTGCTCATCCATCAGAGGCACCCTTTCCCTAGCTGGGAATGGTGTCTGGGCTGGAAATGTGCTGGAATGGGGCTGGTGGTGCTCAGCAAAGGCAGAGCCCAGCGTCGGTGGGGCTGGGCACTCAGGGGCAGCCCTGATCCCACATCCTGGGCTGGCTGCTGTCAGAAAGCACTGGGATCAGTCTGGAAGGAGCTGAGAAGAGCCCCCCTGCCCTGTCCCTCTCCACAGGCTGCCCTGCAGCACGGGGTGATCGCGGGTCGCCGCGGCTTCGGGAGCATCTTCGTGGTGGCCAGTGGCAACGGGGGCCAGCACAGTGACAACTGCAACTACGATGGCTACGCCAACTCCATCTACACTGTCACCATAGGTGAGCCTGGCTCTCCTGTCTCCTCCCTTCCCAGCCTGGAGCAGTGAGGTCATCCCAAAAACACACAAGCTGCCCAGCTGGGAGCTGGCTGGATGGTGGGAATCTGTGGGAAAGGGTCTGGGAACGAGCGTGGCAGTGTCCAGGGTGTGCTGGGCTTCAGCCCCCAAGCCTGCAGTTTGCTTCTGACCTACAGAGCAAGAATAGGCCAGAGGAATTCCAGACCTCCTTCCCAGGGCTGTGGCAGACACTGCCACGTTCAGGGAATGACCTGGAGTGCAGCATTCCCATCATTTGTGTTAGAGGAGAAATGTGTAATCCACGTTCTCCAGAGCAGAAGCTGCGTGAGGGGCAGAAGATCTGTGTGACACTGAGCACAGGGAGGGATTATTTATCGTGGCTGCCCTTCCTGTAGATCTCCCAGCTGGGAAAAACACAGGCCTGGTTCTGATTTCCCAGCCCTTGGAAGAGCAGTGGCAGGGGGGGCTCTCAGGGGACCAACACCTTGAAATTCCAGCGGTTGGAGCAAACCAGGTTTCCTGCAGTCAGTGCCTTTCCCGTTCCCCAGGAGCCGTGGATGAGACGGGCTCCATGCCCTTCTATGCCGAGGAATGTGCCTCCATGCTGGCCGTGACCTTCAGCGGCGGGGACAAGATGATGAGGAGCATCGTGAGTACCTGTGTCCCCTGCGCCCTGCTGGCCACCCTGGGGACAGCCAGGACAGGGCTCTGTCCCCTCCCATTCCCCTGCACTTCCTCTGTGAGCCAGGGTGTGGATGTGCCTTTATCCAGGCCCTGCACAGACACAGGGAGGGTCCTGTTTCCCTCCCTCCTGCCCAGCCAGCCCTCCTCGCTCTGCTCCCCAGGGATGCTGGAGCACGAAGAGCATCGGGCTCTTTAAACCACTTGGCCCCAGCTCCTCCTCTGTTCTGGCACGTGGGCCTCTCCTAGTCGAATTTTTAAGAATTTTTTTATCAGCTTTTCCCTTTTTTTGCCAAAAAAACGACTCCTTGTCAACAACACGTCCTTTCTGCCCGAGCCAAGCAGCCAGGGCTGTTTTCCCCCCTGCAGGCCTGACCCAGCCTGTCCCTCCCTCGGTGCCAGGCTGTCCCCACCACAGTGCTGTGACCCCTTCCTGTCCTGTGTGGTCAGCAGGGACCACACAGCCCAGCCATCCCAGCACAGCTTGGGGGGAACATCACTGGCTCCTGATATTTGAGGATCTGCCACCAGGACAGGTACTTCCCAAAAGCACTTTCCTGTGGCTCTGTGCCTGCCACAGAGCAGCTGAATCCAGGCTTGTCCAACAGGCTTCCCCTGGTGCTGGGTAAACCAGGGGAACAGGGAGAGCCTGGGATCCTCAGGCACCTGGCTGGGACTCAGCAAGTTCCTCCTGCAGCCCAGAGCCAGGACAGGGATCTGTGCCCAGCCAGGACATGGCACAATCTGCCACAGGGAGAGTAAAACCCAGAAAGGAGCTGATTTTTCCTCTCAGAAATCACGCCAGTTGTCCCGGGCTGATTTGGAAAGTACTGACAGTGGGAAAAAAGGGAAGCAGCAAGGGCTCTGCTGCATTCCATCAGGAGCTGCAGGCCCCTGGGTTGGCCTGGCTTCCCCCAGCCCGGTGTGAGTGCTTTGAAGGTCACAAATGTACCTTCATTTAAAACTCTGGGTCACGAACAGGGGGGCTGGCACTCCGTGGGGCAGCCAGGGTGAGATCCACACGTAGCCTGGGAACAGCCTGTACCACAGTGGCTCCAAACCCCACACAGCCCTTTTTCAGGAGCACACCCAGCTCCTGGACACCCTGGAGCTCGCTGCAGTGGTGCCAGAGTTAACTTCCCTGCAGCCATCTGCTCCAGCTTTTCTTTTTCTTTTTCTTTTTTTTTCTTTTTACCAGACCATAAACTTTGTGTGGTTTCCTTAATGGGAAGAATTTAATATGGCTCTTGGCACTGGATGTGCTTCCTACTGAAAGTTTGTGCTCTCAGGGTGCTCTGTGTGGGACACTCGGTGTCCCAGCGTGAGCCGGAGCCACTCACAGCTGGAAAAATGGGATGGAGTCAAGCAAAAACACAACAAACCCTTGGATTTTGGTCTTTCTCCCCATGGGGAGCAGAGGGAGGTGGATGCACTTGCTTTGCAGTGAGGTGGCATCATTTGGGAGCCTCAGGACATCTCTTTGGAGGCTCAGTGTGCTCTGCACAGTCCCGTGTGGCCCCTCTGCAGCCTGGTTGTGACAGTGATCAGCAGTGACGGTGAGGAAGAACCCGAACTGTGTCTGCCAGGAGCTTCCCACAAAGTTGCTTAATTAGGGCTAGTTTATCTCTCTCTCTCCAAAGGGAACTGTCCCCATTCATTGCTTCCCAGCTGGGATCACTGTCCCTGCAGTGAGGCTGTCCCAGGATGTTTCTGGCTGGCTGTGAGCAGGGACAGTGGTGTCACAGCCTGAGCTTGGGCACAGCTCGGGGCCAGGACCACGTGTACCTGTGCAGCCACCCCAGCTCAGCACAGTGGCCTGACAGAGGCCTGTCTCCTCTTCCTGGGCAGGTGACAACAGACTGGGACTTGCAGAAGGGCACGGGCTGCACGGAGGGACACACGGGGACATCAGCTGCTGCTCCCCTGGCCGCGGGAATGATCGCGCTGATGCTGCAGGTGCGGCCGTGCCTCACCTGGCGCGACGTGCAGCACGTCATCGTCTTCACTGCCACCAAGGTGAGGGCCTGGCCCTGCCCTCCTGCCTCCCTCCTTCCCTCAGGGGTGCAGCAGGACAGCCAGGGCCCTGCTGAGCACATCCTTGTTTGTGTCTGCTGCCCCTCCATAAATCTCTCCCTCGTCTGGCTCCCAGCGCGGGGATTGCGCTTCCCCCTCACCCCGTGTTCCTTCCAGGAATGTGGCTGAGGCATTTTCCCCTGTCATGATAACAAATGGGGTATTTGCCTCAGGAATGCCTCCATCTGCCAATGTAGGGGTCTTCCAGGGGCTCAGCAGGTTCCTGGGGCTCAGCAGGTTCCAGGGCTCTGCAGGTTCCTGAGGCTCAGCAGGTTCCAGGTGCTCAGCAGATTCCAGGGGCTCAACAGGTTCCAGCAGCTCTGCAGGTTCCAGCAGCTCTGCAGGCTCCTGGGGCTCTGCAGGTTCCAGGGGCTCTGCAGGTTCCTGGGGCTCTGCAGGTTCCTGGGCTCAGCAGGTTTCAGGGCTCAGCAGGTTCCTGGGGCTCTGCAGGTTCCAGGGCTCTGCAGGTTCCAGGGCTCAGCAGGTTCCTGGGGCTCTGCAGGTTCCTGGGGCTCAGCAGGTTCCAGGGCTCAGCAGGTTCCAGGATTCAGCAGGTTCCAGGGCTCTGCAGGTTCCAGGGCTCAGCAGGTTCCTGAGGCTCAGCCCTGTGTGTGTGCAGTGGGGCTGGCCCAGCCCAAGGGCTGACACCTCTGCAATGTCACCTCATGGTCCAGGCAGTGGGAAAGTGAGGAGTTCTGCCCTGCCCTGGCCTTTCCTGGGCTCTCCAGAGAGCTGGGCTCCTGGAAACAGGCACAACAGAGAGCTGGGCAGCAAACCCAGCCTTTCCCTTCACCCAGAGCAGGAGTGGGAATTGACTGGAGGGATGGGGCTTCTTCCACACCCCCTGGGGAGCAGGACTCTGTGTCCAGCTGATGCTGTGCTCATTTTGGCATGGGACAATGTTTTCCATAACTTCCAAGCCAATGTTGCCAGAGCAGTACAACCCAACAAGTGATGGGACCCAGATCTGTCCTGCCCCAGCTCTTGTTGATTTAAAGGAGTCCGTTCCTTCTCTCCAGGCCTCTGCCATGCCACAGGCAGTGGTTTGAGCAGCAGGGAGCAGCTGGGATGTTTCAGAGCAGAGGCATTTGTGCCCTTTCATGCTGCTCCTTTTCCTTTCTGAGGAGCTGGGGAGCCACTTTGTCCTGGGATTTGTTTCAAACAAAGGTCAACCTGTTCCTTTCTAATAAGGCCATGTGGGTTTGCTTCCCCACCACTGTGGGATGTGTCTGGGCCTCCTTCCCTTCAGGCCTGGGGGTTTCAGGCTGCTGGGGTGGCCCCAGGTGACCAGAGCACCCCGTGTGTCTTTGCAGTACGAGGACCGTCACGCCAAGTGGGACACGAACCAGGCTGGCTTCAGCCACAGCCACCAGCACGGCTTCGGGCTGCTCAACGCCTGGAGGCTGGTGAATGCTGCCAAGGTACCTCCCTGCCCTCCCACACCTGCCCCGTGGGCAGGCACAGCAGCCCAGCCCCGCGCTGGGGACGAGTCCTGTCCTGGTGATGCCGTGGGGTGACACCGCTGCAGCTCAGGGCCAGCACTTTGGCCACCATCCTGCTGGCCCTGGCTCTGAGGCTGCCTTTGGTGTGAGGTCATGAGGCTCCCAGCAGTGTCTGAAAGCTGCCCTGAGCTGCTGCTCTCCAGCACTATATATAGCCATGGCGAGGGCCCTGACTCACAGCAACGGGAGCTTCGTCAGCAGCCCCAGCACCTTCCTCCCTCCACAGTGGCTGCAGGGAGGGTGTCCTGCCCCGAGAAATGGGCTGTTCTCAGTTCCAGGGGAGTGGTGTGGCCACAGCAGGCAGCGGCATCCCCATCTCGTCCTCCTCTGGTCACACACGTCCCTTTGGCACTTGGTCCCAGCTCGGGTGTGGAGCCCTGCACAGCTGTGCTGGGTCACTGCTGCTGCCAGCCCTGCCCCCAGGGCAGAGGGATGTCCAGGCTGCTCCCTCTTCCTGCAGGCGTCTGGGTTCTGCTGTTCCCTGCCCCACTCTGCCAGGGGCTGGAATGGAACAGCCTCAAAACACCACTCAAAGTCACTGTGACAAACCCAGAGCTGGGCAGTCCCAAGTCTTGATCAACCCTTCTGGCTCGCCAGCAGTGACCTTCCCTTCTTTCCTGGGGATGGGGGCACTGCTCCCATCCCTGGGGTGTCACAGCAGCCTGTGTGTCCCAGGGCATCATCGGGAGAGGCCCCTTGGCCCACATCCAGCACAGGAGCAGCTTGTGAGAGCAGTGGGAGATGGAGGGATGGATGTGCAGGGAGGATGCAGTCCGTGCTGAAGCTCTCTCCTTGCCCTGGCAGATCTGGGAGTCCGTGCCATACCTGGCCTCGTACGTGAGCCCCGTGCTGAAGGAGGGCAGGAGCATCCCGCTGCTCCCCCAGGAGCTGGAGGTGGCCTGGAACGGTAAGAGCAGGTGTGCCACGGGGAGCCCCTGCTGGCAGCCAGCCCTGCCCGCTGGAGTGAGGCACAGCAGGGCAGGACCAGCCCCGGGCTGCAGGAGGCCAGCGAGGGGTTAAGTGCTGGGCTGCCTGGGCTTTTTCCGCTGCCCGTCCCCAGGGGATCTGCTCTGCCTGCTGTGATCCCCTCCCCACAGCCCCATCCCTGCACTGGTGTGTTTGGGGAGCCAGACAGGGCTCAGGAGCAGGGCCGGGCTGGGCAGCGGCCAGAGCTGCTCCGCTGGCTTTGACCATTTTAGGAAATGCTGCAGCTCCCGACTTGGCCAGGCCTGGCCAGAACAACAACGCTCTGCTCGGGCTGCTACCAGGGGGAAGGGGAGCTCAACCCCAGCCCTTCCCAGCCCCCAGCAGGGCCTGCACGCTGGGGACACTTCTGGCTGTGTGAGGGGCCTGATGTGCCCACATCCCCCCTTAACAGGGCCTGGGAGCACCCACCCAGCCAGGCTCACCCCCTCCAGAGGGGCTGTGGTCAGCAGCTCTGGGGCTGTGGTCAGCAGCACTGGGTCTGTGAGCATTCGTGGAGCTGGGAACAGTTGGAGATGGGATGGGGCAGCCTGGACACCTGACATCTGCTCCCAGTCCCACACGGGGCAGCTGGGGAGAGGCAGAGACACCGTGGGTGTCCTGTTAAGTGACACCACAGCCCAGTGGGGCTGGCTGGGAGTGGGGACTCCATCCCAAGGCCACCAGCCTTGACCAGCACCCCTTCCCTTTCCCAGTCACCCCTGGTGACCTGGAGCTGTCCGGCATGAGGACCCTGGAGCACGTGGCAGTCACTGTCACCATAACCCACCCTCGCCGTGGCAACCTGGAGATCCGGCTCTTCTGCCCCAGCGGGATGATGTCCCTGATCGGGACCACCCGCAGCATGGACTCGTAAGCCCTGAGGGGACAGTGGGGAGGGCAGGACACCAGGGCCTGGTGGCTCAAGCTCTGTGACCCCTCATGGTTGTTCCCCTCGGCAGGGACCCCAATGGCTTCTCTGACTGGACCTTCTCCACGGTGCGGTGCTGGGGCGAGGAGGCACAGGGCACCTACAGGCTGCTCATCAGGGACATTGGTGAGTCCCTGCCTTCCAGGGGGCCCTCAGGGGTGGTGGCAGCTCTGAGCCATGTCCCAGGGAGCTGCCAGCTCAGCACCTGGGCAGCAGCAGCTTGGCTCAGAGAGTTCCCTGCTGAACCAACCTCCTTCCTCCCCAGGAGATGAGAGCCTGAGGCTTGGCACCTTGAAGCAATGGCAGCTGACCCTGTATGGCTCCTCCTGGTCCCCAGCAGAGATGAAGGAGCGGCAGAGGTAGGACACCAACGTCCCCAGCTTGGTGGGAGCCAGGAGAGGGAGGCTGAGGGGTTTATCCCTGCCTGTGGGCTGTGGGTTGGAGCTGTGTTCCTGCCTGGTGGGCATGTGGCAGGTGAGGCTGGGGCTGCCCTCACACCTCATGGGCTGCAGGACACGTTTCTGTGGGCTGAAGGAGACACTCCAGACACTTTGTGGGCATTTTGGAGCCTCCCTGGAGCCCCCTTACCCATGGGACCCTCACAGGGTGTCTCTGTCCCCAGGCTGCTGGAGGAAGCCATGAGTGGGCAGTACCTGAGCGGTGACTTCTCCCTGCCCTGTCCCCCAGGGCTGGACATCCCTGAGGAGCAGCGTTACACCATCACAGCCAACACCCTCAAGGTGAGCCTGCATCCCCCAGGAGGAGCCAGAAGAGCAGGACCCTGCTCAGGACTCTGTGCCTTCTCTGCTGGGCAGCGGGCAGGACTTGGGGGGTTGAGAGCTGTGTTTCTCAAGGAGTTTCCCTCTGCAGACCCTCCTGCTCCTGGGATGCTTTGCCGTGTTCTGGACTTTCTACTACATGCTGGAGGTTTGCCTGACGAGGAACGAGGTGGGGCTGGACCTGGCGTGCTCCTGCTCCCCCAGCTGCAGGTGGTACCAGCAGGGCGGGAAGCACCGAGCCCTGGAGAGCGGCCTGGAGATGGAATCAGTGCCCCTGTACCAGGAGAAGGATGTGGAGGAGGCCGAGATGGAGTGTGAGCACCTGGAGCCTGCCCGGGGCAGGGAGGAGGGGTCCTGGACTCCCACCCACCCCAAACTTTCCAGCAATGGCAGAGCTGTGAGCTTCCATGAGGCAGCCCCCACTGGAATGGGGTTCCTGGGCCGGGAGGCATCGACTGAACTCCTCATAGAGGACAGGGAGCACCAGCCCTGCTGACTGGGACTGGGGCTGGGGCTGGAGCCCTCCCTTGGTACGACCTTCCTGGGCCCAGGCAGCACAGACTCATTGCTGAGCCTCCGTGGACCATTGCCACTGTGTCCTGCGGGAGGTGGCGTTGGAAGTGGCTCGGAAAGGAGAGAGTGCTGGTACTGGAAAGGGAGCTCCCCTTCCCTGGTTCTGGAAAACAAAGCAAGCCTTAAACCCTTTCCCAGCAGAGCCTGTCCTGCCGGATGCTCGGGGCTCCCTGGTGTGTGTGGAGAGCCGTTCCCACAGCAGTTCCACACCGAGCCCCTTCCTGCACTGCAGCCTGGCCAGGACGTGTCACTTTGTCCCTGATTTCTGCAGAGTGAGCCTGGAAAACGCAACAAGGCCCCTCTGCAGGCAGGGACCCCACAGCACTGTCATTTCCCCAGGCTGGCAGCTGGCCCCTACCCACCAGTTATCCCAGTTTAGAAGCAGGGAGTTATTTCACTCATCTCCAACCAGCGCTTCTCCCTGCCCCCCGTGCTCCCATCCTGATTCCTCCTCCCGTGGGCATGGAGCAGCTGTGGGGTGGGGGATGCAGGAATCAGCCTGTTTGGGGGCAGTGTGGGGCTGTCCCTGTGTCAGTGGGCACAGGAGCACCTCTGGTTGCAGGTAGGGCTGGTTTGGGCTGGGGAGGGGAGGTTGAGTTGCTCTGGCAGTGGCTCATCTGAGCAGGGCTGGCTTGTTCACATGTCTTTGGGTTTGGTGGTTTATTTTTTTAAAGCTGGGGTTTGTTTTTTAATCAGCAAAGCCCTTTTGTGTAGCTTTCCAAATAAAGCCTGAAAAACCCTCCTCTCCCCCATCCATCACTGTCCTGCCCTCCCAAAGCTTCCTCACTGTGCAAAAATGCATCACCCAGCACCTCCCAGCCCCGGGGCCGGGGGAAACCCAGTGTTGGGGTGCCACATCTGTGGGGACTGTGTGCCCTCTGTGGGATAAAAGGGGCTGCTCCAGGCAGGGAGAGGCAGGGGCTGGGCCAGAGCATTGGAAGGAGCAAGGACAGAAGTGGGTGCCATGGTTCAGGGGGGAGAGGGTAGAGTTTTCCAAGCCGGGCGGGGAAAATCCGAACTGCAGCTTTGGTTTCCCCGGGTTTGGAGGCGGCAGAAGGAGCATCTGTAGCCTTTTAGGGAGAACGGCTTTGACTTCCCAGGTGCCACCCGCCCAGCTGCTACAGGGCAGGCGGGGAGGAAACCTCGTCAGGCCACGCTAGATGAATATAACCTTTTTAATTTTGACAAAAACGAAGTACAAAACCGAGGCCAATTCTCCCTTCTCCCCGTTCGCAGGGATCTCTGCGGCAGTGGCGTGCGGGCGGCGGGCAGGGCGGTGGCCCCGGGGGCCGGGGCGCGGGCCAGTCCCACCCGAGGGTGCCGGCGAGGGCAGGGCCGGCTGGCGGCGGGGGTGCGAGGCCGGGGGCAGGGGGGGCTGCCCGGGGGCAGGGGCTGCTGCCCGGGGCACGGCGCTGGGGGGCTGCGGCCCCGGGGCGGGGGCTGCGGCGGGGCGCGTGCGGCCGCTGGCGGGGCGATGGGGCAGGCGGGCGGATGCTCCTCAATAAATACCAATGGATTGGCGGCGGCGCTGGGCCGGGGGGAGCGGAGACGGAGGTCCCGGCTGGGGAGGGCTGGGGAAGGCGGGGGGATGCCTAGCTGATGATCTGCCGGGGCCGGCCGTAGCTCATCCCCGCCTGTGACGCTCCCTTGTTGGTGCCCATCTGTAGGCCGATGATGTTCTTGCCCTCCTTCAGCTGGCTCTCGGTGAACTCCCGCTTGTGCTCCTGCGCTTTCCTGCGGGGCACAGGGAGAGGCCGTGGGGCACTCGCACCCCCCAGCTGCTCAGGAGCCCCTCCCGATCCTCAGGAACGCCCCAGCCACCCTCCCTCCCCAGCTGAAAGTCTGGCATCCCGATTCCATGTGCTCAGGGCGCTTCCAGGCAGTGGAAAGAGCCAGCTCTGAGCAGCTGCAGGACAAGGGAGTCCTCATGCCCAGCTCTGCACCCCCGCACTTACTTCATGAACCAGTTGGGGTCCCCGTGGTAGTTGCCGTCGTTCTTGGTGACTGCCAGGCTCCCCAGGGCCATCAGTGTCCTCTGCACGGCCGCCATGTCCTTGGCTGCCCAGGGAGAGAGGGGCGTGAGGATGGGCACAGAACAGCACGGCCACCCTGGGACCCCCAACCCCGACTGCCCCCCTCCCGCACCTTCAAACAGGTCCACAGTCTGGAAAATGTCTGTCTTGACCACACCGTAGTCCTCGGCTGCCTTCAGGAACTGGGCAATCTGTTCCATCTGCTTGAAGACCATGGTGGGCGGCGCGTCGGGGATCTTGACGGGCTTGGAGCCGTCGGGGTAGAGGCTGTTCACCAGCCTGCTGAGCACCTGTGCAGAGGGGAGCCTGGGTTTGCTGCGCTGCCCTGGGAGCTCCCCGTGCTGCCCTCGGAGATCCCCAGTAGCCGCCCACCCCCAGGGCCCCACTTACGATGCCGTTCTTCAGCCAGACCTGGAAGCCCAGGCGGCCCCGCTCGGGGCGTCCCACAGCAGCCCCGCACTGCGCCACGATCCACTCCACCAGCCGGTCCTCCAGCTCGTCGTCGTACTTCTTCTCAATCTTGGACTGCACATCCCTGCTCATGCCATAGGCTGGCCCTTTGTTTGCCATGGCTGCGGTGGTGGGAGACCTGGTGGCACGACAGGGACGGTCAGGCTGTGGAGATGCTGTCCCCTATCCAGGGACCCCACAGACATCATTGTGTCATTTGCCTGCCACTCTGCTGCAGTGGGAAAAAGCCCTCCTGGCTCTTCCCTTGCCAGGCAACAGCCCTCCAGCTCCATCCAGGTGTGTTTGGAGGAGACTTCACCACCATGAGCTCCAAAATCTGCCCAGACAGACAGTTCATGTCCTGGCAGAGATGCCTCATCCCCAACTCTGACTGTGCACAGGAGCAGCCTCATTCCTGTCCTTTGCCAGCTCCTGGTTGGCAGGGATGTCCCTGGTGTGACCAATGCCAGGATCCAGGTGGCAGGGTGACCACGCCAAGGCTGTCTGACTGTGGCATGGTACAGTGGCCGTGGCACAGCAGGGTGGCCTTGGCACGGCAGGGTGGCCTTGGCACGGCAGGTCCGGGAGCCAGGGAGGAGCGTGGGTGAGGCGGGAGCAGTGGGAGCCGTGCCCGTGCCCTTGTAAGGACATGCTGCGGGCAGTGATGGCAGGTAGCTGGCTGCAGGCAGGGCCCGAGGGTGCCAGGGAGGATGCCAGGGAAGATGCCAGCAGGGAGAGGCTCTGGGAGCGGCAGCCAAGCCTTTGTTGGAGCTGGCATCTCTCCTCCCTGCCCGGCTCCTTGCTTGGCATGAAGCCCCCGCGTGCCTCCAGAGCTGTGTGGGTGTCCCACCTCCACACCCAGCCTCCAGCGGGCTCATCCCGGCTGCTGGGCACCCCGGATCCTGTGGGATGGGCTGAGACCTGGACACCGACCCCGCTTGCTGCCAGCAGTGCAGGGGTGTCCCACAAGCCCCATGATTTATGTGGTGATGCCCCACGAGCCCTACGGGCAGCCTGTACCCAGACCCCGAGCACTGCTGGGGACACCCAGTGATGCTGCAGATGCCACAGTCAATCCTGCTGCGTGCCCTGGCCCGACCTGGCACAGAGGGGTCACACGCGGCTTCCTCGGCCACACGGCATCGCCCGTCTGCTGCCCTCGGGCCCGCCAGCCCCGTGCCCGTCTCCTGTCCCGGCCGAGCACAGGGCAGAAACGGGCATTGAGGGCTGGAGCTGCCCCTCCATCGCTGCCCTGAGCCCCGGACGGCCCCTCCGGCTACCGCGGGGACCCGCAGCTGCGCAGCCCCGCCGGGAACGTGGTCCCGAGGAGCAGGAGCAGGACAGAACCCCGGCAGTGACCCCAGCCCGAGCAGGGGATCCTCACCCTCCTCCAGGCGCAGCCCGAGGAGCAGCATCCCCATCCCGGGGCGCCGCATTCCGCCCGGAGCAGCAGAATCCGCGTCATCCAGGGAGTAGATCGCAGTCCCGGGAGCGGCTCCGCTATCCCGGGTACGGAGTCCCCATCCCAGGGAGCAGCACCCCTGTGCTGGGGGCTGGCGTTCCCACCCGGGGACCCTCCCCGCCGCCCCCCCCCCGCCCGCGGCAGGACTTACAAGCGGCTGCGGACGGAGCTCGGGTGATGCTCGGCGAGGGACCAGCGCACTGCCCCGCGGGGACCCCGACCTTGTGCTAAAAGGCGGGCGGCGGGACGGTGATGTCAGTGGGGCGCGGAGCCCGGCCCCCCCCGAACCCTCCCTCCCGGGGCGTCCGGCCCCGCAGCGCTCCGTGACTCCATCCCAGGCACCATATTTGGGGAAAGACTCCGAAAAGCAGCGACGAAAGCCCGTGCTCGAGCATTCCCCGCGTGCCTCCGCCCCAGCGGGGCCGGGGCCAGGGCGGAACCGGGCCGGGGGCTGATGGAGTAAATCCTTTTATAGCCAGGCGGCAGCGCCGAGGGCTCCTGCCCTGACTTCATGGCTGGTTTTCCCGTGCGCTCACCGCCGGGAGCCGGGGATGCTGCGGGGGCACGGGTGACACCCGCGGGGGCACGGGTGACACCCACGGTGGCGGCTCGGGGCTGCCGGGGCCGGCAGCGAGGCTGCGGCATCCCGCGGGCACCGCGCCTGGGCATCCCGCAGATCCCGGGATTCCCTCTGCCCCGCGGGCACCAGCTGGAGCGGGTCAGGGCACGGCGGGGCACGCACAGCCCTGGCACCGCGCTGCGGTGATGCCACAGAGGGGCCCAACCCCCAGGGAACCTTGCTGCCCGTGAAGTCGGAGCCCACTGGGCATCCCTACCCACCCCCGTGGGCTCCCAGTCCCCCACTGAGCCACAAGCCACCCTCACCCTTCCCACACGGGCTCTCCAGGGCAGCATTTCCCAGCCCCTGCAGCATCTCTCCTCTCCCAAAATCCCGCGGGGAGCAGGAGCCGGTGCCACAGCAGGGCCTGGCTGACAGCGGGTGGCAGCCTCCCCACGGGAGCCCTGGCAGGTGGCAGCAGGCACAGGCAAAGTGCAGACACTTTAATGCGAGTCCCTTCCCAGCAGATCCACGCGTGGGGAGCGCGGCAGCTCCACAGGGGGCAGCGAAGGGGGCCCACTGCGGCCACCCCCTCCTGGGACACTGGAGGGGACACGAGTGGGGCCTCTCCGGCCACCGCCACCCCCGTGCTGGCCCCACGCACCCCCACCTCCCACCCACTCGACTCAGGCACTGAAGAGAGACCCACACCCACGTGCTCGGGGGGGCCGTGGGGCTGCTGGCACAGCGCTCACCCCAATCCCCCCACTGTGCCCACGGGCACACGGACACGGAGCAGCAGCAGCAGCACCTTTTCCAGTGTCACTTGCCACCGAGGACGGATGCTCCGGTGGCCCCCCAGCCCCGTTTTTGGCTATGACGGGCCCAGGGTTGGGCACAAAGTGCCTGGAGAGACCCGGCTGACAGGGAGGAGGCAAACCACGACCCCCGGGCTGTGTGGGGAGGGGGACGGAGTGGCTGGCAGGACCTGCAGTGCAGACATCCCTCCCCAGGGGTGGGTCCCCCCTCCCGGGGCTGCAGCCGGGCGTTTGGCACAGTCCCAGAGCAACGGGTGGCTGCAGGCTCCTAGAAGACGTAGATCTTGTCCCGCTGGACACAGTCCAGGTCATCGTCCAGCGTCAGCAGCACCTGTGGAGCGAGGGGAGTGAGGGGAGCAGGGCACTGGTGAGCTGGGGGACTGGGGACAGTGGCTGCTGTGCCGGAGGAAGCAGCACCTACCAGGAAGGAGCCGAACATGGCGATGGAGGAGAGGAAATGCCAGATGTCATGGTCATCAAAGAAGTCGAGCAGGATGCAGTCACGGTTGTGCTCCCGGGATTCAGCTGGCGTTTTCTGCAGGGCACGGGGCCAGTGTCACTGTGCCTGCCTGTGGCCACCCTGCCCACCCTGCCACCTCTGCCACCCTCCTGCTCACCTGCCAGGTGCTGAGCCCCTGGAAGAAGAAGAAGAGGGCGAAGCCCCAGACCACGGAAGTGCTGATGATGCAGAGCAGGGGGATGAGCTTGATGCGCTCGCCACTGCGGAGCTGTGGGAGAGGTCAGGGTCACCGTGTGGGCAGGAGCTGGCAGCAGAGCCCATCCCTGCCCTGCCCTCCCCGCTGGGCCCATGGGGGCCCAGGGCTCGACTCCCACCTTCATGATTATGTAGAAGGCGAAGTAGAGGAGGAGGTTGCAGATGCCGATGGCCAGCAGGTAGGAAGCAAAGTCATTGGGGCGGACAATGAGGCCGTAGGCAGCGCTGGGGAGGCAGGGACAGGCAGTGGGGTCAGCCTGGGGGTCCCCCTGCCATGCCTGCTGTCCCCAAAGCATGTCTGCAGCTCCCAGGAGATCAGGCAGAGTGTGGGGACTCCGGGGTGCCACAGCTGCAGGGGGACCTGTCATGCTGGGCTCACAGCTGCCATGAGCTGCCTGTCCTCAGCCCAGCCCCACGGAGGGATGGCAGTGCCGCAGGAGCGGGGTGGGGGCAGCAGCTGGGATGGGGAGAAGCAGGGTGGGACCTGTGCCCAGCTCTGCACTCACAGCGACCAGTTGATGATGTTTCCCATGACCAGGAGCACCATCCGGTCCTGCAGAAGATGAGGGAGCTGTGAGGGGCTGCTCTGGGGTGGCTGCTCTGGGGGGGCTGCCAGGGAGGGTCCCCGCAGAGCCGGGGGCCCCAGTGCCAGCACTCACCACGTACATGGGCCCGCTGCACTGCCGGACGCAGTCCGTGTACAGCACGTGCAGGATCCTGCGCAGGATGCCTGAGTCTGTGGGGAGAGGAGAGGTGACACCAGGGGGCCACCACCTTGTCCCCACCCGCCTCGCTCACGGTGCCCCCCCCTCACCCAGCTTCCAGCGCCCCATGTAGTACAGCTGGGTGCTCAGCAGCAGCGTGGCCACGATGTGGATGACGGAGAAGACGATCCAGAAGGCCGTGTTCCCCTTCCCAAAGACCTGCAGGGCGAGCGGGGGGCGGGCAGTGAGCTGTGGGGGCAGCCAGCCCCCCTCCCTCAGTGCCCACCGTACTCACCACGCCCACCACGGAGAAGAAGATGACGAGAGCCAGGCAGGCGTAGGCGCTGTAGGCGCTGGCGTTGATGTCCGGGTGACGCTTCTGGTAGAGCTTCAGCATGCAGAGCCCCGCAATCATGTACATGAAGGAGGTGTCTGGGGGGGCACAGCGGTGAGAGGGGTGTGGGTGGCCCTGGTGTGGGTGTTGGGGGACTGAGGGGGCACTCACCAAACTGGAAGTTGGTGTAGTTGGGGCAGACGTGGTAGCAGGCACTGAGCAGCCCCTCCATCATCAGGGCGGTGCCCATGGCGTAGAAGAGCCCGAAGTGCTTGGGGATGCCACACTCCTGTGGGGCAGAAGGGAGAGAGGGAGGGGAAGTGGGAGGTCCCGAGAGGCTGAGCCCCCCCAGGCAGCCCAAGCCCCCCCAGGCAGCCCTGTCCCTCACCAGGGCGTGGGTGTCGTTGCGCAGGAGCGCGCGGTTGTAGTTGATCTCGCGCTGCAGGATGATCAGCAGGAACAGCAAACCCAGCAGGACGTAGCCCAGGTTGCTGAGGATGTTGTTGAAGGCGCTGCGAGGGGCCAGCCCCAGTTTGGGTGCTGCAGACACCCCTCCCTCCCCGGGGTCCTGCTGCAGCCCAGCCCTGGGCACAGGGGACCCCCAGCCACCCTTCACCGTCCCCCCCAACCCACCTGAGGTTCCCCAGTGGGTGGGCGCACAAGAAGTTGTAGTAACAGATGTCCTGGTTGCCGGTGACATTCACCACCTGTGGGCACGAGCAGTGTGAGGGACACAAGGGACTCCCAGGGATGTCCCCATCGTGCTGGGGAGCACAGTTTGCAACTGCAGCCCCCAGAGCTCCCAGGAGCCCCCCTGGCCACACTCACTGTCTGGTAGGTGATGACGAGCTGGATGACGGGCAGGGCGTAGAAGACAGCGATGGTGGCGATGTTCCTGGGAGAGGGTGGGGCTGTCAGGGGGTCCCTGCTGTGCATCCCGGGCTGGGACACTGCTTGGTGCCCCCCTCCCCACCGCCTCCCACTCACCAGAAATAGATCTGGTACTTTTTCCGCAGCACACGCTTGTCCTTGCGCGCCAGGTCGGCCACGCACAGGTATTGCTGGAAGGAGAGGGGGGTCAGGGGCTCGCCTGGCCAGCAGGGAGCAGCTGGCAGGGCTGGGGGCTGGGGGACACACACACCTTGGTGCGGATGACATTCTTGTCGTAGTCAATGTCGGCCAGCGTGTCGTAGTCATCCTCCTCGACGGAGCTGAGCGAGTCCAGGCGCGGCCGGCCGGCCACGTTCTCCAGTGACCGCTCCCCTGCGGCCGAGCCAGGGCTGTCAGCAGAGCCCCTGGGCCAGCCCGCCTTGGTGCCCACCCCACAGAACCCCAATCACCCCCAATTAACCACTGGACTGCCTCCCTGCCAACTCACACCAGGGACTGGCTCCACCTCCCTACAGCCCTGCCCCGGGGACAGGTGGTGGCTGTGCCCACACAGGCAAGCATTACCCCACCCTCAGGGCTCTGCCACGCTGGGGACCACCGAGGGCCAGGCAGACAACGTCCTGCTCTGCAGCCCCTCAGGTGCTGCCCTTGCTCTGAGGGAGGGGAGCGGGGTGCTCTGTGCCCTGGGCACAGCTTGGGGCTGGGCAGATTTTGCCCTGATTGGCCCAACCCTGCCCAGTACCAGCATCTACCCATGGCAATGCTCAGCGGCCTCATCGGGGCGGAGGGCGTGCGCCGCTTGAACTGCTCCTGCCCTTCAAAGGAAAGCCAGAGTTACTGGAGCAGAGCTCCCTGAAGTGTGCCACCGATGGGGACCTCGCTGGGGGCTGCACGGAGGGGCTGGCAGCCCCAGGACCCTTCCCAGAGATGGAGGGGGCAGAGCCAGGATGGCACCGGGCATGAAGCTCTGCAGGGCTGCGGCCACACCAGCAGCCCAACAACTCACCCACATAACTGTAGGAGACTTCTGTCGAGCCCATGCTGTCTGTGATGCCCTCAGTGCTGCTGGAGGAGCCATTCCCTGCAAGGACAAGGACAGGCAGAGGGTGGGCACAGCCCATGGGCAGGGGGGTGAGGGACAGGGGACAGCGCGTGGCACTCACCGAAGGAGCCGTAACCGTAGCTGTCATAGGGGCCATGGTTCAGGAAGGAGTCGGGGATGTTGCGGGAGTGACCTGTGGGACAGGAGGGTCCCTGTCACCCTCGGTGGCACCCCTCTCCCAGGGCTGCATGGCCACTGGGCACAAAGCAGCTCCCACCACCCCTGCCTTGGCACAGGGAGAGCTCAGAGCCAAGGACAGAGCTGGAACCTACCCAGGAGTGATGCTGGGAGTCCCCGGAAAGCCACGAGAAGAAAGAGACAGACCTGGTGAGATGCAAAGCCCCAGCACAGCCCTGCCAGCCCCACAGCAGAGAATTCTGGGACCTCCCTGTCCCCCTGACACTGGGGACTCAGGGGACAGTGGAGAACTCCTGTAGAGGCTTTGCCACAGGCTCAAGAGCGCAGAATAACCAGGAACTCCCCAGGCAGAGCCCTCCCTGCTGCTGGCTGCTGCCTCCAGCCCTCACCTGTGTCGAGGCTGGGCGAATCCATGGCTGCCAGGAGCCCCTTCCTCTTGTGCTGCCTGCCGAGGGAAGCAGCTGTCAGCCCGTTTGTGCCACTGCTGGGGCGAGGGGACACAGCCCCAGGGACCCCAGCAGGACTGTGCCCACTCTCAGCACCCAGAGGGGCAGCGACCACGGGCACTCACCGGCAGCTCTCCCAGCAGGCGATGAGCAGCGTGAGGACGTAGAAGGAGAGGAAGATGCCGAGGCAGAAGAGCACACTGCGCACGTAGGCCTCAGCTGTGTAGAGCCAGGACAGGCCCTCAGCAGGGGTGGCACCTCAGGGGACCTGCCATGGGTCCCTGCCATGGGTGCCTGAAGAGCCCAGCACCCCCAGACCCTCCCAGACTCACAGGTTATGGCGGGTGACACCGTCACCTCCAGCATCTTCTGCCGGTTGTGCTGATCCACGGGTTCATCTGGAAGAAGCCAGGGACAGGGCTCAGCTCTCTGCCCTGTCCCCAGCTTGTCCCCACACACAGCCCATGGTGGCAGCCCCACTGCAAACCTGGAGAGGCATCCTTGGAGAGGGGGTAGTAGGGCAGAGCCCCCCCGCACGCCTCGTCCTCTGTCTTCACCACCACCACAACATAGAAGCTATGGCTGGGGAAATCCTTCTTCTGCAGGAGGAGACGGGGGTCAGCAGAGCCCAGCAGGGGATCTCCCATGCCAGAGGTTATCCCAGGGACATCCTCTGTGGGCTCTGGTAGCCAGCGGTGCCTGGCAGCACCAGGCAGGGACTGGGAGCAGCTCAGCCCCGTGGCACAGCCCCACAGCACAGCCCTGTGCCCACCTGCACCGTGATGGCCGCCTTCTTCGTCATGGTCTGGTACATCCCAATGAAAGCCACGTTGTTGTCCAGGTCATAGACAGGGCACTGTGGGGGCAGAGGGGCCGTCAGCCCTGCTGGGCACCACGGCTCACCCAGGGAGGAGACCCCCTGCCCACACCTACCAGGATGTCCTGGATGGAGATGACGGAGCAGGGGAAGGCCATAGCCGAGGTCACCTTCACGATCACCGAGTCCACTTCCTCAGGGAACTCATACTTGAAGTACTGTGGGGAGAAAGGACCCGTTGCTGCCACGGTGGCCACGCTCCCCTCCTGGGTGCAGACCCCTCCCGTGCCACGCCGTGCCAGCTGCCCTCACCTGCGGCTGGGCGGCCGTGGCGTTGAAGCTGAACCTTTCATTGGTCCTACAGAGAGCACGGGAAAGGTGGTGGGTGGTGAGGGGAGCCCACAGCCCCCGCAGCCCCCACAGGCAGCAGGCAGGGAAGGGGACAGTGGCGCAGGGCTCCCCTCACCGCAGCACAAAGTTCTCCACGCGGGTGACCCGCAGCTGGTAGGAAGTGTTGAGGGACAGAGTGGAGACATCCACGTAGAAGTGCTGGGTCTCCACCTCAGCCTTGGTCTGCGGCTGGCAGAGCGTGCGGCTCACCTCCTGGTACGCGTATTTCCGCTGGTACCTGGGCAGGGAGAGCCGTGTGTGCCCCCCGACCCCGCCCGGGGACCCCTGCCTGGGGCATCCCAGCCTGGGGAATCCCTGCACGGGACATCCCTACATGGGGAATCCCTGCCCGGGGAATCCCTGCCCGGGGAATCCCTGCCCGCCCCGCGGGTACTCACAGGCCCCGGAGGATGAGCGGCACCTGGAAGGAGACCACCGCCTCCTTCTGCCTCACCACGAAGAGGACGGGCCGGTCCTTGTGGTCCGAGAGGACATTGACCGACACCCGCACGCCCTCGGTCTGCGGGGACAGGGGCAGGTGAGGTGTCGTTCGGGCAGGTCGGGCCGCGGCGGCTCGAACCGAAGGCTGGACTTTGCTCGGCCGCCGTGGCAGACGCTGCCGTGCCCTGGGCACCCCACAGCCCCGGCACCCCTGGGGACCCGCGGGGGACACGGCGGCCGTGACCGCCACCCCGGCTCACCCTGTTCCTCCGGACGCTGTGGTTGAAGGCGTAGATGTTGAGCAGGTTGGCGTCCACCCAGTCGATGTAGGTGGTGTTGAACTGCGCTTCCTTCTCCTGCACGTCGCGGTCCCGGTGGGGCTGGGGCAGGGGCAGGGACTGGGGCCGGACGGGCGGCGGGGGCAGCAGTGCCCCGGCCAGCAGCGCCCAGGCCAGCGCGGCCGCCCCGGCGCCCGACATCCCGCCAGCATCCCCGGCCAAGGTCCGCGGGGCGGGACGGCACGGACGGGTCAGGTCGGGAAGGGACGGGACGGGAGGGACAGGGGGTGACGCTCAGCCGGGGCGCGCCCGGGAGCGCTGCCCCATGGCCGGGCCGCTGCGGGGGCGGGGGCGCTGCGGGCGCTGCTGCGGGGCGCGGAGCCGCTCCCGGTGCCGATCGCGGTCCCGGGTCCTGGTCCCCTTCCCGTTCCGCACCGCGGTAAACACGGACCGGCGGTGACGTCAGGCCCGTCGCACGCCGAGTGCCCGGCCGGGGAAGTGACGCGGCGGGCGGGGCGGGGGGACCGGCCCGAGCCCGTGGGGACCGGCCCGAGCCCCAGGGGAACCGGGAATCCCCGCCCCGGGACACCGAGCACCGTGCGCGACCCCGCGGGGGAAGCGCGGCTCCGTACGGGATCACACAGGGGAAGCTCTGTCCTACAGGAGAGCCCCTTTCCCTGTATGAGACCCCATAAGGGAGCGCTGCTCCATATGGGACGCCATAGGGGAAGCCCTGCTGTATAGGGGAGCCCCTGCTCCATATGGGATCCTGTACAGGAAGCCCAGTTCCCTGTGGAACCCCACAGGAAAAGCCCTGGTCTATAGGGCAGCTCCTGCCCCATATAGAACCCTGTAGGAGAGCCTTGTCCTGTAAAGTACCCCATAAGGGAGCCCCTGCTCCATGGAAGACCCCATAAGGAATCCCTGCCCCACAGAGAAGCCCCGGTGCCATGCAGGACTCCGGACCCCCACCCAAACCCCTTGCCCAGCCTGCCTGCCCCAAAGTCCTTGAGGACACGACAGGATCCTGTCAGGGAAGGGGTGGATCTGCCCCATCCCCTTCTCCCGCTGCTGTCGGGATTCCCATCGGGATTCCTGCAGCCTCTCCCGTTTGTAGCACCCTTCACCACCAGAGATGGAATAATTCGAAATAAATTGGGAGTTCTCCCATGTTTGGGGGAAGCGGGAGTGATGCCAGACTGCATTTATGGTGTGTCTCCCAAAACACTCCCCCCCATCCCAGTTGCTGCCGAGCCTCTCGCTTCCACGCCTCTCTCCAACAGCTCTGTGGCCTTTATATCACATTTTATTTACCTGCGATTGGGGGTTTTGATTTAAAATCCCTCTGGGAAGGGGCTCAGCCCTGTGTCCCCTGACTCAGAGCCGCTTCCTGGGCTGGCTGTGCCCTCCAGGAGCGCTGCCGCCGGCTCCTGCTCCGCTGCACGGGACAAACGCCACGACACAAGGCACTGCTGCTATTGTGCACTTTATTTCTCCGGGCCCTCCTGTCCCCGAGGATCCCACAGTTTGGACAGTCTGCCCGTCGTTTCCAGGTGCGGGTGGTGGCGCTGGCGGCAGGTGGGACAACCTCAGGGACAGACATGCGGGAAGAGAAGCAGAAATCCGGCCGACTCCTGGGCTCTGACGGAACTCGAGTCGCCTCTTGCAGGATGGCTGTGAGCGGGATTGCGTGGGGATGTGCACTCCCTGTGTGTTCCAGGGCCATTAGAGATAAATCGCTCGGGAATCGAATACACGCCGATGTTCTACCGAGGGCCAGAATAAACCAGTTCCCTTCACCTGCAGCACCGCGCTCACAGGTTTGGGTGCAGCACCCAGATCTGCACGGGGAAAGGAGGAAAAACAAGACAAGAACAGCCCCAAACGGAGTGGGGGAAAAGCAGGGATTAAACGAGGAGCAAGGATCTGGCTGAGCACAGCTCCCAGAGGCGGGGAGGACCCGCAGTGGGAGGTTTGGCAGCACCTGCCCGGCCCCATGGAGACCTCCAGGAGCGACCGAGACAGGGCAGGAGACGGCTGGGCACACACACACACACACAGGCTGCGACACGGTGGGTGAAACATTGACATTTATATCGAAATATGCACTAACAGTGACTTCTACCAGCCGATGCATTTTTGCCAAAGCAGAATCACAATGGTTGTGTCCCGGGGAAGGCTCGGGGCAGCGGGTGGGCAGCGAGGGGAGATACGGGAGCCTCCCCGCTCCTGCCTCACCCTCCCCCGGCACCTCACAAGACTCTGTCATTTCACATCTTTTGTTTGTTTTCCTCTCTGCTGCATAGACACGCTCACTCAGAGGAGGCCACAGCTCCAGCCCAGCCCCGTCCCGAGGGACATCCAGAGCTGGAACTGAAGTTTTCTCACAGGAGGCACTCAGATTTCAGCACTGGGTGAGCAGGAGGCAGAAGCTCTCCTGCCCACGACACCTCTCAGGCGAGCAGGACAGTTTCCTGCCAGGCAGCAACAAGCAGAGCCGAGAGCACTGAACCAGCCCAGAGCGTGGCGTCTCAGCAAGCCAAGCCTAAGCAGAGCCAGCAGAGCCTCCCCGGTGAGGCTGGAGCCTGCCAAATTCCCCGGTCCACTCGGCACCCTGCCGGCGGGGCTGGCTCACAGCAAGCACGGGGTGCCGAGCGGAGCGGCAGCTTTACTGGAGAGTACATTCCTGGTTAGCATCTCTTCAGCCAAACGCAGCAGCAGCAGCAGCAGCAGCAGCAGCAGGGAGGGAAGGAAGCAGGGATGCGGAGATTAAACTAGCACACGGCCTTTTCTTGCAAGCCTGGAGAGATGGAAGGCTCTCAGGGAGCAAGAATGGGTTTTATCCTGGCTCCCTGAGGGGGCTGGGGATGGCATAACTTTTCCCCAGGAACTCTCCACTGCACTGTACTTTTAAAGTTTGATTTTCCACCTGCCCTTCCCTAATTTTTCCAGCCAGAAGCTTATGGGAAGCATGAGCAGTGTTCCCTTAAAGTCTGCCCTGCAAGGCCGTGGAGCAGCATCCCTGGTCTGGATCATGGGGGTAGGATGTAATCCCTCCTCTCCCATGGCACTCTGCAGCTCCCTGCGTCTGATCCTGGCCAGGGGAATGCTTCACCTTTCCTTCATCTGTGTGTAGATCACATATACTGGAAACAAAACACACACTATGCATGCAATCCAGGCAGGAATCCTGCTATGATCAAATCTACAGGAGGAGGGGGTTGACGTGGGACATTAGGGGATTCCTCAACGCTAGGTCAGAGTTACACACCAGCCCCTTGGCTACAGCAAGGGGCAGACAGACTATGTACAGTACCTATGGGCTTCAGCAAAGCCCCCTGACACCTGAACACCCCTCCCTTGGAGCACGGAGTGAAGCTCTCCGTTCCTCCCAGCTTTACCTGCCCGGAATCCTGCAGGAGGCACAAACCCAGCGTAGCACCACTGAGCTCCAGCTCCAGCAGGTAAGGCAGGGAGGAACAGGCTTGGTTTAAAATAGGTTATCTGCAAGTTATCAATTCACCTACAGCTCTGCCTCTCAGGTCCAAACCATTTCTTCCTGGAAGAGAAGCTCTCAGTTTTAAATGAAAAGTTGTTTTGCTACAACCAGCCCTCTGAACTACAAACCAAACCAAAACCCCACTGAGCCACAGCCCTCTAGGAGGGCACCTGCCCCTCTGGTTCCCTTGCTAGAGGTGAGGAGCAGTATCCAGGGGAGGAGAAGCTATGCCTTAACTTCACTTTTCACTCTAGGGGGCTGTAGTTGCTCAAATAAAATGTTTATACAAGTAAACCAGTAGTGATAAGGAAATATACACCTTGGGATCTGTAAAGCTTCAGAGTGATTTAGGCCTTGCAGCCACAGGCTCTTCATGTGGGTTTGCTTTAGAAAAAAAAGGATGTAACAGTCATACTTAATAAAAAAATAGAAAAAAAACTGCAAAGAGCCCGGGCACCTCAGAGGGATGTCTGTCAGTTCCAGAGGAGCGAGGAAGTGACTGCCAATTACTGGATCATTAAAATCCTACACTGAGTAACTGCTAAAAGCCAGCAACATCACGGGCAGCAGGAGCAGGGGCCAGCAGCAGCACCCAAATGGGAGCATTCCCAGGAGAGCTGCATGGGAGGGAAGGAAGGTGCCCCCGCTAGCAGGACTGGGGAAACAAGCACAAGACAAGCACTGGGGAGTGTTACGTAAGTTCAGGTAACTGTTTGCTTCTTTAAATTTCTGAATTCCAGTTTCAAGCTGCTTCAGAAAGGAGTGAGAAAGCAACACGTGTCATTTAACGCCCCCCCCCAGTAAAAAAATAAACAACAAACAAACAAAAAAAAACCCAAACAAAAAAAAAAACCAAAACCGCCTAAAAGGTGGAACCGAGTTTGGAAAAATGCATCTGTTCTGGCTTTTGCAAGTGGAATGTGATTCTTGTTGCCAGGCAAATACACAGAGCACGATGGCTGCAGCCAGGAACGGTGAGCCAGGAGCGGGCTGTCAGACAGGCTACAAGGGGTCTAGGACAACCACGGGGCAACAAGACATGAGAGGGGCACAGAGTGACAGTCCTGTTCTCGTTTTAAATGAGGAATGGTTTTAAAAGTAAAACTCTTCTTCAGCTAATTTCCTCCTGCAATAAAACCAACCCAGCCGGCCCTCGTATGTACAAGACCAGTTAAACATGAGCCTTCCCCCTCAAAACACTAGGTACGGACATCCGGTAACATTCTACAATGGAAAGTGCTTTAAGAAAGAAGGATTCTGTAGTGCCAGTGACAGAACTGATCTGATGGGCTGGATGATGCTCTCCACGCTGACAGCAGCGCCTCAGGCCAGGGCAGCTCGTTTCTCCTCGGGGGTCTCCTCCAGCAGCTGCATGATCAGTTCGTGGAGGGGCTTGCAGACCTTGGCGTAGCCCCCGCCCGTCAGGTGCAGGAAGTCGAACATGTCGTGGTAGGAGATGGTGCCATCCGAGTGCACGAAGCCCACGTCCACGTCCAGCAGCTGCACGTTGGGCAGTTTGGGGAGCGAGGCTTTCAGCAGATGGTTCACCTTGGCGTTCTTCTGCCGCAGCGGGTTTGGCTTCTCTCCACGAGGTAGCAGGCCCTGGCATGAGAAGAGGCAGAAAAGAGCTCTGTGTGACTCTGATGGCAGCAGGAGCCCTGCTTTCCTTTCCAGTTCGGGCTGCCTGTCAAGATTTAGGAGGTCTATGACAAGAGGAGAACATCCCTTGAATCAGAATTTGTCCATTCAGGCCTAATGTGAAATGCAAGGGAAGGAGCCAGATGAGCTACAAGCACTGACTGGCAGGGAAACTGCTTGCTTCTGTTTTTCAAATGTATCAGCTTGTGCTCTTTCCAGACACTTTCAGCTCCTCAGCAAGACAGGCAGCAGATTCCTAAGGACAAGGAAGCCAACTAGGATTCCCAATGCCAGTTGGGATTTGGGCACCTATTTTCCCCTCACAGGACTTCCTCAGCAACATTAATAAGTGGGATAATTACTGGGAATGAGCCCGCCCAGCTCTGGAGGGCTAAAGGAGGGCTCCTGCAAGGCCAAGCCAGTGAGGAGAAGCACAGAGCAGAGCACAGATCAAGGGACTGCCCTCCCAGCACCAACCAGTGACTCCCAGTAAGGCAGAGGCCCAGCCAGGACGTACCAGCACTATCACTTTGGCCTGTGGCTGCTGGGTGTTTATCAGGCGCACGATGGCCTCGATTCCCCCTGCGACTTCTTCTGCCGTGTTTTCGTGGTTATTTGTTCCAACCCAAACAACAATGACCTGCAAGGAGAGAAAAACGTTTGCAGCTTTTCCAGAGCAAGTGGTGGCAGGGCTGATGACCCTGAAATCCCTGCATAAACATCATCTGTGGCCAGAGAGCTGCGGGGAGAGATGGGCTCAAGGGTCCAGCCCCGGGGCTGGCACTGCCCACTGCTCTCAGGGAAGGCACTTGTGCCAGGCCTGCAGCTGCAGGTGACCTTCACTGCACACCTGGATACCCTCACTAACCCTGCAGCTCATACCTTGGGTTTGATGTTCTCCAGTTCACCGTTCTTCAGTCTCCATAGAACATGTCCCGTGGTGTCTCCACCAATCCCAAAATTCAGTGCATGGAGCGGTGAGAAGAGCTCTCGCCATATCTGCAAGCAGAAATCAGTGTGCTGCTTCAGAGCACTGGCTGTGAAGCAGAGACACCACACGGTGTCCTCAAGGTCACTGAGAGAGCCACCAGCCCTCCCCTGAAAACACACTCCACAAAGGGCACTTAGACAAGGGATGAGGTTTTATTGAGAGTCAGAAGAAATGGAGCTGCTGAAGTTCAAGCTCTCAGACCTGGCACAAAGGAAGGAAAGATCTCTGGAGCAGTGATTTGCTGAACTCATCAGAGCCCCAGAGGGCTGATCTATTGGAGACCATGGTGTCCCTAAGCACAGGGCCTTTGAGGAAGGGATCTATGTCCTGATTAAATCCTTCTCATCGCCAGGTAACAAAACTAGAACAAGGGGAATCAGCTCTTGCAGAACAAAGCTGCTCAGCTACCACCACAGCAGAAGAGAACTTTTCTTTTCCTCAATAATTTTAGGGAATTACCAGTGAGCCAATGCCTCTGGCACCCTGAATTCTACAGGGCTAAGTGTGTTCTGGACACACCAGGTACACCCCCAGGGAATTCCACGGCCAACAGGGGGCTGGAATCTGAGAGTCAAGGGGCAGTGCACATGTGCCAAAACGCAGGCAGTTGGTGGTGGCCTCAGAGAGGGAGGCAGAAGCAGCCAGGTAAAGCAGTGTCCAGGCACTGGGGAGCTCAGGAAGCAGGGCAGGAACGCCTCAGGAGACGGCAGTGAAAACGGGAACAGTGGAAACCATCAGTGTTACACGTGAACAGCCACTGCTGGGTTAGACAGAGATGCCCCAGTTGCTCTAACCCACCCCTCCCTTCCTCCACCCCTACCTCATACTGCTGTAGCAACTGCACCATGGAGTCCCCCACGAAGAGCACGTCGGGCTCCTTGTCTTTGCAGTCCAGGACAAACCGATTGTGCTGTCAAAGAGAGCAGGGAGGTGAGCCCCAGGTGACAATTCCTCCTGGGCATCCATCCCTGCTGCAGGACAGGGACAGCTGCCCAACCAGTTTCCCCTGCTGCCATGCCCTCCAGCACCCTTGTTTGTGTTAACCCCTGAGCTGCTGGACACTGCTCCGAGCTCCACAGCCCCGTGAGGATCCCAGCCTGGAGGAAATTTGGCACGGCTTAGTTTATGGCCATTGCTCCTCGTCCTGTCACTGAGCATCACTGAACAGAGTCAGGCCCCATCCTCTGACACCCCTTGGAGGTTTTGTATGGATTGATGGGTTCCCCTCTCAGTCTTCTCAGAACTAACCCAGCCCAGCTCCTGCAGTCACTCCTCACCACAGAGATGCTCCAGACCCCTCTCCCTTTGCTCCATCACGGCAGGACACACAGGTGTGACAGTTGCCAGCTCCAGGCTGCTGTGACCTCAGGATGCCACGTGTGGCCTGGGCAGCACTGGCCCAACACCCCCCCCCAGTGACGAGGACCCAGCTGCCAGCCTTACCTGTGACATCCACCTGTCATCTCCCTGAATGTCCTCGGCGGCGTGTGGCACTGCAGCCGGGTTGGAGTCCCCCATGCCCATTCTGTTCCTGGGGAAAGAACAGTTCACACCCGCTGCTTCCAGCAGCTCCCACAGCAGCAGGGCTGGGAAAGGACTGCTGGAATCCAGAGTTCCTGCCCGTTCCTGAGCGTGCTGACAGTTGGCTGAGAACAACAGCACGGGTGCTGCTCCGTGCCAGAGTGACTCTGCAGCCAACACTCCCCTGGAGCCAGGGACAGATAGAAAACAAAGCACAGCCCCGAGGATGCTCTGCAGCCCCACACCTGAGCCATGCACGGCTTTTACAACTCAGCAACAAAGGCTGAGACTCCGGGGATAAGTCCCTATTAGTGCCCAGAGATCCAGCTTACAGCTGCTGAGCTGCACAGTCCAGGTGGATAATCTGGCTTCGGGAGCAGCACACAGTGTGGGATTGATCCCAGAACCGTTAGGAATTGGGAGGGATCTCCGGAGATCATCCAGTCCAAGCCCCCTGCCAAGGCGGGGTCACCTGGAGCAGGTGACACGGGAATGCACCCAGGTGGATTTGGAACGTGTCCCGAGGGGGAGACCCCACGATCTCCCTGGGCAACTGTTCCAGTGCTCTGCCACCCTCCGTGGAAAGAAGTTCTTCCCCATGTTGAGGTGCAATTTGTATTTCAGTTTACGGCCACTGCTCCTTGTCCTGGGCATCACTGAACAGAATGCGG